>CM053788.1:23015000-23430000 GCA_028749045.1 Cupressus sempervirens
TTATGTATATGTACGTATGTGTATACATATATATACACATGTATATGTATATGTATATGTATATGTATATGTATATGTATATATATGTGTATATATATATATATACACATGTGTGTGTGTGTGCCTTTGTATTTACGTATATATAGAGAGATCTTGGCACAATAGAAAAATTGATCCAACTGCATACACATTCCAGAATCCAAATAATAAAACAATAAAATTCACTCAACCCATGCTAAGTGACTTACCTAAAGATCCTGCACAAAAATAATGTAAACCAGAGTTCACAAGAAATTTTATAGAAAACATATCATAGCAGATATTTTTAGATAGAAACAAGTCATAACCCAATTAAATTGGTCTAGTTGTTGATTAGCTGGGTTGATTCCTATAGAATTGTCATCTGATTATGATTAGGTACAATAAAATGAACAATCAACCATTTCTAGCTAATGGGATCAAATACAATTTTTCAAAGTGACAAAATTGCATATGCAAATGCATCACTTGAATGTTAGGCATGAAGAGCATTCCCCAATTTATAATGAATGGTTGGATATAAAGGCTCCATACGTTGGCCCAAAAATGAAAGCCAAGGATGTAATCGTGCATGTATTGGCACGCTCTCCCTATAGGGATCCCAAGTATCTACTGTTATTGATAATTTGGGCATCACTATATGATCTAGAATGTTATGAAGTGTTGAAGCCGGTAGTAACTTCTCCCATGTCTCCAAAAAATGTAGCATAGGTTGAGGGTCCCTTGGCTCCCAGGAATTTGTAGCAGCTATTCTCACTGATAGAATAATAACTTCAATGAAGAGTTGAGTGTAAGGAGTTGAAGAGGCAAGTTCTACTTCTGCGTAAATGCCATAATCATGAGGCTCATTCCCTTGTAGAAACCTCTGCCACAATGATATTACCTCTAAACCATGCAAATGATGTATGTGTGTATGTGTATGTATGTATATATGTATATATGTATGTATGTATATATATCTATTTATGTATGTATATATATGTATGTATGTGCGTACATGTATACAAAGAGATCTTGTGGATTGTGGAGATCAGTGGAGCTCTAGGATTTCATTGTCGTGCCCTTGTGATCGTTGCATTTCATTGTTGTGCCCTTGTAATCGTTGCATTTCATTACCATGCCCTTGTGATCTTTGCATCTTGTTGTCATGCCCTTGTGATCTCTGTATATGTATGTATGTATTTGTGTGTGTGTGTGTGTGTGTGTGTGTACACACACGCATATATATATGTATATATATGTGTATATATACATACATACACATATATATGTGTGTATATGTATGCATGTATGTATGCATATAAATAGAGAGATCTTGGCACAACAATAAAATAATAAAACTTAGTCAATAGGTAGCATGGCCATAGATGCAATGGCAATGCCTATTGGTAAGTATATTCCTCTTTTTCTCTCTCATTTTTTATGTGTTTCTTTCACTTGAACTATTATTTCTTGGAGGCATTTTGTAATATTGGATTCATTTTATGTAGGAGGCAATGAGGACATTCTTGGATGTACCCGTGTTAGATGTACGAGAACCATTAAAGAATTGTGATGAATTGCTTGTGAGCAATGAAGATGGACTTGCCTTGAGAGTAGCAGGAGGCGATGAGGACATTCCAAGTACTTTAAAGATTGATCCTTTCTTAAATATTTTAGATTTTAATAGGAAATTTAGATGTTTGGGGGGAGGGGGGCAAATGAGTTTACACCTTCACGTGGTTGGCCTTGATTAGTAGAGAATATTAAACTATTCCCGAAACCAAGTGAAGACCAACAATAATCTATGATTGCATGACAACTAACTATGTGAATCTTTTGGTTTCAAGAAATGCACAAGGACATCATAGTTCAATATGCAATCTCAATTAATATGCATATGACACTAGGTGGAGTTGAAAAAACCCAACATGTTTGCATTTTTGTGAGAGGTTTGCATAGACCTATTAAATAAATGTAAACGTGGTGGGTTTTCTCAGCTTCACCTATTGTCCATGCATATAGAACATAGTTGCAGGTGCATTCTCAATTTAGAGTGACAAAATCTTATTTTGGACGTGACAGAAAAATGACATGCACTAGAAGATGGGAAAATGATGTCACTCTTGCAAGTCTCAAATTTTTTTTGTACTTTGAAGATTGATCCTTCTTTAAATATTTTAGATGTTAACAAGGAATTTAAATGTTTGGGTGGGGGGGAATGAGCTTCCACCTTCACATGGTTGGCCCTGATTAGTAGAGAATATTAAACTATTCTTGAAACCAAGTGAATCTCAATTTTAATCTATGATTGCATGACAACAAATTATGTGAATCTATGTGAACCAATGAAGAAACATGTTGCATATAAGAACATCTCCTTCTCTTGCTTCCTTAGAGCATCATAGCTGACTTTGAGCCTCTTTGTGATGTCCTCATGGGGAATCTGGCAATACTTATTCAACATTTGCCTCCATTTCTTTTTAATAATTTAGCAAGTCATCATAATTGTGACGACTTGTTCTGACAGATAGCAGTCACACTTATAGCATTGTTGTCATTGACCTATTGCAATTGTGATGAACTATTTCAAAGGATAGTCATCGCTCCCACAACACACTTGTCGCATACCTATCTCACCTTGTGATGGAGAGCTTTGATAGCTAGCCATCAGTCCAATGATAAATTGAAAGCTTAGCTTGTCACAATTGCCACGGTCTACTGTTGCAATTGGGATGACAAGAAGATGAACTCTTGTCCTTGCCTATTTCAAGTTACAATAGCTTCATCCATCGAAATTGCAACAGGAGCTCTTGTTGTCGCAACTTGAGATAGAAAAATTCCAACGCTCGTTCGACGGGAGCCAATTTGTGGTACTATCACTTGGGCGACGGCCTGCCGTCGCAATTTGGGCCCAAATGTAGTAGTGTAAGGAATCATAAGGGGTCCTAGGATAAATTAGCCTATCCTATGACCCCTTAGGATCTCTTATGGCCATGTAGGACCCCTTAAGACCCCTTACCATACATTAATGTATCCTAGGGACTCATAAGATTCATTAATGGATAATGGTCATAGAGCGTCATAAGTGATCCTAAGGAGTCCTAAGATATATTTATGTATCATAAGACCATTTAGGACACCTTAAAACACATTAGCACGCTAAGTGTGTCATGTAATTATTTATTGTGTTCTAATGGCTCTTAATGGCTCCTAAGGGTTACTAAGACCACTTAGGACCCCTTATACCCCTTAGGAGGCTTTAGGACACATTGGAATCCATTAGTGTTCCCAATACCTTTTAATGTGTTCTAAGGAGTATTAATGGGTTGTAATATGTCCTAATTGGTCGTAATGAGTCCTAAGGTATTCTAGGACTATTTAAGACACATAAAGATCCGTTATGACACATTAGAACCTTTAAGTGTCCTATGATGATTAATATGTTCAAAGGGGTCATAATGAGTGATAATGTGTCCTAATGTGTCGTTATGGGTCTTTAGAGGTTATAATGGGTTCTAAGGGTTCCCATGACCAACTAGGACCCATTACAACCTCGTACGACACATCAAGACCCATTAGAGAACATTATGACCCATTAATTTATCCAAAGCACCTTAATATGTCCCAAAGGGTAGTTATGGATTCTATTGAGTCCTAATGGCTCCTAATGTGTCTAAATGGGTCATAATGAGCCCTATTGGATTGTAGGACCACTTAGGACCTATTACAACCCGTCAGGGTGTCCATTAGGACCCTTTGAGACACATTAGAACCCTAAAGTGTGTCTTACAACAATTAATGTGTTCTAAAGGGTCTTCATGGTTCTTAATGGGTCATGTGGAGTCTTGATGAGTGTTAAGGGTTTCTAGGACCATCGAGAACCCATTGAAACTCATTATGACACATTAAGACACATTAGAACCCAAAGGTGTGATTTATGATTATTAATGTGTTCCAAGGGGTCTCAATGTGTCCTAATGGGTCTTAATGGATCCTAAGGGGTCATAATGGTTCCCAGGATCACTTATGATGCATTAAATTCCCTTAGTACCCTTAGGACATATTATAACTCATTAGTGTGTTCTATAATGATTAATGAATTCTATTGGGTCCTAAGAGATCCCAATGTGTCCTAAGGGGTCGTAATGGGTCCTAAGGGGTACTAGGACCCATAATGACCCCTATGATACATTAGAACCACTTATAATTCTAAAGTCTTTCCTACAATGATTAATATGCTCTCTCTCTCTCTCTCTCTCTCTCTCTCTCTCTCTCTCTCTCTCTCTCTCTCTCTCTCCATGGTTAAACATGCATGTTAATTTCCAAACTAACCATAGCGTAAATAGTACAATGAGAGACAGTCATGCACAAGTCAACAGATTAAGTTAAACATCAATAGTCCACTAGGAATTGAGCTAAAAGCAATGTGTTGATTGCTAAAATTTGGCTATCTAAAAATTCCTAAAAGCCATTGTTAAACAACTTGAAAGCATATGTATGAAATGTAACTTAAGTATATACTTAAAATGTAACTTAAATGTTACATTTTATGTATAATCCTAGTGTTGAAATTGGCTTCTCTCTTTCCTTTTCTTATGGTCTTAGTGTTGAAATTGACCTCCCTCCCCCATTTTTTTGTCTTATATAAGGTGTATGCCATATGGAAATAATTTCAAGTAGACAAGACACACTCTATACAATGTTTCACATAGGGGGTATGTCCTATTTGGCACATGTCAAATAGGCTTGGTCTGCCAAAATTAAGACTCTACATGTTAAACCATATGGTGTATGTTGTATAGTGTGCACCCTTTTTCTTTTTAGGGACCAAAATATATTTTGGCACCTTTTTAGTCCCCCACATTTGTTCATATACCCTATTAAAATCACTTCCATGACCCAATCCAAATTCAACATTCCCACTTGTGACATTGCTAGTCTTTTGTCCTTAGATATCATTTGTATTTGTATTCCCCAATACTTGCTAATACTTTCATTCAACAATTTCAAAATAATATTGATCTTAAAATTGATTTGACTAATTTAATGCATTGTAAATAAAGAAATAAAGAAAAAGTGATTGATTTCACTTGCATGCTCGGATTTACTATCATGTACTTGATATTTGATGTGCAATGTTCATTTCTAATTTACAAAAAGACATTAGAAATAGGATTATGCTTTTTGAATTCTCTTTTTTCACTTACTTGGGAGCACCACTTCAATGGTTTTAGTTCATAAGACAATCGTATAATATGTTTCAAAAATCCAAGAAATTTATTAAGATCAATAATTCATCCAATAATATTGATGAGCCAGTAGCAAGTTTTTGAACCCATCGTCAACTTGATCATGATACTAATAATTTTCATTTGAAATTTTATTATTCAAAGTCTCATTGATTTTATAATACTTATCTATTAAGGGCACTAGTAATCAAAGGAAACAAATTCTATACCAATACTCTGTCATCTCTTTCAATTAATATTGTTAATCCTATCCAATCTTTTCCTCCTTCTTCATCACATATTGTTAACAAAATGTATTAAGGACAAAAGTGTTGTCAATATTATTGATCAATCCAAATCTGAACCTAAAATCAAACTTTGGAAAACACATTTTTGGCAATAACTTTTTTTTTTCTTTTTTCAAATATGAGCATAAAAACCAATTAAGAGTCTAGAAAATAAACTGCCAGTTATTTCAAAATTATTAATTCGATTTTTTTGAGTTCCAAATACACCCTTCTGAGTTACTCCCTAAAGGAAACGTAAATGTCAGTTACTCCCAACAATTTGGAAGTTGAAAAAGAATGCTACTCCTTCGTCTCCTTTTTCTTAATATCCTGCACCATTTCATTATGACGATTAATTTGGAGGGTCCAAATTTCTTTTCATCTTGTCAACTTTTAAGAGTGTCTTACATCATGTTGTTCACTACCTCCTTAGTTTGCTTCTAGTTTCAGATCCTCATCAAATTAGTCGTGCTACCCTTGAATCTTTGTCAAGGTTTTTAATGGCACCACCTTGCACCTTTGACATTATTATTAATTTTTAAATATTTTTGTTCCTCTTTCTATAGGTTTCTGTACAAGATATTCATCATTCTACATTAAAATTCAAAGCACATATTTATACGATTAAGCTCTACCAAACATATTTAACATTATTAATATAGTATTTTAATGTTTACCTATCTCCTTTTATAGGCTTCTATTCATGTTCAGCTACAAGAGATTCATCATTCTCCATTGATGGCGCATATATTTTAAAATAAAAGCTGATATATATTTAAAATTTAAAATTAAAATTATTAGAAGTAGAATGTAAAAATATATGCATTCAAGATAATTATAGAAGTCATATATATATCACTCTCTTAATTTCCAAACACAATCATATGAAGCACCATCACAATATGCTTAGATTATATGCAATTAACGCAAGCATCATGTCATTGATCAACTTTCTTCTAAACCATTTTAGATTATATGCAATTAATGCAAGTATCATGCTATTGTTCATTATTCCTCTAAACCATCTACATCATATGATGCAATGTAGATAAACATCATATTATCGTTCATATATGACGATTGTCAAAATCCTTTAATCCATAAGCATCATTGTTCTTGCGTGAAAGATAAACAGACAAAATAACTAAGAGAGAGGTTTGGGAGTCACCCTTCCAAAGCGCTAAAGCTTTGGATCGCTGGACTAAACTTTCAAGAGAAAAACAAATCCATGAATGCATTTAACAAAATCCATGAATGGATTAACAAGTAGCTTTACATGCCACCTCAGCCATTACGAGGACCACACAACCCGTCCATCAGAACTTCTCAATTTGCCTAAGAAATTTGGCCTGGTCTTCAATTTGTCTAAGGCTGGGCTTGGGGCTTCCTAAAAAGTAAAGCAGTCACTGCTAAGATTTTTTAGTAATGTTTAAACTTTAAAGCTGAATGGTCTCATGAATCATAAAATGTATTACAGCTTAAAATTTTGAATTCCTAGACTTAAGGAAGTTTCCAGGATTTAAAATTTAAAATATCAAATAAAAAAATAAAAAAATTCCTTTCTTTTCATATTTTATTTTATTTGTTGACATATGGCACAAAGTTTTCGTAAGCTGGTGAGGCTATTTCCAGCCCCACCTGAGAGCTAAAAAATAGAGGCTCCTATTTGATGGAAAAGATTCTAAATAATCCTTTAGCCTTCAAGAAAATATCTCATGGTACCTCTATTTCCTAAAAAATAGAGCCCAAACCCCCTTCACGGAACCCCTGCCTAAGAGTTTTGAGGTCAGACTCTCATATTAGGTATTCAAATTCAGAATTCATAGCTACCATGTTAAGTGCGGTTTTGTGCGGTTTCAACAACAATTACCTCCTAGGTTGTCCTGCTTGCCAATCTTACAAACCAGTCAAACTCCTTATTCCCCTTCCATCTTTCTTGTGGCATGGTCTTGATACCTCTCCAGTCTGAAAATTGTTTACAATGACTACGAGAATGCCATGTCAATCTTCTACCACCCACACCTACTATCCTCTACAACCACAAACTTCACACCAACTACTTCTGTACAGCCACAAACTTCATAGAAGTAAAACCTATCAATAACTTTAGGATCATTGAGACCACAAAAACCACCAATAAAATGCTTTTGACATTTTACGATCAGAGTGAAACAATGAATTTTTTAATTTCAATTTTCTGTAGTGGCCAATTTTGTATGTAATTTTTACTTTTCATAATTGCAAGTGCATCATTTCTAAGCACAGCACACCCCTCAAAAAAGATCACTTTTGAACGATCTCATACACAATGATAGAACTAAGAAAATTAACCAATAACTTCTATAAACGGTAGAATAGTTAATAGGACAAGTAAGCCCTTTCATGGTTTGTTTCTATGAAAAATCAAAACAGAGAATGCATAACAAAATAAATCTTATTGTGCATTGTTGATGTAGGGTGTTTCATATGAAAGAGGCTAACAACATAACAAGACACTGTTCCTCAACAGTCATCCTTCGAAAGGGACATGCACGGTCCAATGTACCAGAGATGAGAAATCTCCCTATGAAGTTTGCACCACCTACTGAGCATTGGACTTCCCTATCAATAAAAAACATAAAGACTACTGTAGGGCTACTCTGTGCTACTCTTTGCCATATTCTGCTATTGATACTAACGAAATCCATCCATCTAGTTGATCACCATCTCAGTTTGGCAGGAAAGTACTGCAAAGGAAGCAAAAATGTTGTTAGCTTTGCCTGCAATCATATATTCACTGAATTGAAGTCCTCATTAATGCTGAAAAAAATAATGCCTCGCATCCATATGTTTAGAGACAAATCCTGACAGATGCTTAAAAGTTTAAAACAATGTTAGTGCCTTGCATCCATATGTTTAGAGACACAAAATCCTCACAGATCCTTAAAAAAGTGTACCTTGTCAATGAGTGATTGATAGTATGGTTTCACAGCTTCCACATCTACTCTCACTTTGCTCTTGCTGTATAGATCATATTTGCTGTTTACACAAAACAAATAAATAAAAATCTACAACCATACTATGGTATGCATTACCATATCCCTTATAGTATGACATGCATTACTATAACCCTCAGAATTCAGTTCAGTTTAAAAATGGAAAATAAAACCAACAGTTTAGCCTTTCTTTCCTTACTTGAATATTTTGAGCCATTCTAGCATTTTGTAATCCTCATCCTTCATCAAGTGTTTGTATGCACCAGCTCGATGCAGAGCTGAAACATACAAAACTACTGTTAGTTATGCAAAACATGTTTGAGAAATATCTAAGAGTAGCTTAGGAATGGCTTTAGGAATTACTTACCATAGAAAGAATGAAATCTGATTATAAAAAGCGCAGCAGGAGGTAATGTAGTATTGTTCATTTTTGCTACCTGTTTTCCCAATTGATCAAAAAATTAGGTTGTTATCAAATAACAGAAAATCTCTTAAATACTGCAAAGGACAATCCTATCTAGATATGCACTTAGATGCAGGGGACTTCAAGGTCCTAAAAGATGTGTTCTATTATACCGCCACTCAGCTTCTCTTAAAAATGATAGTACATGGCAATGGATTGATGAAGCGTCAAATGCATAAAAAATGGAAAACTAGGTATAATTTGAATACAATGAGGAAGTATTCACAATACCATGTGCATATATTCATCGTGGCCCCATGAAATAATCACATTTTCAAGTCCACAATTTTCGGAATACACTCCATACTTTGTGTTGTAGTTAGGGTTGTAATAATCAGGGTTGCCCTTGAAATGCTGATCACCAAACAAAATATTTCAACTTGCAGAACATAATATGAATATTACAAGAAAATCTTTAAAAAAAGAATAATGAAATAAAATAGCTTTTACCTCACAGTGAACAATGGATTTATCAAAAGCGCATCCAAGGGGATAAGTGTCACCTAAAATTTCAAATGAGCATTTTTAGTACTGCATGGACAACACTTATCAAGGAATCCAGTCCTATTCCGGAAGCCTTTGACCAGCTACAAGAATAAGCCTATATGCTATTGAGTTAAAGAGCCCTACGCACATTATAAGTTTATATGCTTAATGCAATCTAGATAAGCTTTCTAAAGAATATTTTAGGCAGGTTCCATTCATCTCAATGCTGTGGAATGTTGGTTAAGCTCACCTACAACAGCCCATTGAGGCTCAGCTCCAAAACTAGGATGAAGTAGTACCTTGCCCAGATCTGCAGGCACCTTGGGCATCACACATTTGGAGTACCAAAACCACTAATATAATCCCCAAAATGAAATAGATCAAATAGATTTACATCTAAATTTTGGTTTATGAAGATGCCTTAATTTTCTTAGCAAAGGACCGAAATTTCCCAGTTGCAGAACATATTGTGTTACTCAGCCATATATCAGGAAATAAGTCAGACCTAGGCAAGCTCTAATTCATACCATGGATTAATCCAGTCAAGTGAAGCCAATCCTCATTGGGATAGTCTCTACGGATAGCTTCAGCTGTTTGGAGAAGATGTTCAATTTGGGGCTCATCAAGGTCAGGATCAGACTCATCTACAAACTCATTCAAGAGTTCACAGCATTCCCAGATGCTCATCACAGCTTTGTCAAGCTTACTATATTCTTCACGCTTGCATAATACCTGCAACCACAAGCATCAAAGATGATGACCAATCGCGATAAGACACATGCAAGCTGACTACCTAATGTGACCATCATAACCAGTTGATCTGCGCTTCCCGCACAATCCAACCTGCCATTAAACCCAACATAAAGGAAAAATCTGAGAACTCTTTCATTTCAAATAAGTAAACGGACAACACATTACTGAGAACATTTGGAATCATAAAAAAATCAAAGAAAAGAGAGAACTTTGGTATCATAAGGGCAAAATCAACCCTAAACTAGTATATCCAACTTACCTGAAAAGGTTGCCGGTCCCAAATAGAAAATTATGATCATTAAAATGAAAAAAAAATCACATGTACGGCATTGTCAAACTGGCATGTGGAATGAAGCATAGATTCCATGGTCACAGTGTTATTACGAGGTATGCAACTCATATGAAGTAGAAAAAGAAACACATGTTGTGGAGTGAATAAAATATTCCATGGTATATGAAGTAGAAGAAGAAACATGTGTGGAGTGAATCAAATATTCTGTGGTCACACAGCAATTACAAGGTACGCAGATCATATGAAGTAGGAAAAACACATTTTGTGGAGTGAAAACTTAGCAAGTTATTTTGTGAATTAAATATAATTATAATATAACTAAAGGTGTTTTTAGTGTTTTCTGTGTTTTTAGGAAGATTTCAATTTGTGTGTTCTCATATCTGTTTTTTCAGAGACTTGGCCCAAGTTTCAATCATTGACAATTGCAGAAGTAATCTTCTATGCAAAAAAATTCTTTTATGAGTCCCACAAATCAATTAGGCTTAAACAAAAGAATTGAGATTCAGACTGTGGTGAGGATTCAGCAAGTTGTTTTGTGACTCCAATATAATTATAATATGATAAAAAATGTTTTAAATGTTTTGCGTTTTATGGAGAATTTCAATTTGCCTTTTCTGTTCTTCAGACTTGGCCCAATTTTCAATCAGTACCAACTCCACAACTTTTGAACTTGCTGCTTCATCTTCAATATACTGATTTGACATGTTTGATATTTAGATCTGGATACTACAGCCAATATTTCTGCAATCAGAATGATGAAATAGAAATCTAAGATGGAGCAATTTAGTGGTTGTTCTCTGTTTATGGAGATGTTATTAAAGAAAGCGTATTTACTCTGACGCAGGAAAATCCAGTGGCGTCCTTGAAACATTGAAAATGCAGGGTCACATGGTCATGGCTGCAAGACCACCATTTTAACAAGGAACATATGTATCTTTGCAATGTTTCTACCATCACACTACAATACAATAGGAAGAAAACGAAATCATCTAAGTTAAGATAGACAAAATGTACCATATATTTCCCTACTTACGTAATCATAAGTCTGGTTAATGTGTTGAGTTTTGTAAAACTCTTCCACACCAGCTTGCCTTTCGCTTTCCTTTTCATAGTCTCTGTAATGGACACCCAATCAGCATTCAGCAAGAAAAACATATACGATCTAAAAGGAAAAGGGAAATCAAAATTACCTGAAGGCATGACCAAAAGCATTACTGTCTGGTGCCTCAAAGCCGCCATCCAACACTAGTTCATTTGAGGTTCTCTCATCACCCTTCTCTTTAGAGTGGAATTGCACATCTTCCAGACGGGGCTCTGCATTATTATGTAATAGATCTTATGAATTAGAAAGAGTGAAGTAACACTTGCATTCCAAAATGTTGGTACAAAAAGAGCATGTATTTTAGTGAATCTGTGTTGATAAATATAAGTATCCATTATATATTATAAGTACTTTAAGAACTATTCCCTAGTGAGGTTTAAGCATAAAGTCTAAAGGATTAACTGCTACAGGATATTACAGATCAGTCCCATATGGCTGCTTAGCTAATTTTATTTAGTAGTCACTGTTAGAATTACATAGAAGCCTAATAATTTAAACTTTTTTAGCAGATTTCAAATTGTTTTATAAGTATAAATTAATAAACACATTATTATTTATAGGAAAAAACTGTTTTTACGTGCATGGAGGTAGTATAGTTGAAATTGTTGGAGATATAATGTTGAAGTTGTAAATTCTGTATTGTTTGATCATGGTCCAAACCCATCAAACAGTATCCAGTTTTTTAGCATTATTGGTTGAGCTTGCATCATGGTATATACTTTGTATAAAGATGGCATTCCATCTTTATGCATTGAAATTGACAATTCTAAAGAAGCTAATCAAATAGCAGAGTGGTGGAGGCAATTTTGGCCTAATATTATGCAATTCCATGCTTATACAGATGTTCAAAAACATGTGCTCTGTACTCTTTCTCCATCGAGGTGACCAAGCTCTTGGAACTTTCCTCTCTTGTCTGCCAAGTGTGTATGCCAGATTCAAGTGGAAACTTCAGAGAGATGATACATGTGATACCTTCAAATGCTTTGTTCTGGATGTGCAGATGACTTGTTGACATCTAGTGATTGTTGAGATTCTTACAGTTGATGCCGTGATGTATTAGATGATGTCTTGTAAATGTTGGTTGTAGATATTAGTGGTGGACTGTTGATGTGTGTATGTTCCTCCTCGTTGTATTGATTGCACCTAATGAATCCTATTTCAGATATCATTTTCAGTAATAGTGCAGAATTGTCCCAGATTAATGGTGACTACTCCAATTTCAGATTGCAGCATTGCGGTAGTGTGATTGCGTTGTGATTAGAAAATGCAGATTCGCCATGGGCAAAACAACCCCAAATTTGGGATGTGTCAAAGCAACAAATTAAATTGGAAAAAATCAAAGACCTGTCAGACTAAGAGGCTCAAGTCAGTCCAAATTTGAGACCTTTCAAAGTAATCGGTCTTCTAAAGAAGATTCCGATCAGCCAGCAGATTTTTTCACCAAAGTGGTTGGCCTAGAGCAGTTTGTGCCTTCCCTATTAATCTTCTTGGATAACACATTTGTAATCTATTTCCTCAGTTTAGGTAGTTTTGCATCAGATAGACAGCTCTTCCTACCTATAAAATAAAAACTTAAACATCAAGTGTATCATACAATAATACCGCAATTTTTTTTCTGCCTATGCTTTTAAATTCTGACGCTAACACTCTATTGGAAATATCTTTACCTATGTTCCACTGTGACAAGTCATTTTTGTGGAAACCTATTTATGAGGTAGATCCAAGAAATTATCTGCATAACTTAAAGCAAAAGTTCAGATGCGTATCTACTTCTATTCTTTAATAAGATGAAAGAACTGAAATTATAAATCCTAGAAATGTGACTTGTTAAATTGTGCTGCAATGACAAGTTGGGGACAATTTCAAGCCCGCCCTACAGAGAGCATTGGTGATGTTAAGTTACCCCTTCCAAAACACAATGACATTATCCAGAAGCAATGGATATAAGTATCAATATGGCCTTCAAAATGTCCCAGGGCCACCAAGAATCTAAAAGACACAGTCTAGAGAAAACTATCTATGAAGCATGGCTCGATATGCAAAATCACTGGATTTATTCAGAAAGAAAGAGGAAACTACAAATATGATGTTCAGCAATGGTAGACTGCGAGAAAACTCGATAAGTTTTAGAGAGAAAAGAGGAAAAATTGCATGTATATAGGAGATCTAACCTGGAACAGTGATCGTCATGATGTAGTTACAGCAAATTGAATCTGGAAATCTCTAAACCAGTAATCAGGCCTTTCTGCGAGTCAAAAGTGGGTAAAAGTTATAAATAAACCATCAAATGAGTAAAGAAAACTGTCTGTCATCAACGCGTTAAGCGAATTAACAAATTCAGTTGTAGATAGATGCAAATCTAGATATACCCGATTAAAATGCAACGCCTACAGAGACACCCACATGAAAGCTTATACGGTGGCCTGAAATGAGGGCTACAATCTTGGGCTTTTATAGGAGCGTATAAACAGAACAGGATCAGATCCGATGATTTAACAGCTGTCGTAGGTAAACTCGCAATAGTTTGAAAGCACGTCGTACAGCTGCTTTGGCCACGTCATTGCCACCTGTACCTGGGCTTCCGTTTGTTGCGCTGATTAAATAAATTTGATTTTATATTAATTTATTGTTTTAAAATTTGACAATTATGTTTTCATTTTCATTTTTTATTTATTTTTGATGTAAGGGTTCTACTAAATGGTTTCGGGGATTAAATAATTTTGATTTTATATTATTTTTTGTTTTATAAATTAATTAATTGTTAATAGGTCATTGATATGTTGGTGAAGTTGAGTAGTTTTGAATGAGTCTATTAGGATCAAGAAAGATGTTTTAAATTATTTGTGTAAATCTAAACATTTAACGCCCAAGATGGACTCACCATGACTTGATTTCTAGTATATTCATTAAGAATCATTAGTTTTTCCCTACTTTTATCTCTAAACCACCAACGTGGAAGACTAATTTATCTTGTGAGTATTGAGAAGATTTGAGAAGAGTGGTGGTCATCTTATGATATTGGATGAGGAATCAAGTGACTACTTTTCAAGTCCAATGTATTGATACAAACTTGTCTTGTGAGTTAGTCGCCACATTTGAGAACACATCCAGTGGTGGTCATCTTATGATATTGCTATCAAGATGCAACTAAGTAATTTTTAAGACAAACTCATTAACCATATATTTCAAAATAGTAGACCATTTTTCTTAACACTTACTTACATCCAAATGATGTTTGAAAAAGAGGTGAAACATAAAGCCTTTGTTATATCTTATAAACAATTATTATAAAAATTCATTTTAACTCTTCATTTGAAAACTATAGACATTTTAAATTGTTTATACAAAAGTTCCAATTTTAATTTCTCCATGATAGTGATGAAAACATGTTACACATCGAGGCAAGAGCCTACAACACAGTGGTAGATTGTGAGATTCTTAATTGGGAGGTCTTGAGTTCGAATCTACGAATCTACTCAAGATTAACAATTTAAGCAAGAGCCTACAACGCATAATTAACCTTAATAACAAACCTAAACTTCGACTTTTTACCTAAATGTGTTACACATCACAAAACAAAAGAGATCATAAAAGAACTTAGACTAAATTAAGCTTGGAACTATTAAACTACAAACTCCTCATGGATCTCCATGAAAACAACAATAAGCAAGACATATGTGCTCACATTTTTCAATGTGACGTTACATTTGTATTTGTCAACATCATTAGTAGTGGCATGATTCCTTTCAAGATGATGAGAACGTCACCATTGCCAGCACACTGTCTGCCTAATTTGGAGAAAATCAATGGGGTGACAGATTTATTTATATAAAAAACTTGGAATATTTCTCCGCCTATTTTGCTCTGCTTAACAGATGGACGATAGTGTCAAAAGCCAACAGCTTTCTGTTCATAGTTTTCCACGGACCATGAAATCATCTCTCTTATTTTATTTGTGAATCTGTCTCTTTGTTAGCTGTTTATTGTAGAATCTGATGCGAATTAGGAAATTGAGATTCAGTGAAACTTCCCCATAAGATGAAAGATATGATACATAATATGCAATGCGACAAAAAGCCTCAAAATCATGAGTTTGAGATAACGTAAAAAGGAAGTACATTGATTAGTGATACCAGTTGGAATGGAGTGAAATTCTTGCATCTACAACAAAAACCTTTAAAATAATGAAGTGTGACAATGAGATTGTTCACTAAAGATAAAACAAGGCTAAACTTTTTTTTTCAGATTTACCAATACGTAGTAATTTTTTCCAATTTTTTTTGTTGTTTTCGACTACAAATTATGCGGATCATGAAGATCAAATGCTAAAATTTTCAAAAAATCCATGATGTTTTCCATTTTTTGAAAATTGTTCAACTATAGAGTTTGGATGGAGGATAGCCGTGTCCTTTGTTTAATGGAAGTCTAAGTGAATGAGAGGTCACATCTGTTGGAATGGAATAGAACTCTTTAATGAAAAATGCATTCTTAATATTCGTTTTCAAACATCATATATTAAGACAAATTTAACTTAGTAAAAATTAGTTAATTTTGACTATTGAATATGTTTGCTTAAAAATCAATCTTTACTATATGATATTTAAGTTGAAATTGAATAAATACATTGTGAAATGAAATGAAATTTTAGTGATTTTACGTGATCAAGAAGTCTATGAGATCCAGAACATAATCTTTTTAGTTCATCTTTATGCTCTTTTCTATGCTCACATCTTATTGTTAATTTTGACAAAGAAGTTGGACGTAGTCTTCTCTCCTCAAAGAGTTGGTGTATATTGTCAAACTTTACTGACTTTTCATAATGTGTACTTATATTATCATAAGCTATATATTCCATGATGAAGTGGTATTCCCCTCCCTCCCTTATTAGAGAACAAGACAAAAAAATTCTTCCCATCTTTTCTTGAGTTTCTTCCCTTACAAGAAAGTGGTATTAGTAGGAATAGAATGGGAATATTTTATTATTTATTAGGTTGTGTTTCGTTCACAAAATAAACAAAATGCTCCATATTCAATTGTTTAGTAAATATAATTCAAGTAATAATATGATATATACTTGTTGATGTGCATACAAGATATCATTGTAATGGTAAAATTGGGCTCACAACAAGAAAATCAATATTTGGTGAGTTGCAACATTCCTTTATTGACTGTTTACTTAGTTTTCCAATAAACTTCGTATTTTTTGTAGCTCCTAACAATTTCTTGTTTTTAATCTTTTATAATTTGTATCTAGTTAATTTGATTTTCTTCATCTTACTAAAATAGTGGTGAAAGTGGGTTTCATACTAGATATTTTTTTTTAGAAAAATAAAGTTTTAAGAGGATTAGAGAGTTGCAAGTTAGTAAAAGGGGGATTTCAACTATTCTACAAGTGTTAGGTATTCCAAATTAACTATTTCCTAGTTATTTGTAAGAAAAGAATTTCAAATTTTACAATGGAGGATTAATAACTATAACGAAAAAATAGTGTAAGTTGAAGTAAACTAGTAGTTTGTTTGTTTAAACATGCTTGTATTGGTATTTTAGAAGAGTGGTTACTAAATTGTGTTAAACTCTTCAAATCAAGATTATATAACTTTAAAGTTGCATTTTGGGTTCTTTATCTAGAAAAATAGAGGTTTGATTTTCTTTGTAGGTTGGATTATTATCTTTCTTGATCCTTTTTTATGATTCCCAGTTGCCGCATTTGTTTGGGGAAGAAATACAATTGATTGTAGAAAAGTCATGTTGTTTTATGCAAAATACCATTCAACTTTCATATTTTGCATAGACTCTTTAGGGTATGTGTAGGATCATGGTCAACCAAACTATGACCTTAAGTGGCAGTGAAAAACTAACGAATCAAGGTTATGCCAACTTGACACATAATTTTAAAGCAGTTCTGCACTTTATATCAAAAAATTGTAATAAAATAATCTATAGAAAATTGAATGTAGTTTTTAAACTACTAGGCCTTATCTAGAAAAAAAATTATTTGATTGGTCAAAAGTTCAAATTTTAATGTAGTACTAAAAAAATTTCAGGGCAAAAATAAAAAGTATGTGTATGTCTGACCACCTTAATCAAAATCAAATGATAATATTTTTAAATATAATTATAGATATAAAAAGTAGACTCATGTTTGAATGTGACACATATTTTTGGATATTTTTATTCCAAATAAATAATTAAATATGAATTTTCTGCTATAACTTTTCCAGAATAAAAAAAAATCCAGTGTCTGACCACCTTAACTAATTGAAAACTTTACCAAAAAAAATTTCCTTATACTAGGCGAAGCATAGAATGCAACACAACTTTTGGATTTCAAAATTGTTATATTGTTTCAAAGTTATAGCTATTTTTCAATCAGTATGTCAATCAACACTTTACAGTCATCTTCATTAAAAACAACTAATAAATACTTATTGAACTCAAAATTTGACATCAATTATATTAATGGAATCTTGAGAGTGTTATAAAAAAAACCCTTTTCACTTAATTGAATTTCGATGAAAATAATATTGTCAAATGGCTACTCAAAGTTTGAATGTCAGTGAAACCATTCTCAAACACATTTTTTGAGTTGACCAAGTAGGTTTGGTAAATACCAAGCGTAATCGGGTACCTAATTTGAAATCAGGTATCCGATACCAGATCGAATACCCGATATGAAATCGGGTCCCCAAAAAGTGGTGGCCAAAATTCTTTCAAGCATTCATAGCTTAGCCCAAATTTTTGAATTTTTGAAATTTTGGAGGGAATTTTTTTTGGAACTATGGGCATTATTATTAAACAAGACTATAATTATTATTATTATATATAGTAATATTATATTATTATTATTATATATAGTAATATATATGATTATTATTACAATTATTATTATTAAATATAATATAGTAATAAATATGATTATTATTATAGCTAAGTATAATATAGTAATATACATGATATTTATTATTATTAAATATATATAGTAGTATTATATAATAATAATAATTATTATTATTGTTATATAATCTAGTAATATATTATTACTATATTAAAATATATAGTATTAAATATTACTATTATAAAATATAATATTATCATGAAATGCATTGAAAGAGGTCATAGGTTAACCTATGACCCCTTTTGAAGCATTCAAACCAACCAAATGGGTCCCTAGGGGTCCTAGAGCCCCTAGGGACATATGTTGTCATGAAATGCATCAAAAGGGGTCATAGGTTTCAATGCATTTGAGCCAACCAAATGGGTCTAGGACCCCTAGGGACATATGTTGTCATGAAATGCATCGCAAGGGGCCATAAGTTATCTTGTGACCCCTTTCGATGCATTCAAAACAACCAAATAGGTCCCTAGGGGTTCTAAGGCCACTAGGGACATATGATGTCATGAAATGCATCGAAGGGGGAACCTATGATCCCTTTCAACACATTTGAACCAACCAAATAGGTCCTTAGGGGTCTTAGGGCCCCTAGGGACATATGTTGTTATGAAATGTGTCAAACTTTCGACGCATTCAAACCAACCAAATAGGTCCCTAGGGGTCTTAAGGCCCCTAAAGACATATGTTGTCATGAAATGCGTCAAAAGGGATCATAGGTTAACCTATGACCCCTTTCGACGCATTCAAACCAACCAAATGGGTCCCTAGGGATCCTAAGGCCCTTAAGGACATATGTTGTCATGAAATGTGTTGAACTTTTGATGCATTTGAACCAACCAAATGGGTTTCCCAAGACCCCTAACCAATAACCCCTTTTGACACATTCAAACCAACAAAATGGGTCCCTAGGAGTCCTAAGGCCCCTAGGGACATATGTTGTCATGAAATGCCTTTTGACACATTCGAACCAACCAAATGGGTTCCTAGAGGTCCTAAGGCACCTAGGCAAATATGTTGTCATGAAATATGTCGAAAGGGGTCATAGATTAACCTTTGACCCCTTTTGACGCATTTGAACCAACCAAATGGGTCCTTAGGGGTCCTAGGGCCCTTGGGGACATATGTTGTCATGAAATGCATCGAAAGGGGTCATAAGTTAACTGATGACATGTTTCAACGCATTCAAACCAACCAAATGGGTCCTTAGGGGTCTTAGAACCCCTACGGACACATGTTGTCATGAAATGTGTTGGAAAAGGTCATAGGTTAACCTATGACCCCTTTCGACATGTTTGAAACAACCAAATAGGTCCCTTAGGGTCCTAGGGACACTAGGGACATATGTTGTCATGAAATGCATTGAAAGACCTATGACCTCTTTCGACCCATTTGAACCAACCAAATGGGTCCCTAGGGACATATGTTGTCATGAAATGCATCAAAACCTATGATCCCTTTCGATGCATTCGAACCAACCAAATGGGTCCTAAGGCCTCTAGGGACATATGTTGTCATGAAATGTGTCGAAAGGGGTCGTAGTTTAAGCTATGATTGCTTTCAACACATTTGAACCAACCAAATGGGTATTCTAGGGGTCCTAGGGCCCCTTGGGACATATGTTGTCATGAAATGCGTCGAAAGGGGTCATAGGTTAACCAATTACCCCTTTTGATGCATTCAAACCAACCAAATGGGTCCCTAGGGGTCCTAGGGCCCCTAGGGACATATGTTGTCATGAAACACATGGTTCAATGGATTCAAAGCAACCAAATGGCTTCGTAGGGGTCCTAGGGCCCCTAGGGACATATCCTTTCATGAAATGTGTCAAAAAGGGTCATAAGCTAACCTATGATCCCTTTCGATGCATTTGAACAAACCAAATAGGTCCTAGGGCCCCTAGGGACATATGTTGTCATGAAATGCATTAAAAAGAGTCACAGGTTAACCTATGACCCCTATCGATGCATTTAAAACAACCAAATAGGTTCGTAGGGGTCCTAGGGCCCCTAGGGACATATATTGTCATGAAATGCATTGAATAGGGTTTCGATGCATTTAAACCAACCAAATGGGGCCTAGGACTAGTACATATGTTATCATGAAATGCATCAAAAGGGGTCATATGTTAACCTATGACCCCTTTCAATGTATTCGAACCAACCAAATGGGTCCCTAGGGGTCCCAGGGCCACTAGGGACATATGTTGCTATGAAATTTGTCGAAAGGGGTCATAGGTTAACCTATGACCCCTTTCAATGCATTCAAAACAACCAAATAGATCCCTAGGGGTCCTAGGGTCCCTAGGGACATATGTTTTCATGAAATGCATAGAAAGGGGTCATAGGTTAACCTATAACCCTTTTTGACGTATTCAAACCATTCAAATAGGTCCCTAGGTGTCCTGGGGCCCCTAGGGACATATATTGTCATGAAATACATCAAAAGGGGTCATAGGTTTCGATGCATTCGAAAAAACCAAATGGGTCCCTAGGACCTAGGGACATATGTTGTCATGAAATGCATCAAAATGGGTTATAGGTTATTGCATGACCCCTTTTGACGCATTCAAACCAACCAAATAGGTCCTTAGGGGTCCTAGGGTCCCTAGGGACATATGTTGTCATGAAATGCGTCGAAATGGGTCATAAGTTAACCTATGATCCCTTTCGACATATTAAAACCAACCAAATAGGTCCCTAGGGGCCCTATGGCTCTTAGGGACAAATGTTGTCATGAAATGTGTCAAAAGGTATCATAGGTTACCCTATGACCCCTTTTGACGCATTTGAACCAACCAAATGGGTAGACCCCTAAGGACATATGTTGTCATGGAATGAGTCAAGGGGGTCATAGGTTAACCTATAACCCCTTTCGATGCATTTGAACCAACCAAATGAGTTGTCATGAAATACATCGAAAGGGGTCATATGTTATCGTATGACCCCTTTTGACCCATTTCAACTAACCAAATAGGTCCCTAGGGGTCTTAGGGCCCCTAGGGACATATGTTGCCACAAAATGTGTCGAAAGGGGTCATAGGTTAACCTATGACCTCTTTCGACACATTCAAACCAACCAAATGGGTCCCTAGGGTTTCTAGGGCCCTTAGGGACATATGTTGTCATGAAATGCATCCTATGACCCTTTTTGACACATTTGAACCAACCAAATAGGTCCTAGGGCCCCTAGGGACATTTGTTGTCATGAAATGCATCAAAATTGACACATTCAAAACAACCAAATAGGTCCCTAGGGGTCCTAGGGCCCCTAGGGACATATGTTGTCATATGTTGTCATGAAATGCATCAAAAGGGGTTTAGGTTAATCTACGATCCCTTTTGATGCATTTGAACCAACCAAATGGGTCCCTAGGGGTCTTAGGGCCCCTAGGGACATAGATTGTCATGAAATGCATCGAAAGGGGTTATACATTATCGTATAACCCCTTTCAATGCATTCTAACCAACCAAATGGGTCCCTAGGGGTCCTAGGGCCACTAGGGACATATGTGTTGGAATTTTGATATATTTGTCATTAGTTACATCACTTATTTGATTCTGAATGCTTACCGAGATCATACCAAGCATTCCTTTGGAAATCGAGCATATGGACGGTTTAGCAGTGTTTGTCAAGTTTAGAATGATTACCGAGCATAACAGTGTTCTCCAAGCAGTTAGTGGTCACCGAGCTTTGCAGTGTTTATTGAGTGATCAAGGTAAACAAAGAACTTAGTGTTTACCAAGTGATCAAGGTAAACAAAGAACTTAGTGTTTACTGAGTGATCGAGGTAAACGAAGAAACTTAGTGTTTACTGAGTGATCAAGGTAAACAAAGAACTTAGTGTTTACCGAATGATCAAGGTAAACAAAGAACTTAGTGTTTACCAAGTAAACAAGGTAAATGAAGGAATTAGTGTTTACCAAATGAAGAAGGTTATCAATGGATTCAGTTTTTACCGAGTGACACAATATTCACCGAGTCACCAATGGTTACCGAGTTTCAAGCTACTTACAATGGTCAGTATGAACCGTGCCTCTACTCTTATCGAATGCATGACGATGCGGTGTATTGTAGTGGATGCCGAGTATCAAAAGGTCATCGAGCCAGTTTGAGGAACCCGAGTTTTCTACCATCTGGTCGACTCAGTAATATTTTGTTCACTTGTGTTTGGCCAACCTTGTTAAGTAAATATTGGAATGGTATATATTTGATGTATTATATCATTTGTACAGGAATAAAAATTGGATGAGATTTTATTTTGCAATATTTTTTGAGAAGAGAGAAAGTGAATCAGCAACAGAATAGAGGAATACAGCAAGGTCAACATTGGTGCAGAAAAGTTATATCTATCACATCAGGTGATTAGAGCATAAAGGATCTTATCAGCAATCAGTTGTAACCAGATCCACTGCTTCATTCTAACAGGTGAATCAATTTGTAAATCCTTTAACAGGGTAGACTTAGTAGTCTTTTGTAAATCTCCTAACAGAGTGCATACTTCATTGTATGTTTGTAAATCCTCTAACAAGGTGGATCTAGCAATCCTACTTCTCCTAATAGGGCAGATCATCAAAAGTGATCAGTGTAAGCCTTAACAGGCCAACTTTATACTGCAGTATTGAAGTTTTGTGGGCATCATCCCCACCCCAATTTTACTTTCTAATTGGAAGGTTTCTGGGTCACCAAATCAGTGTGTTCATATGTGTTTATCTTTTCATGCATACAGTAGATTAGATGGATGGTGAATATGTTACTATGCAAAATTAATTTAAAGTTTTAGAGTTACTGATTCACCCCTCCCCTCTCAGTAACCTTGTTATTCTTGATTATTTCCAAAAATTGGTATCAAAGCATTGTGGTTCTCAGGATAAAGTTTGACAGCTTGAGCAAAGATCAAGGACAATGGATATATTTAGACTCGACAATTCTATTGAAAATGAAAAGCTAGATCTGGAAATGGCCATAACTCAACTCAAAGAAGCAAAGGAGCATCTTTCTCAATCTCTGAAAAGAAGGAAGGAACTTGCAAGACAAATGAATGATCATCAGTATATTGAAGAAACGATTGAAGACCTTTTACCATCAAGCAGTTCAAATGAAGCCAATGAAGCAATCAAGGAACTCTTAGCAAAGAATGGTTTTCTGCAGGAAGAAGTAAGAAAGCTCAAAAGAGAACAAGAAATCCAATCCATTAGGCTATGTGAAGTTTTGGAACAAAGAAACAAGGCAAATGAAGACTGAGAGGTAAGAAATAATCAATCCCTTCAGCATGAAGATCTTGTAGGTCAACTATCTAATGCCAATGAAGAAATTATGAATCTAAGATCTGAGAATGAAAGTTTGAGAAATGATTTAATCACTGAAAGACAAATCAATGTAAGTTTACAAAGTGATCTGAGATCTGAAAGACAAATCAATGAGAGTTTGGAAAAGGACCTAAATGTTGAAAAGCAAGTCAATGAAAGGATGATAAAATCTCAAGCAAATATGGATCAATTGAATCAGCAAAATGAGCAGAATCTTCATAGACAAAAAGGTAAAGCTGGTCTTGGATACAAGGAAGAAGGTGAAACCTCTAAACAAGGAGCTCAAAGGAATCAAAGACCCACTTGCAATCACTGTGGCAAGATAGGACATACATCAAACAAATTTTGGAGCAATGGTAAAGAAAAATTCAATGGTAAATGCTACAACTACAATCAGCATGGTCACAAAGCAAATGAATGCAAAGAGAAACCAAAATTTGAAGGCAAATGTCACAAATGCAAGAAACAAGGTCACAGGGCATCTGAGTGCAGATCAAAATCATTCAATCCAGCAAAACAAATTGTCAATGCATTATTTGGTTGGGACTACAATACTTGGTGCAGATGTCATTATTGTGGAGAATATGGACATATTGGAATTAACTGTGCAAGGCATCACCAAACTTTGTCATATATCCAAGAATTGCATGAACATAAGAAGAATTGAAGATGAAAAGAAATTCAGAGCTGACAGCATTCAAAAATAGATGAGACAACAGTGGATTCCTAAATCTACTGAGCCAGAAAGTTCAAATAATGGCAATGTCACTCAAGAAGTGGGTGACTTCACCATTTCTAATTAGACTCATCAAGGAAGATCAGGGATTGCATCTTCAAGAAATATCCTAAGTAGTTCTAGAATGAAGGAGTGCAAATGGCAAGTCAGTATATCAGATACAAGACATAGTTCACTGTGGTGCATCTACCGAGCAAGGTTGGTTTTAGACCTAACCGAGCCAGGTTGGGAATATGAAAAGTTTTGTTTGTTCACCGAGTTGCAAGGTTTACCGAGTAAGTCAGTGACTATCTGACAAACCATAGTTCATCTTAGCTACCTTCGTACCTGAGCATTAATGGCAATTTTTTAATCAAAAAGGCAAAATTTGATCTCATTTTTCACCGCGAATTTAGAATAGGCAGAGCGAAGCGATCTCCAAGAGCACGAAAGTGAGTTCAAGTGATTTGAAGTAATTTTCCAATGAAGAATTTGTTTTTTGAAATCATTCACTTACCAAGCAGCAATGGCATCCGCAAGCACCAGCAACAACAAGGAAAAGAGAGGCTCTGAAATGCTTGTGAAGGGAGTGGAATGGAAAGCACCTAGCTTCAAACTCGTTCCCGCCATAGCTAAATCGCTCGACCTGCACGGAGCTCAATCGCAAATTCCACCAAAGGTACTACTTATAAATGACATTTGTACTCATTTCAAATGCACTATTCAAGAAATAGGGACACTAGATATGAATAATGCCCTAGCTGAGTTATGTGTGGATGGAACCCTCAAACCCGAGCACAAGCATCTAGAAACCAAAGGTTTGACTCATATCCCGCACTTGCCAAGGAATTATCAAATGAAATGGATAAGATACATTTTAAGCCATGTGCATAATGGTCATTTGTGGTTAGAGAAACTCATCCTAATAATGAAGAAGATGATTCATAAGATCACGGGTTTACCTATGTTGAGAAAATCCAAAACCACTAAAACCCTAAGTCGGGATGAACTTTAGAAGTTAACCCTAGCTGAATGGGATGGCAGAGGATTGAAACTTAACAATGTATTTGATGCAGAGCTAAGATTTGGAATTCATTTAATTGCATATAAGATTTTTAGTTCCAACAGATTGAATAGTGTGCCTTGTGAGGCTGTGGACTTAGCCTATAAGATTGTGAAGAAGAATATGGAATTTGACCTAGCAGATGTGATGTTGAAACAACTAAATAAGAACATGGATAGTATAAGGACCTCAAAAACCAACTCTTGTAAATTTGGTTCTTTATTAGTTTGTTTATTTTTCTATGTACAAAAGTTTTTCCCTTCGAAAGGTACAGTTGTATGGAGAAAAGATATTCCAGTTTTGTATCAGATAAATGAGTTTATTGCAGAAATGGGTATAAATTTTGATAAGGTAATGGATAACTATTTTGAAGATTTCAAAGAGAGGATGAATAATAGATTCAGAATTCCTCCCAAGCTTGTTGAAGATTATAAGGATGATGTATGCTTCATGGTTGACTATGACAAGGTATACATTCAGGTAGTCAGACCTTGAGTTGCATGGGTGAAACCTCTTCCCTATGAGGTAAATATTGATGAAGCTAGAGATGTTATAGAAGCACTGGTAAATGAGCTAGTAGACCCAATGCAACAAATTTTTGGAACCTATGATGAAGCTAAGGCCAGAATTGAGCTTGAAATCAAGCTACCACGGGCCATAAGAAAGGGCAAAAAGAAAATAGCCAAATTGAAAACTTCGACTGGTCCTCTTATGCTCACCGAGGGAAAAGGTGAAGATGAAGTAGGTGAAGAAGAAGAAGGAGGAGAAGAAGAAGAAGAAGAAAAATCTGTAGAAGAACAGCCAAAGAAGAAAGGTAAGGTAATCATTACCAAACCAAAGAAAAAGCCTACTGTAGTATTCACCAGAAGAACCAGAAAAGGTAAGTAGGAACCTATACTAGTCAGGCCTGCACCCACATTCGTCAAAGGCTCAAACAATTGGAAGAAGGAGCTGGCATCAAAAATTTCAAGGCATTGAAATTTGAAACTAGAATAGATGCTGAGAAAATGCAGATTGAGAAACTGGTACTCAATAAGATGGGTAAATGGAAATACTCCCCAGACTAGATTGCCTCTCAAATCTCAAAAGAACTATTGGAGAGATTGCAACCAAGATGAGAGTTAGCCACCCAAACGGTAAAAGATATTTATGAGCAATCCTTGAAAAATCTTCGACCAAGTCTCACTAGAGCAGAAGTAAAAATTGAAATGAAAAGCCATGAAGGTAAAATGATGATCAGATTCCACACTTGTTTGATTTTGATTAAAGACATTGAACATGTTGTAAATGATGCCACAAACATGTGAAAAAACATCTATCATCTACATAAGCCCAGTGAAGACCCAGTAGAAATCAAAGATGATGATAGCAGCAATGATGATGAGTTTGAGAGCACTCCATCCATCACAGTCTCACCAGGAGAGCTGCATGCACTGATGGAAGATAAAGAGGAAGAAGACAAGGAGTAAGAAGCTGAAGAGGAAGATAAGGAGGAAGATGATCCAGTGAAAATTGCAGCAGCAGTGATTGCATCCCTTCCTCACTCTCCACCTAAAACTGTGACATCATCAAGGTTGGAGTCAGCTTCAGTAGGTTTGATAACATCTACATCATATTTATCATCTGCACCTGCCACATCTCAGCTCCAGGTATCATCAACGAAAGTGTCTACCACTTCACCTATTGAGCTGCATCCCTCTTCTTCAGCTACCGAGCTAGCCTCCTCCGCTCCATCATCATCAGTCGGTATAACAGTAAGTTCCACAATTTTGTCAATTCCAATTTATTCTACAATTTTGTCAGCATTATCTGCATCTACTTCAGACATAGTAAGTTCAGATACTGCATTACCAAGTGTATCACCATTTTTGGCAAGTACTCCAATTTTTTATCCGGTATATACTCCTATTGGCACTCAACCCTCAAGCATCCCAGTTTTCACTGCTAGTACTTCCATCTCTACTATTGTGTCTATTCCTAAGGTCAAACCAGTCATCACAGAAGTCAAAAAAAAGAAACCATTAAGACTTATGATCACTGGAAAGGAAATTCCTAAAGATATTGACTTAGACACAGAGAGAGTAATCCCAAAGATTGACTATGAAAATGCTACCATTGAAGAAATGAGGTATGCTAGTCAACTAATTGAGATGAAGGCTACACAGAAGCAGCTAAGGTTTGAAAGGGATAAGGAATATAGAATAATTGAGAATGCTCGGAATATAATTACTGAGGCTATAGGTGTTTATGTTGATACTTCTCAACACATTTTGATACAATTAGAAGAGGCAGTCAATAAATTCAATGAGGATACCTTTGGTCAAGAAAAGTTGATGGAGAAGGAAAAAAAGAAGTTTGATAATAAGGTACTTGAGCACATTGCTCAGCATATAGCAATAAAACAAGTTGAATTAAGCACAATTTTGGCCAACATTGAAAATTCTTTTAATAATGTAACATTTCTTTTTGCTAAGCTTTGTGATGTTGCCGAGTATACAAAGGAGATAAGAGAGAAATTGAACAAGATAGATGAGGATCTGAAGGCAAGCACACAAAACCTGAAGCTTGACCCTAGTTCAAGCTCATCTCATCACCTCAGGATCAAATTTTTGTTAGAAAAGCAGGAAAAATTGTTGAGAGAAGAGGCAAGGATCCGATCTACATTGTTAGATATTCATAATATGATCCTTCCTACCATGGACACAATGCAGAAGCACATTGCACATTCAAAAACATTAATCCATGACAACAATTTCTCTGTTGCAGAACATGTGATTGAACTCTCTGCAAAAGTTCAAGTAGCTCTATCCACATGCAAAATCCTACAAAAGAATTGGGATAAAACTCTGCAACTCATTCTCCAGGTACATTTTGAGTTTATCTCACATTTTGGTGTCTCTATGTAAATACATTATTTTATTCTTTGGCATTATTGTCAAAAAGGGGGAGAAAGAGATACTCAGGAAGAAATATTGGTGAGATAAATGTAAAAAAGGGAGAAAGAGATACTATAAATAAAAGTCATATAACTCATGTAAATACCTTGTGTATATTGTATGGGGGAGTTATATGTAAGGAAGCCATGTATATTCAGCAGAATCAGTCATCCGTATGACAGATGTAGTATATAATTTTGGCTCATAAATGTTTTTTTTTTGTCACTAATGCCAAAGGGGGAGATTGTTGGAATTTTGATATATTTGTCATTAGTTACAACACTTATTTGATTCTGAATGCTTACCAAGCTCATACCGAGCATTCCTTTGGAAACTGAGCATATGGGCGGTTTAGCAGTGTTTGCCAAGTTTATAATGATTACCGAGCAGAATAGTGTTCTCCAAGTAGTTAGTGGTCACTGAGCTTCACAGTGTTTACCGAGTGATCAAGGTAAACAAAGAACTTAGTGTTTACTGAGTGATCAAGGTAAACAAAGAACTTAGTGTTTATCGAGTGATCAAGGTAAACGAAGAAACTTAATGTTTACCGAGTGATCAAGGTAAACAAAGAACTTAGTGTTTACCGTGTGATCAAGGTAAACGAAGAACTTAGTGTTTACTGAGTAAACAAGGTAAATGAAGGAATTAGTGTTTACCAAGTGAAGAAGGTTATCAATGGATTCAGTTTTTACCGAGTGACACAATATTCACCGAGTCACCAATGTTTATCGAGTTTCAAGCTACTTACAATGGTTAGTATGAACCGTGCCTTTACTCTTACCGAATGCATGACGATGTGGTGTATTGTAGTGGATGCCGAGTATCAGAAGGTCATTAAGCCAGTTTGAGGAACCCGAGTTTTCTATCATCTGGCCAACTTAGTAATGTTTTGTTCACTTGTGTTTGGCCAACATTGTTAAGTAAATATTGGAATGGTATATATGTGATGTATTATATCATTTGTATAGGAATAGAAATTGGATGAGATTTTATTTTGCAATATTTTTTGAGAAGAGAGAAAGTGAATCAATAGCAGAACAGAGGAATACAACAAGGTCAACATTGGTGCAGAAAAGTTATATCTATCACATCAGGTGATCAGGGCATAAAGGATCTTATCAGTAATCAGTTGTAACCAGATCCACTGCTTCATTCTAACAGGTGAATCAATTTGTAAATCCTTTAACAGGGTAGACTTAACAGTCTTTTGTAAATCTCCTAACAGAGTGCATACTTCATTGTATGTTTGTAAATCCTCTAACAAGGTGGATCTAGCAATCCTACTTGCTCCTAACAGGGCATATCATCAGAAGTGATCAGTGTAAGCCTTAACAGGCCAACTTTATACTGTAGTATTGAATTTTTGTGGGCATCATCCCCACCCCAGTTTTACTTTCTAATTGGAAGGTTTCTGGGTCACCAAATCAGTGTGTTCATATATGTTTATCTTTTCATGCATACAATAGATTAGATGGATGGTGAATATGTTACTATGTAGAATTAATTTAAAGTTTTAGAGTTACTGATTCACCCCTCCCCTCTCAATAACCTTGTTAGTCTTGATTATTTCCAACAATATGTTGTCATGAAATGCATTGAAAGGGGTCATAAGTTAATCTATGATCCCTTTCAATGCATTGGGACCAACCAAATGGGTCCCTAGGGGTCCTAGGGCCTCTAGGGACATATGTTGTCATGAAATGCATTGAAAGGGGTCATAGGTTAACATATAACCACTTTCAACACATTTGAACCAACCAAATGGGTTCTTAAGGGTCCTAGGGCCCCCAGGGACATATGTTGTCATAAAATGCATCAAAAGGGGTCATAGGCTAATCTATGAACCTAAGACCTATTTGGTTGGTTTAAATGGATTGAAAGGGGTCATAAGCTAACCTATGACCCCTTTCGACGCATTTGAACTGACCAAATGTGTCTCTAGGGGTCTTAGGGACCCTAGGGACGTATGTTGTCATGAAACCAACCAAATGGGTGCCTAGGGGTCCTAGGGCCCCTAGGGACATATGTTTTCATGAAATGCATTGAAAGGGATTGTAGGTTAACCTACGACCCCTTTTGACAAATTCGAACCAACCAAATGGGTCCCTACAGCCCCTAGGGACATATGTTGTCATGAAATGCATCGGAAGGGGTCATAGGTTATTGTATAACCACTTTCAATGCATTCAAACCAACCAAGTGGGTCCCTAGGTAGGGACATATGTTGTCATGAAAAGCGTCAAAATTGATCATAGGTTAACCTATGACCCCGTTCGATGCATTAAAATTGACCAAATTGGTCTCTTAGGGTCCTAGTGCCCCTAGGGACATATGTTGTCATGAAATACGTCGAAAGGTGTCATGGGTTAACCTATGACCCCTTTTGACACATTCAAACTAATCAAATGGTTCCTTAGGGGTCCTAGGGCCCCTAGGGACATATGTTTTCATAAAATGTATCAAAAGGGGTCATAGGTTACCGTATGACCCCTTTCGGCGCATTTGAACCAACCAAATAGGTCCCTAAGGGTCCTAGAGCCCCTAAGGACATATGTTGTCATGAAATGTGTTGAAAGGGGCCTTTCAATGTATTTCATGACAACATATGTTAACTTATGACCCCTTTCAACACATTTGAACCAACCAATTAACCCTTTTCAATGCATTTGAATCAACCAAATAGGTCCTAGGGCCCCTAGGGACATATGTTGTCATGAAATTTATCAAAAGGGGTCATAGGTTACCTTATGACCCCTTTCAACACATTCAAAACAACCAAATAAATCCTTAAGGGTCCTAGGGCCCCTAAGAACATATGTTGTCATGAAATGCATCGAAAGGGGTCACAAGATTTCGACACATTCAAACCGACCAAATGGGTTCCTAGGGGTCCTAGGGCTCCTTGGGACATATATTGTCACGAAGTGCATCGAAAGGGGTCATAAGTTATTGTATGACCCCTTCTAATGCATTTGAACCAACCAAATAGGTCCCTAGGGGTCTCAAGACCCCTAAGGACATATGTTGTCATGAAATACGTCGAAAGGTGTCATAAGTTAACCTATGACCCATTTTGACACATTCAAACCAACCAAATGGGTCCCTAGGGGTCTTAGGGCCTCTAGGGACATATGTTGTCATAAAATGCATCGAAAGGGGTCATAGAGTAACCTACGACCCCTTTCAACACATTTGAACCAACTAAATTGGTCCCTAAGGGTCTTAGGGCCCCTAGGGACATATGTTGTCATAAAATATATTGAAAGGGGTCATAGGTTGATCCCTTTCTACATTTTTGAACCAACCAAATAGGACTCTAGGGCCCCTAGGGACATATGTTGTCATGAAATGCATTGAAAGGGGTCATAGGTTAACCTATCATTAATATATTATATTTATAGGTCATAATAATAATAATAATAATTTTGATAATAATAATAATCAGAATAATCATATATATGACTATATTATATTAATAATAATTATATACAAATATTATATTTAATAAAATACTAATATATAATAACATTTATACAAATGTGTTCACATTGCCCACACTTTCCAAATTTTGACTTCCCTCGAGAATTTGGGCATCTATTTCTGGTACTTGATATCATATCAGGTATTTGATTTGGGATTGGATACCCAATATGGGATCAGGTACCCGAAATAATGGCATGCTTTTTCCAAAATATTCTTTGTCACTACAGACCCGACAATCACATTTTTTGCAGGCCATTTCATAGATTTGGAGAAAAATAATTTCTTGGGGCCTATACGATAAAAAAAGGTTCTATAATGTATGATTAGCTATCTAATACTATTTTTTGAATGGGGAGCAATAGTCATTGAAAGGCTAAACACAAAAGGAAGGTATCGAATGAAGACATTATAGCATATAGGGAAAGGGACAAGGTAAATCATCGAAGGAAGAGACAAGGTATGCTAAATGTTAGTCAAGTTGATGATGTATTGATCGAAGGTGAAATCATAGATTTAGATAATGAATATGTACAGTTGGGGAACGAAAATGTACCAATTGATAATGATAATGTTGGGATTGAAAATTTAGAGAATGAAATTTTACTAGTTCGTAATGTAAATTGCATAATTGACCATGTCGAAAATGAAAATGCACAAGAACATTACATATCTTTTAATTATAATTGACATGAAGATTCTAGAACACCAAAATGGGTAATTGAAATTGATGAACTAATAATTACCAATTTGGAAGGGAAAAAATCAGAAAGAACTATTCGGTTATGGGCTTCAAGACCATTCAGTTATGGGCTTCAGGACTATATAAGATGTTTTTCAACAAGAAGACAGTGGTGGAGCAATGTCAACTTTTTATGCACTTATTAAAGATGTAAAAGGTGAGACGTATGCTTTCCAAATTGAAGATTCATGTCAATAAAAAATTGGAAAGAAATGCCATTATTGTGAAGAATCTTTTCAGTGCTCTCAATAGCATTAGGAAAAATAGCAGGGAGAAGGATAAGAGAACTGCTCAAAGGGTTATTACAACCTCTTTGGCAAGTCATGATTTGAGAAAGGGTAGATATATGAGACAAACTTGTATTGACTTCAACCTAAATTGTACTAATTTGAGAAGAGCACTTAGTAGACGAGAGAGAATTGATGATCCTCTTCAAAATGAAACATGGGCTTTTGGTGGGAGACTTCCATATTTTGATAAGAAGCTATCTGATGATGTGAAGGAAGAAATTACAGAGTTTTCACACTCTAGGCCAAGAGTGTTACCCAATGTTAGGGACGTGTTAAAGTTGAGAATTGACATTAGAGACTGCATGCCACATCCTAAACATTATTTGGAGGTGAGACAAACTATGTTGTTCAAACAATTTAGAGAGAGTCATCCAAGATTGCATATATCACAAGGGGCTTTTGAATCTTTAAAGCCATTTAATTGTGTGCTACTTAAAATTCAAAATACATGTTGTTGCAAATATCATGTTGAGTTTTTTATGCACCATGAACTATTACACTCCATCCATTCTACTTTGCATAGTAAAGAATTGTTGGAGAATTGTGGTGCTAGTGGTCTTCCAAAATCATCAAGAGACTTGCTAGATCAATTTTTATGTCATAGATTTGATGGTTGTTGCTTTTATAGAAATGCTTGCGTAAATGAGAAGTGTTCAAAATGTGGTGGCTTATCCAAGTTTGACACATGTTTCCATGAGGGGTGTGAACAAGATCTTGGGAAGACAATAGTAAAAAAAATGGTGTATGAAATGGAAAAATACACATTGAAGAGTGGGGGTGAGGGCTCTAGATGTGAATTGGTTGAAAAATAAATTAGTGTGGCTAGTTTTGTTTTAGATTTCAAGACAAATCTTTTCTACAAGTATGCAAGACATAATCACAGGTCTCAGTGGTTGGATCAACAATTTAGAATGTGTAAAGAGACTTTTCCCATTGGCACTATTATATTAGTTATTGACTTTGCTAAGAACTACACATTGCAATCTCAAAATGAGACAAAATCTCAATATTACAACTCCATTCAGATTGTTATTTTTGTCCACATAACATATAGACATGCCCGTGATAGTGCGGAAGATAATTGGAAGATTATTAGAGAGTAGCATTTTTATATGAGTGATGATAGATCTCACTCTCATGAGTTTGTGCAACATTGTTTCGAGAATTATTCTAATTTCTTACAAGAGCATGATATTGCTATGGATAGACATATCATTTGGTCAGATAATTGCACAGGTCAATTCAAGAATGCTCACATGTTTGATTGGTTGTGTAGGATGCACATCGAGAGGGGTGTGCCTCATATTTGGAGTTTTTTTGAGTTTGGCCATGGGAAATGGGATCATGATGGAGTAGGGGTATGTTCAAAGAGAGCTCTAGTTAAGGAGCAATTGAAGATTTTAGGAGTAGAGCTTCTTGATGCTCATAGCATTGTTGATTGGTGTAGTTCAACATTATCATAGGGGGGAGTCTTGATTTAGTAGTACACAAACTCTTTTGGTTAGTTGAGGAAGGGTCCACAGGTGATAGATTAGATTGTGCTACATTGAGAGACTCATAAAAAATGCATTCATTTCAGAGCTTTGATTCTAGTACATGGACCATTTGGACACAATAGCTGGCTTGCTTTTGTCCTAGTTGTTTTCAGTTTGATTGGGATCATTATGAGTTGAGTGAGTGGGTAGACACATGGAATCCACATTATCTTACTCCATTGTCTATCATACCCTCTATCAGAAATGATGACATGGAAAGTTCACTTAAGCATAACCATCTATCAAATCTTCTTCAGCCAGGACATTTATTCGCATTGGTTGCACCATAGGGGAATGATGAGAAATTAGATTATTGGTTAGCACATTGTATAAGAGGTAAATAAAAGCTTGCACAACCAATCACAAATGATGATAGATTCACATATCCTACTAGTTCAGTGGTTGTTGCTGGAACATGGCTGCGAACATACATGCTTAGAAGGAATGGAATTCCTACATTTGAAGACTATCAAAAGCACAAAATAATTCTCATAAATTCACATCTTATGATAGCAACAAATGTGAAGTTTTTGAAGCATCAAGGAAGACCAAAAGTAAAAGAAATTTTTACTATTACTAATGCTGATCATGAAGCCCTATTGGAGACCCTAAAATAGAGAGAGGACCTTACTTGGACACTCAACTAGGTATATTTACTTCTTATGTTATTTTGTTTATAATGATTCTATGAACCAATGATTATCTTGTTTAATACAATAAGTTACTAATATTTTTATGATATTGGAATGTAGGTACATCATGAAGAGTAGCCATGCATGAACATAAAAACTAAATAAGGAGCAAAATGAAGAAAAATCTATTTTATTTTTGACACTATGATTTTTTATACTACTTTTTTTGACACTACGATTTTTGGTAGTTTTCTATTGATGTAATAATGATAAAACACTTGAGATATTATAAATGTAAACTTGTTGATTTAATGTAGGAAACAAAGATGATTTTACTTAATGCAATTTATGTGGAGGGACCTAAAAATGATGATTTTAAATCATACTAACACCAAAATTGCACTTTGCCCAATGCCAAAATTTTGAGAGAGGTGAAAAAATAATTTTTTTACTTAATATGAACCCTAGTGACACCCTTGTTCTAGTCATGGAGTGCCTCCATCGTTCGTGGCCACCCCATATCGAAGAGTCTCCAAGTTGCTGTAAGTGCATGTCAAGGTTGATCTTTCGAGGGTTGTAACTCAGAGATCATGAGGGATATCGATGAAATGTCAAATCCTATAGGATGGTCATGCCAAGGCATAAAATAACCTATCTTATTTTCAAGAAATCACATTCTATTTGGATTCAACACAATGATCTCACTCGATGCCAACACTCACAATGTGCCTCAATTCATAGGTGCATCACAGTGTAACTTTGAAGCCTCTAATCTTGGCATTAAATCATCAGTGCCACTAGCTTTGGATGGGTAGGTGAACCATAGTGACATCCTTTTTCTAGCCATGGAGAGCCTCCATCGTTTGTGGCCACCCCGTACCGAAGAGTCTCCAAGGTGCTCTAAGTGCATTTCGAGGTCGATCTTCTGAGGGTCGTAACTAGGAGCTTGTGAGGGCTATCAATGAAATGTTGAATACTATAGGATGGTCATGCTGAGGCCTAAAATAGCCTATCTCATTTTTGAGAGATCACATTCTGCTTGGATTTAGCACAACGATCTTGCTCGCCAAAACTCGTAGTGTGCCTCATTTCATAGGTGCTTCATAGTGTAACTCTGAAACTGCTGATCTTGGCATCAAATCTTTAGTGCCATTAACTTTGGATGGGTAGGTGAAGTCTAGTGACACCCTTTTTTTAGCTGTAGAGAGCCTCCACAGTTTGCAGCCACCCTATATCAAAGAATCTCCAAGGTGCTCTAAGTACGTTTCAAGGTCGATCTTCTGAGGGTCTTAACTTAGAGGTCATGAGGGATATCTATGGAATGTTGAATGATATAGGATGGTCATGCCAAGTCCTAAAATAACCTATCTCATTTTTGAGAGATCACATTCCATATGGATTCGGCAGAACGATCTTTCTCGATGCCAAAACTCGTTGTGTGCCTTAGTTCATAGGTGCATCACAGTGTAACTTTGAAACCTCTAATCTTAGCATTGAATTGTCAACTCCATCAGCTCTAGATGGATGGGTGAACCCTAGTGACACCCTTGTTCTAGCCATGGAGAGCCTCCATCATTTGAGGCCACCCCGTATTGAAGAGTCTCCAAGGTTCTCTAAGTGCATCTTGAGGTTGATCTTCCAAGGGTTGTAACTTAGAGCTCGTGGTGGTTATCGATGAAATGTTGAATGTTGCAATAAATTCATGCAAAGCTCTAAAATAACCTATCTCATTTTTGAGAGATCATATTCCATTTGGATTCAGCATAGTGATCTCGCTCGATGTCAAAACTCATAGTGTGTCTCAATTCATAAGTGCATCATAGTGTAACTTTGAAACTATCAATCTTGGCATCGAATCATCAGCTCTATTAGCTCTGGATGGGTGGATGAATCCTAGTGACACCCTTTTTCTAGCTATGGAGAGCTTCCATCATTCGTGGTCACCCTGTACTGAAGAGCCTCCAAGGTGTTCTAAGTGCATCTTGAGGTTGATCTTTCGAGGGTCATAACTCAGAGCTTGTGGTGGCTATCGATGAAATGTTGAATTCTATAGGATGATCATTCTGAGGCCTAAAATAACATATCTCATTTTTGAGAGATCACATTTTATTTGGATTTGGCACAACGATCTTGCTCGATGCCAAAACTCGTAGTGTGCCACAATTCATAGGTACATCACAACGTAACTTTGAAACTAGTGACCTTGGCATCGAATCGTCAATACCATTAGCTTTGGATGGGTAGGTGAACCATAGTGACACCCTTTTTCTAACCATGGAGAGTTTCCATCATTCGTGGCCACCTCGTATTGAAGAGTCTCCAAGGTGCTCTAAGTGCATCTCGAGGTCAATATTTCGAAGGTCGTAACTCAAAGCTCATGGGATTATCAATGAAATCTTGAATGCTAAAGGAAATTCATGCCAAGACCTAAAATAACCTATCTCATTTTTGAGCAATTACATTCCATTTGGATTTGGCACAACGATCTCACTCGATGCCAAAACTCGCAGTGTGCCTCAGTTCATAAGTGCATCACAGTGCAACTTTGATACTGCTAATCTTGGTATTGAATTGTCAGTTCCATTAGCTCCAAATAGGTGGTTGAACCCTCGTGATGCCCTTATTCCAACCATGGAGAGCATCCATCGTTCACAAGAGTCTCCAAGGTGTTCTAAGTGCATCTCGAGGTGGATCTTCTGAGGGTCGTAACTCGGAGCTCGTGGGGGCTATCAATGAAAAGTTGAATGCTACAAGAAGGTCATGTTTAGGCCTAAAATTACCTATCTCATTTTTGAGAGATCACATTCTATTTGGATTCAACACAGCAATCTTGCTTGATGCTAAAACTCACAGTGTGCCTCAGTTCATATGTGCATCACAGTGTAACTTTGAAACCACTGATCTTGGAATTGAATCATCAACACCATTAGTTATGAATGGATGGGTGAACCCTAGTGAAACCATTATTCCAGCCATATAGAGCCTCCATCATTCACGAACATGCCATACTGAAGAGTCTCCAAGGTGCTCTAAGTGCATTTCAAGGTCGATCTTCCAAGGGTCATAACTTAGAGCTCGTGGGGGTTATCGATGAAACATCAAATACTATAGGATGGTCATGTTGAGGCCTAAATAACCTATCTCATTTTCAAGAGATCATATTTTTCTTGGATTTGATACAATGATCTCACTTGATGCCAAAACTCGTAGTGTGCCTCAATTCATAAGTGCATCACAATGTAACTTTGAAACTGCTAATCTTGGCATCAAATCATTAGTGACATTAGCTTCAGATGAGCAAGTAAACTTTAGTGACACCCTTTTTCCACCCGTGAAGAGCCTCTATCATTCATGGCAACCCCATACCGAAGAGTCTCCAAGGTGCTCTAAATGCATTTCAAAGTTGATCTTCTGAGGGTAGCAACTTGGAGCTCATGAGGGCTATCGATGAAATGTCAAATGCTACAAGATAATCATGTCGAGGCCTAAAATAACCTATCTCATTTTTGAGAGATCACATTCTGTTTGGATTTGGCACACTGATCTCACTCGATGCCAAAACTCGTAGTGTGCCACAATTCATAGGTGCATCATAACATAAGTTTGAAACCGCTAATCTTGGCATCGAATCATTAGCACCATTAGCTTTGAATGGGTGGGTGAACCCTAGTGACACCCTTGTTTCAACTGTAGAGAGCCTCCATCATTCGTAGCCACCTCGTACCAAAGAGTCTCCAAGGTGCTCTAAGTGTGTTTCAAGGTCAATCTTCCGAGGGTCATAACTCAGAGCTCATGAGGGCTATTCATAACCTATCTCATTTTTGAGAGATCACATTTTGTTTGGATTTGGCATAGTGATCTTGTTCAATGCTAAAACTTGCAGTGTGCCTCAGTTCATAGGTGCATCACAGCGTAACTTTGAAACTACTGATCTTGGCATTGAATCGTCAGTGCCATTAGCTCCAAATGGGTAGGCAAACCCTAGTCACACCTTTGTTCTAGCTACAGAGAGCCTCCATTGTTCATGACCACCCCATACTGAAGAGTCTCCAAGGTGCTCTAAGTGCATTTCGAGGTTGATCTTCCATGGGTCTTAACTCAGAGCTCGTGGGGGCTATTGATGAAATGTTGAAGCTACAGGATGGTCATGCTAAGGCCTACAATAACATATCTCATTTCCAAGGTGCTCTAAGTGCATTTGGGCAGCTCAATCATAGTGACATCTTAAGGGATTGCATAGATTATTTCAAATTAAACATATATGATAGCATTTCAAATTAAAATATTGCATCAAAATTTGATAAAAAAGGTTGTTAAAATGATATTCACAAATTATTGCATTTGAATCAAATATAACAAACATGATCAAAATGAGGCAAAAGCCTACAACGCAACGGTAACTTGTGAGCCTCTCATGTGGGAGGTCTTGGGTTCAAATCTACCTTCGCTTAACATATAATAATAATTAATTCAAACAAATAATAATAATTAATCTAGGCTTCGGCCATTTTCCAATAAAAAGAAGAAAAAAAAAAAACATGATATTTCATAAACATGAACAATACACATGATCCATGATAAATTGAACAATATTATACTAAATTAATATGTATATCATTGTGCACATAAATGACAAAAATATGTATCAAAATACATGTATCCAAAGACAAATTACACAAATATATATATATCAAAATACATAGATCCATATAGAAAATGTGGTTGATCATGCCATTGGAATGTGTATAATATTAATGTTTTTGTGTACAATGTGGCACATGCCATCTCAAAATGATGCATTCTATGACAACTATACTATCCTATGCTATTGGTGGATGATCAAAATGTAGCCTCTTCACTGCACTAGGTGGATTGGATGTTTCCTACATAAACAAAAAAGGAAAACCCAAAGTTAGACTACTAAATTTATATGATTTAATGTATCTAACATTGAATTAGTCAAATGTATAATGATCTTTTTTTCAATGAAGATTTATAGCATTAAACTTTCATCATAAATACCTCTCTCGTTGACCTCCTATGTCGGTCAAGAGTCCTCTCATATGTCCTTGGCAATGCTTGAACCTAGTTGATTGTGGTCTATGTATGTTCAAGTATGTTTGTCAAATGAACCTACAACTTAAACTATAACATTATAATTCATAGCATGCTAGATTTATAACATATAATCAAGAATTCAAACTGCAACTTACCTATGTCGACTCCTCCTCTAGATATAATAGTTGTGTTAGCAAAGATACAAAACTTTGGCGTCCAACCTCTTTTGCACTAGGTGTTTCCTATGAGATATAAAATACAATTTGTTAATATCACAAAAATTAGTTTTCAATTTATTTATGAAAATAAGGAAAACAAAAAATAAATGATACTTATACATATGATGGGGCTCTCACTACGAATGGAAATGTTAGAGGGTCTGCGACGTGGAATCTGCCTAGACTCATCACCACTAGCCACACCCTATACAATAAAGAATGTAATTAAATTTCATTATGAATTTTTTTTATAAGAATGCATCGATATTTAATCAATTTAAAAGCACCTAATTATCTTTCCCTTGTCAATGGGTTGTGCCTCATCACCCACACTTTGCCCCCCATTGACAGGTGATACTTGCAAGAGAAAAGAAAGATTAGAAACCATATATGCTCCAATATCAAATTAGAAAAAACAATGAGAACACAACATAATGTATTGAAGGTGTCTCAAGGCCAAATGAAATAGTTGAGAGCATGACATTATCAACCTATCTAAGCTCCTCCTCAGTCATCAACTAAACATGAATGAAGATCACATACATTTATAAGTCAGTATGGGTTAAAAATAACATTACTCTATTATAAAGATTAACTTTAAATCACATATGTCATAATTAAAAAATGTATACACGTACCGACACAGATGGACTCTATGCCTTTGCATGCCCCTCCTCTCTCACGTTAGTGTGTGTAGCCTTTGTACGCACGTCTAGTGTATCCTCCTTAAATACAAACTGATACTCAGAAAGATCACCTATGGGATGACAAATATTATTGTATGTTATGAAAGTATGGGGTACACAAACATGTGATGAGCTTGTCAATGATGAACTTGCACCAGCATCATCAACATAGGGAGACAACACTGACCTAGCTTGAGATATCACTAGGCTACTCAATCTATGGATGACTCTAATAGTTTGATAGCTAGCCTCTATAATGATATCAGGGTGTTGCACTCGAGGAGGGGGGGAGACATCATTAGGGGGACAAAAGTGCCAACTTTCTTCTACTCGGCGAAGGGCCTATCCTGAGGAGCTCCTCCTCTTACACCCATGTTGGGCTTCATGCTCCAATAGTTCATGTTGAGGCCCAACACAAATTCGGCATATAATTTTCTAATAAAATAAAATGGCAACTCTAAATTTTTGTGTGGAGGGATGTCAAAAACCATCCACGAACAATCCCATAGCCTCATTTGTGCACCATTTAATTGATAGTTTGGGATTTTTGGGTTCACAAAAAGGCTAACCATATCATCTTTAGTTATATTTAGGATTGCAACCTCATCATAGTCCAACGCATCATCAAACATGGCATGCATTTGGTCACGCTAGCAAAGAGCAGCATTTTGTTCATTGGTAAGTGTTTCAATATTATCCACTATGGTATTTAACATGGATAATATGAGAGCCAATGTGGGTATAATGTTATATGTGATTCGCAAAACCCTCAGTTTGGCAAGATTTTCAAATATCAAATGTTCAATTTGAGGAGGGTTTTGAGGGGGTAGGGGATCATTTGGTGGACAGTTTTGAGGGGGTATTGGATCATTTGGTGGAGGGTTATGAGGAACATTTTTTCCTACCTCAATATCATCATTTGGGTCAGCCATACCTATTAATTTGCAAAAAATAATTTCTATTAAAAACAACCTAAATTTCAACAATTTCTATTAAAAATACCTAATTTTTAACAAATTCAATAAAAAATAACTAATTTATGATAATATTCATTCAAAACAGTCAAAAATAAATAAATAAATACCCTTATCGTATACCCATTCTGAAATCCAATACCAAAATGGAGGTGAACACTCAAACCAAAAAACACAATTCAAAAAGAGCTCTTAGGTTTTGTTTTTTTTAAACCTATGTTACAGGTTTTGGGTATCCAATTTTATATCAGATATCCAATATGATATCAGGTATTCGATATGAAATTGGATACTTGATTACTAATCGGATACCTAAAAAGGCTTGGTCCTAACTTTTTACCTTTGGTATCAGGATGGGTGGTAAAAAGTTAGAGCTGAATTTGGAATGCTTTTAGACATTTTCAAACTTCATTTTTTTCACACCGCCACTTTTGACACATCATGATCTTGAACATAATCTTTATCAAGGCAAAGAAAAAGAGAAAATTGTCATTATTTTTGTGAATTGATTGATTTCCTCACCTTTATCAAAGCCCCCATTCACCCATAAGCTTAAAAAGTACTAACAAGAATGCAGGTACAATTTAGAGAATGAGTTATTACACCTACTCATTCATGTCATGGGATCACATGAACCACATCAAATAATTTTGAACACATTCCTCATAATTTTATATTTTATATGAATGTCTAGCAGGGCACTTTGTTACTCCAAAATTTCCCAACAACTATGCTCAAGGCTTTGATAAATACCCCTACACTATTTCAAATTTATCTTATTAGCATAGATGGGAAAGTATTTGGCAATGTTTGTGAATTTTTAATCTTTAACCAAAAAAGTTATTTTGAATGGAAGCTCCTAATGCCAATTCACCAAATCCATTTTGTAAATTTGTGTTATTTGCAGACAATGAGATCGCATTCTCCATGGTCACAAACTAGTCTTCCTGATTTGATTTGAGTTTTAATTAGAAGTGTATGGTAGACAAAATCACCTTCCAATTTTATACTTTCTCCACTAAGGAAAATAAAATGATGTGTTGATGGGGACACAACCCAAAAACAGAATGGACACAACAGAAAAGTGAAATTGTATTAACTAAAAAATAAGCTAGTACATTCAGTACAGAGAAAATAAACTTCAAAACATGCCCTAAGGGCTTACAATAGCATAAATGTGGAGATAATTTCTCCTTTCAGTACCTCTTCTCAAACTCCACTCCGAACTGCCTTTTACAATGCCAGGAATCTCCTTAAATAGACCTCGGAGGGTTAAGGACTAGGAGTACATTCTAGAAAGTGCTACTAGGCATCCACCGACCAAATAGAAGGTTCCAGAAGCTGCGTTAGAAGTTGACGCAAATCTAGAAGAATCCAAAATGGTAACCAAACTTTTGGGAGGCATAACTTTTGAACCATAGCTCCGATTGATGAACTGTGTACATTTTTGGAAAGCTCTCGAAGTGCTCTATAGCCCTATGGACCAGCTTCACCCATCCCCCATTTTTTGGCCCTTTTTGAGGTCATTTAATGCCCCTAACCTGACTTTGAAGCATTCTTAGGAGGTCTCCACAACCCAAAAAATTGCAATAACTTTCAAACCGTGGGGCCTTTTGACCTGATTCTTTTTTTGGAATGCTCTAAATTACAATTACATTCATCTAGCCAATTTACACCTCCTAGTTCACCAAAATGATGGCTCAATTCCATACTTCTATTTTTTTGAGATTTACACGAACACTGATAGTGGAACTGTGAGAGTTGGAACCTTTATTTGACCCAAATGGATATCCAAAAATGAAAACACATGAAATAGAAACTAAGTCTAAGTATTTTTTTTTTGGGTGACACAGGATTGCCCTTATACCTCTGGATGCTCCTACATCATGTGCAACATTTCTTTGGCTATTGTGTCACTATAAACCTTTGAATTTGATTTGATATGCTTAGATAAATAATTTTTAGGGTAAGTGCACCGAGGTGTTGGTCATTTAAGTGGCAAAATGTTTAAAAAAAACCTTAAAATTTTGCATCCCATGTGGGTAATTCAAATTTTAAAATATTTTTTTCTTGATAAAATCTATCCTAAAACAAGGAATAAAAAAATATAAAAAATCTTCTCATAACCAACTAGGTTACGAAGAGGAAGAGATGCAAAAATAAATGTGCTAAATCTAACCCATACAAGTTTTATAGCACTAAGACTTGTTTATTTAGTTTTACATAACCCATACGAGCTATATAAAAGGAGGAAACAACAAGGAGAGGGGGAGGGAGGGAGAGAGAGAGAGAGAGAGAGAGAGAATGGTAAAATATGTATAAAAAAGAATGGTATAGAAAGACATTATTTATAATAAATATGGATTAAATTAATTTGAGTAGAGATTAAAATTTCAAATGATGATATTAATTGATATAAATTAGCTTTAATCATGAGGTTTCTTCTAAGAATGATGAAATATGGGAAAGAACTGTTAGCACAGTAAATGTCATCCTTCTATGTAAATGGAACATGCAACTAGTGGCTATGGGGAAACTTATATGCACTCATAGTAGCATTAAATAGTTTGAAATCTATTAGAAATAAATTGAAATGCACTAAAAAAATGGTACATATAAGTTGCATTGTAGATGACACCGAACATGCATGGTAACACACTTGAATTCAGGAATAATCATAGGCACAATGAGTTTTACATTATATGCAGATGATACTATCTATTTTCTCCCCACCACACCTATCTCCTTTTATTGCAAGATTGAAGCTTCTCTTTGCTCCATTTTCTCTTTTTTTCAGAGATCTTTAGGATACTACTTTTTTGTTGAACTAGGGTGGACAATCTGACTCTTGAGGATACTCTAGGTAAGTGTATTTAGCTCCACTTGCAAAATTATTTAAAAGACAAACTATAATTTTTAAATGATATTACTCTAAATTTTTTGTATCACATTAGTCAAGAATATCACTTTGTAATTCCATTTATATTGTACATGCTTGGAAACCATAGTTCTTGTTGTGTGGAAACTTTTATGGAGTTATGCTTTTATCAGTAATGCTTGCATGTAACAAAGTAATAGATAGTTATTTATGTCTATGTGTATGGATTTGTCAATATATACTTGACAATAGGTTTGGAAAATTTATTTGTACTATGTGCAAACCTTTGTGAAGCTACATTTTTATCAATTATGAACTATATTTGTTATTTTTTGTAGAGCTTTGTAGCAATACCAATTTTACTCATTCTTTTGTATCTATGGGGTTAAGGATGTTTATATTTTTTGGTTAAGTGAATAAAACTCCATCTCATAATGGTGTTAATGGTTTGATTTAAAAGGTAATTAAATTAATACATATATTTTTTTAAAGAAAAAGATGGAATGGCAAAAAAGGATTGATGGGTAGAACACTCAACTAAAACCCTACATCATGGGATTTGTCCCTAAAACCAACATAATCTTTTCAATAGTTATGGGAAAATGTATTTCTATTTCTCTTTGATGTTAGATCTATTTTTGTTTATGCCAAGAGATATATTAGTGATTAGAGCTATCAAATTTCCACAATCCATCAATATTACTATTCAATATTATGGATTTGATTGTGTAAACAATTTTTTATCATCAACATTGGATCACACTACGTGATCCATCATCAGAATGTTCAAGAAAATGAAGAGAGGAGAAAAGTGGTAGATTGTAGACTAATAATCCAACAAAAGGAGGCGGAGAAAAGGAAGACAACACAATAACCAAGAACACCTACCCACAACAATAAGAGAGACCAACAAGATGACTCAATTAGAGGAGAAGAAATTAAAAATTAAAATTAAATAAATGATAACAACTAAGAAATCATCAAAACAGAGTAAGGAAAAGTAAAACAAGCATAAAAAGCCAAAAATATCCTTAACATACCCATGGTTAAACACAATTAGTAACCCATGCAATTAGACAATAACACAAAGATAAAAATAAACCAAAAATTAAGAAAATAAAAATAATAAGAAAGAGAAGAAATAAGTATAAATAAAAGACCTAAGAAAAATAAATAAGAAATAAGAAACAAAACATATATATATTTATATAAGGCAAATGTAATAGCGTGTTAACGGGCCTTTAAGGGTTAATCCTCGACAAAGAAAATAAATCTATTGTTGGCAACTACCAAAGGAAGGATGGATAAAAATAACTTTTGATGGGGCTGCTCAAGGAAACCTAGGTGTATTAGGGTGTAGATGTATAGCAAGAGATCATGAAGATAACTTTGCAGCTTTTGTGGCCATAAGACTAAGGGATAGAACCAATAATGTGGAAGAATATGAAGTGGCTAAAAAGGCTCTAGTGTTAGGAGTTAAACTAGGTATCATTCAAGTGCATCTGGAAGGAGATTTAGAGATTATTATTAATGGGATCAAGAAAGGAAAATTGGAGTCTGGCATCTTGACAAGAACATTACCTTGATAAAGTTCCTGTTGAAGGAGTTCAAGGAATTTAGGATATCCCATGTTTATAGGGAAGCAAATAAGGTGGTAGATAAGTTGACCAACTTGGGAGCGAATGTCCCTTTTGGGAACCAAAATGATATTTTCGAAGACTTTAGGCTTCTTAATTTAGATTAAGGATGTTTTCTTTTAAGTGGCATAAAGATCATTAGCCTCCCTTTTAATGGAGTAACTTCCAATTATTTATTTTAAATCTCAGTATCAAGGACACTCATGAGGATTTAATCCCCTGCATGTGACAAGGGATCCACACTCATTAAAATCTCAAAGTGTGGGCTTCTAGATCTTTTGAGGGTGAGTTTTCAAGAAGGGTGAGGTTTCTTTTTCTATAGGGAAATTGATAGAGTTTTCAGGGATGGAAGCCAACTTTGCTTTGGAATTAGACAATCAGACTTAGGCATATGAAGAAAAGATCATAGTGAGGTGCCTAAAAAATTTATTTCTTTTCAACGAGCAAGAATTCATGAGTGGCATGATGGAGATGTTCGACCTAAAATATTTGGACACCTACCGGAGGAGGAGGAGGTCCAACTTTGATATAGTGTCCCTCTTTGTGGCCCTGGCACTATTAGTTGGAGAGACAAAAGAGGAACTACATAGGGTCATTGTTGTGAGTTTTTACCCACAATAGTTGCTAGGAGTAGATGAAGTTATTGACAGTGTTGTGTTGGATGTAGGGTTGGAAATGGGGCAAGAACCTTGGAGGCTAATTGGGGGTGGAGATTCCTTGTTGCAACCTTTGGTTGTTTGGTCTTCTACAACTCCCCAAGGGGTAAATCAGCCAAAAGTGGCCGAAGGATGGAAGAAGGTGGTTAATTTTCTACGAGAAAATATTCGGGTGTTGGATGCTGGGAAGAAGGGTTTTATGAAGATGACACCAAGAAAAAGTGTGCAACCACTTGGAGAACTACTGAGATACCAGCTGGTCAGGGAATGATGTGATGTTGATGGGGAGTCCACAAGAGAAGGAATGTGGGTTGATATGTCTCTAGTAGGGGAGGTGGGCATGAGTAGAACTGGCAGGAAGTGAAGATTAGTGGAGGACGATCATTCCATCCCAAATTGGTGAATAGATTTGTCTTTTAAATAAAAGAAAAAAATGAAAGATTCTATGCCCAAGTTCACAAGACAAATACAATTTTCCAATAGTTGAGGAATTTCTATTTTCTCAATTCCTCTTTGAATTTTTGTAAGGTTCAAATTCCTTATAAGATTTTCAATCAAAATTGCCTTTCAAATAAGAATTACTTTTAACCTAAAAGTAATAAGGTTTCCCATCTATTCTTGGATAGGGGGAACAATCTAATTAACATTAATTAAATAAATACAAATGCATACAAAGGAGAGAACACATAGTTTCTCTATCAATCACCTTTTGAAAAATAATCAAAATTGATACATATTCATCATAAAAGAAATATCCAACATCAAAGGCATTTCAACAATTTAATACTGATTTAATACTAAACCAATAATGAGTAAATTCAAAGCATACACATTAGAACATTCAACCATTCCTTTTCAAAAAGAACAATACTGCTCAAATATAATACTAGAAAACTTAGAAAACTTGCATAGCTATAAAATTTAGATAAAATGGTCATAGCATGATAACCATCAAAAATTGGCAACCCTTAGCACTACTGTGTTTCAAACTTAAATAGAAAGCTATCCAAGAATCTCCCTGAAAACCCAATTCTTGGATAGTTAGAAGTAGTTATGAAAACCAACATGAAATAGGGTACACAAACCTAGAGTTTAACTTTTGAAAACCATAAACTAAAATGTTTTTGAAAGGAATTAAACTAAAAACACTAATCATTCACTGATTGGTCAAGCAGTTCCTCTTGCTCCTCAACATCACCCTTACCACATGCCAGCTTCCACATCCTAAATGCATTCATGAATTTATTCATGGTGGTCATATTTGGGCTTTTGACGCTTTGCAGATGGTTCTTCCAGATGTCCTTGTCCAGCTTCATTTTGTTTACTGTATCTAGGTAATCGGGGAGTCACAGAGTGTGGATTCCTAACATCACTTTACTTTTGGCCACCTTGGAGAAGTCAAATGATGTGAGATCAATTTTTTCTTTTACAAACCTCATGCATTTTCATATTGTTTAACCATCATCTCTACATCAAAGCCTCCTTCTTTAAGGGGGTTAGGAAAAGCCAAACCGATGGGCTGAAAATCCCTACCTACTTGCTCCAGTAATGCTTTGAAATATTTTTTGCATGATTGCATCCTTGAGATGCTAGAAGTATAATTGGACACCCTCTAGGCTATATTCTTCCTCAGAACCTAAATCAATCATGCATCCAAGTGTTGTAATGGGTTCTCTTTGAGAAAATTTTTTGGTCAAAAATCTTCTACTTCCACTAATTGGGTTACCATGGCTGATAGTTTCTCGACCTCTATTTTCCAAGTATTAGATTGAACATTTGATTCATCAAGTGCAATTCTGGCTAGAGAAACAATTCAATGCAAATTTTGCATGAGTTTAGTGACTTGGTTTGTTGCCAGGTGAAACCAACTAGACAGTGTAGATGTCATCATTTTCCCTTTCTTTAAATCTTCTAATAGTTGCTGATGTTTAGGGTCATTGGAATCAAAGGCAAGTTGAGACTGATTATTGGGACCTAAACTTTGTCCTTTAAATGAATTTATATACTCAGCCATTGTATTATTTTTAGCTTTCAACTTTCTTTTCTCAATTCCATCCTTCTGTGATTGTTGCAAAATTTGTTTTGTAAATGTCTCTACCCAATGTTCTTTCATTTCACTTTTCATTACCCCTAAGTCCATGCACATAATGCCAAAGTTACTAAGGTCTAGCTTGTCAGCTCCCTCTTTTTGGTTCTAAGTGGCTACTTTGACTATGCTTCTCCTAGTAGCACTATTAAAGGTTATCCTGGCTGCACTTTTGGTCCTTTTGGGCTTGGGAGCCTTGTTAGTATATCTACTCATGATATCATCAAATGGGAAGGAAATTGGAACTAGAATCCTTTTCCTATTCACTAAAGCCACAAGCCACTTAGGAGTGATAGCATCTTGTTGCAATTTGGTAGCCTTTTCTGGGGTATCTATAGTTTGCATCCTTGGAGGGGATGAATCCACAATCATTTGAACTCTCTGGCTATTATCAATGAGCTCTCCACCTTGGTATTTTTCTTTTTTTTCATCAACTTGAATCACTTGATGAAGACTTACTGGCACTAACATTTTAGTTTTCTTTCTGGACTATGTTTTATGCACAAGAGGGGGATTATGGATCTTTTTCTCAGATATACTTGATGACATTCTACTACCTACAATTGTAAGACCAACATTAGAAATAGGATCGACTTGGACATTAGCACATGTATCTTTTTCCATTCTCAACCAAGAATTTGTCTTTTTAATCACATTTGTTGTTTTTTCAAGAATATTATCTTCTTCTTTAGAATTCCAATCTATATCAAAATTAACTGGTTCAATTTCTTGGGTAGGTAGGATGTATGTCCTGTCTTCTTCTATGTATGTAATATCTATACCCAAATTCAATTTGAAAAGGTAAATTTGGGAAATGGTGAACCCAGATAACCCCCTTCTTTTCACCTCTAACTCATCTATGCAATCTTCCCAGAAATATTCTATAGTGGGTACATGTACAGTCCTTGCATGAGTATCAAATAGGCTATGAATAATTCCTTTGCCATCAAAGTTTGGCCTTGCCTAATAGGAACCAAAACTAAATTTAACCAGATCAAAACTTATCCACATTGCATCTTCCATGCTTTTGCATGCCAATTTACCTAGCTTAAGTGGAAAGATGATATCACAAGCCTCTTTGGCTGAGAATTTGTTTATCATAGTGATCAATTTTTACACTACTTCTACCAAGACAAAACAATCGAGGGAAAATCTGGGAAGACGTATAGGTTCTTCATCAAAAGCTCCTAATCTCAAATAAGTAAACTTTGGGAATTGGACGTATAAGCTACTAAAAGATTGAATGAGCCTTTGAGACTCAGGTGATAATCTATGTTGCAAGGAGCTTTCCATTTCAAAGCACAATCTTCTAGAAAAGACATCATGAACCTTTCTAAAGTCTTCCAAAACTTTATATTTGTGCAATTATGGACAATAGTTATATATGGTGATACTCTCAATCTAGGGTTCATGTGGTAAATATTGCAAATCCTGAGTGGTAGCTAGCATGTACATTAAATAGGATGACATGAAAAAGTCCTTTTTTAGATTTAAAGCACCTTTCAATTGATCTCTGAGAGAGCTAGCTATTAATTCTACCCAGTCTAGAAAATTTGAACCTTTTAACACAATTTGAATATAGAAATACATCCAATCTTCAAAAATAGAGACATCAGGAGACCCACAAATCCTATGTAAAAGAGCTGTTATGTCTTGAACCTGAGTAGTCATTAGGTTCTTCTTCAAGGTTTTGGGTAACCTAACACCACCTTTATAGAAAGACTCAATCTAGCTTTTTGCTATGATATTCCTATAATCACTTTCTTTCTCAGAAAATCAAGCCACAGACAAGGCCAGGGTAAGGTCAGCAAATTGTTGCTCTTCCAAGTGAAATAAGCTAGATAAAGTCTCCCTATTGATATTTAACAAAAAAATTCCATCCTTCTTCAATATATTTCCTTTAGACACATTGTACATATGTGTTCACTCTTGAATCAATTCTGGGCAAGAATAAGCTGGTGGGAAAGTGGAGGCCATGAGCAAGTTTGTGTCTAAAACTTTAGTAGAAAAAGGTTTGGCTAGTCTTTAACCCAGTCTTTCAGAAACACTTCCCAAATCAACTCCCAAAAATTATGTATCAGCTATTATGGGGGACCTACATTACAAACTATGAGTGTTCCCAAATAGGTGTGGTGTAGACTTCATGATTTGGGAGCTTTACTTTGAATTTGAAAGAAAAGAAATAACCACAAATATGATTTACTCAACAGTGGGAGAAAAATAACTAGAAAATGGAAGGATTACTTGAAGAGCGATGACTGTTCCAACTATGGAAGAAGGCTTGTTTTTGTTAGTGTAGTTTTCTATTTTTCCTATTTTGCTAGGTTTTTCCTACACTTTTAATAATCTTTCTTAGGTTAATAAAGCATGTCTTATTAGGTGAATGGTTGTGAGGTGTCACCTTCCTACATGTGAGCATCCATTAGCTATCTTGGGAAGATACTTTGCTATCTTTAGTCTGATAGATGGTTGCTCCTCATTGGTTGGTGTTGCCACCTCCTCCCTCTTGCTAGCCTATATAAGCATGCTACCTGGCTTGTATTTGCATCGCTTAGTTTTTGTATCCTCTTAATGCTATTTTGCTTCCAGCATTTGCATTACTCTCTTGGAGACTAACTCTATGTTGTTATTTTGATTTTGTATAATTTGCATTCATAGTTAAGATATTTATTCTTTGCACTAGTTTTTTAGGTTATTAATCTTTTCAGATTCTAACATGGTATCAAAGCTTTTCTATGTGCAAGAGTAGCTTTTAGTTTCCTTATTTCAGAGATTCGGGGGGGGGGGGGGGGGGGGGGGGCGCTAATAAAATTTATTGTAGTTTTTTGAAAAATGAAGTATGCTCTTCTCTTGCATCTTTGGATGATCTTGAGAACCAGAAAAGTTTTGACAAAAATGATTTTTCTCTGGGGTTTTAATCTCAAATCTGACAACCAACTTGCATATTTGGAGTTTTCAATTAGTATTGCAGGTTCCAGCATGCCATTGATGGACTTAGAAAGCTGATCCAACATTTGCATGTCATATTTTGGTTGCTAGGGTCATTTCTTAATTTTTGGAGCCATTTTTTACTATTAAAAGCGTCTGATTTACACTATAGCAACATCTTCTGTACATCAGCAAGAAAAATGTTTTCTAAGTTTTGTTCGTAGCACCAAAAAATCATCTAGGTATCTTTTAGTTTTTGCATGCAAGCTATATATTTTGTAGAATCGAGCATGAAAAGCTATAGCCATACCCCTCTCCATTGGCAGTTGTAGATTTGAACGCAGTTTTCAAATGTCTTGTTCTTGCTCATACAGACTCCAATTTTGATGATTCTTGTTATGAACTTGGCTATTTTTTTGTGCTCTATCCACTAGTGGAGTTTTTTTTTTTTTTTTCATGCATGAATTCTTCAAAAATTGCAGATTATCAACCGTGATTGTGCACAGTTCTCATTTTGGAAACTTTAGAGGATCATAACTTTCTCATACGACCTTGTATCAGGGCGATTCTTTTTTTGAAAGTGCATGATTTTTCAAGTAGATCATAGTGGTGCTATTTGTTTCCTTGATTATTGTGCCCAAGTTTCACTTTTAGCATATGCTCTTCATGAGGGTTTGTAATGCATTGAAATCAAGACCACTAAGTATCTCTTTCCAGTGGTAGTTGTAAATGCACTAAAATAAAGTGCCAAATCATATTTATTTGGGGGGGTTCTTTGATTGAGTAAAAAGGGGGGGCTTTGTCATGGCTAGATTCTCTTTTTTTGGCATTTCTTTTCTGCATTTCTTCATCATGGATCAAACAAATATGCCCATCCTAACTCCATACAATTACTTTGAGTGGAAATCACACATGACAATTCACTTAAGGAAAGATGGATTAAATAGGATAACTATGGGGCTTGAAACTGAACCTACTAAAGATGAGGACAAGCCTAAGTGGTTTAACAAATGTGATGAGGCATATGGAACATTGTGTTTGTATGTTCCTCCTGACTTGCTATTTCACATTGAGTCTTTGGATACACCAAATGAAGTATGGACAAAGCTAGAAACACTATTTGGCACACAAGATTCAATGAGGGGTCATATGTTGGAAAATGAATTAATTAGTTTAAGTCCAGGCAATTTCAACACAATCCAAGATTTCTTCACCAAATTGAAATCACTAAGGCTGCAGTTAAAACAATGTGGAATTGAAAAGCAAGATGAACAACTCATTCTTAGTATTCTCTCTAAGCTAAGTTCAGAATATTCTGTGTTTGTCTCTACCTTCTATGCTACTAAAGGTGCACTTGGTACTCAATTCACCATGCCATCTCTAGATGATTTTTCTCTCAATCTCACTCGAGAACAGGACAAGCTAATCTAGATGGGCACTCTTAAGTCCTCTAAGTCACATGCCTTAGCAGCCAACCAAGGCACAAAAGAACAAAAAGGACAAAGTAGTAACAACAATAGTAAGGATTAGAAACAAAATAATAGTGAGGAAAAGAAGGATCAGATACCAATTGCTTCAAAAGCAACTATTGATACCTCATCCTCTAAGGGTGATAAGCCTAAGAAAGAAAAGGTTAAATGTGCCTATTGTAAAAGACCCGGTCATGATGAACATAAATATTTGAAGAAATAAATTGATTGCTTGACATACATTCTTGAGAAGAATAATATTAGTGTTCCTGAGTCTATCAAACAAAGTTCTAATGAAGAGTCTAACAAGGTAAAAGAAAACAACAAAGGGAAAGGAAAGGTCAAGGCTCTTGTTGCAGTTGCTTCCTCACCATCCACTTGGGTTCTTGATTCAGGTGCTTCACACCACATGGCTTCATCTAAGGAAGAACTTACATCCTTGGAGCCATGTACTATGTCTTCTATTTTGATGGGTGATGACACTCCTGTTGAGTTGTGTGGGAGAGGGTCTGTTGATGTGGGGGATGGAACATTCCATGATGTTCTTTGTGTACCTTCATTATCAACCAATATTCTATAAATATACTAGATCACTCATACAGGTTCAGGCAAGCGGGTTGAGTTCACTCCTGATTTAGTGGAGATACGTGAGTTGCATAGTGATTCTATAGTTGTAGTTGGGAGAGCAGATCATCAGTCATGACTCTATCTGTTTTCTCACTTTGTTCCTGATCCTCCTTCATCTATTTTTCTCACTCACTCTAATGATGTGAGTAAATTATGGCATGAGCAGTTTAGCCATCTTAACTTTCGATATTTGCATCAGCTCAACCAGCAGAGCATGGTCACAAGGGTTCCTTCGGTTCAATTCTCAAGATGTGTTTTCCAAGGTTGCATTCTTGGTAAGAATCCTAAGGAAAATTTTGACAAAAGTAAGGCATGGAGAGCTTCATAGATACTAGAGTTAGTTCACAGTGATTTGGCTGGTCCATTTCAACATCCTTCTTTCAGCAGGGCTCAATATGTCCTCACATTCATTGATGACCTTTCTCGATATACATGGGTGTACTTTCTCAAGAAAAAGTCAGAGGTATTTGATCATTTTCAAGACTTCAAAATTTTTCTAGAAAAGAAATCTGGGAAAGCCATCAAGGTTTTGTGCACAGACAATGGTGGTGAGTATGTCAACCATCAATTTGAAAGATTTTGCACTTCACAGGGGATTGATTTACAACATTCAGTTCCATACAATCCTCAACAAAATGGTGTTGCAGAACGAAAGAATAGATCCTTGAAGAAAATGGCAAACTGTATGATTCACTCTAGATCTCTTGCACCATAGTATTGGGCAAAAGCCATTAACTATGCTTGTTATATCCAGAACTGTGTTCCTCACCAAGCCTTGAAGGGAGTTACTCCTTTTGAAGCTTGGAGCGGTCAGAAACCATCAGTTAAGCACTTTCAAGTTTTTGGCTCCCCTGCATGGGCCCACATTCCTATAGAGAAATGTAAGGCCTTGGATCCACAAAGTAGACCTTGCATATTTGTAGGTTATCCTAATGGTGTGAAGGTTTATCAATTGCTCCACCCTACTACACATGAGTTATTCATTAAGAGGAGTGTTCAGTTTGAGGAGGGATCTCCAAGCTCGCTTTCTACCACTTCTCTAACTCCTTCTACCTTGACATTAGAGTCACTTGGAATACATGACAGATCTTCTTATGAGTCAAATTCACCTACACAATCTTCTACCTCTACTTCTGATGAAGAAAGTGATTCAAAGAACTCACCTCCTTCCTCTCCTAGTCATCATTCTGAGGTTAATGATTCCCCTCTAGATTCTCCATCTTCCTGTCCACTTTGGGCTAGACAAACCTTGCAGTTTGTAGGTGATTGGGTTGGGGATCCATCAGACACCAGGTGAACTCGTTCAAAATTCTAGGATGCTCCACATGTCTTCATTGCTATTGCCTCAGATCCACAGTCCTTTCATGAGCCTTCTAGTATTCCTGAGTGGGATACAACTATGCAGGAAGAGTATAGTTCCTTGATGAGGAACCACACTTGGGATCTTGTCCCTCCTCTTAAAGGAAGAAAACTTGTTCGATGTAAGTGGATCTATCAGAAAAAATTTGTAGCAGATGGGTCAGTTGATAAACACAAGGCTCACTTGGTTGCCAAAGGATTCTCCCAGGTTCCTGGGATTGACTACTCTGAGACTTTTGTGCCAGTTGCCCGAATGAATTTCATTTGAATTGTTCTTTCCATTGCTGCAGCTAATCATTAGGAAGTACATTAGATGGATGTGAAGAGTGCTTTTCTTCATGGTGACCTTCATGAGGAGATCTAGATGGAGTAGCCACAGGGCTTCCTTCAGGATTCTTCACTTGTGTGTTGTCTTCAAAAGTCTCTCTATGGCCTCAAATAGGCTCGTCAGGCCTAGTATGCCAAGATGGACTCCTTCCTTCTATCAGTTGGGTTCATTCGGTGCCATTCTAATCCTAATGTCTACATTTTGCAACAAGGTGATTCACTTCTATTTTTGGTTTTGTATGTTGATGACTTGCTAATCACAAGAACTTCTTCACCCACCATTAAGGTTGTCAAAGTGGCCCTTTTGGACATTTTTTTGATGACTGACTTGGGCTTGTTGCATTACTTTCTTGGGATTGAGATCCTTTAGTCTCCTTCTAGGATCACCATCACACAGTCCAAGTATGCTCTAGATTTACTCTCAAGGTTTCATATGGCTGACTGTAACCTACTCCAACTCCCTTCCTTTCTGGAGTCAAACTTGAGGCTCAATGTTCTTCTCCACTTGTTGATGGCACTTTGTGCTACCAACTTGTTGGGAATCTCATTTATCTAACTCATACGAGACCTAACATCTCCTATGCTATAGGCATGGTCTCTCGATTCATGCAGAAGCCCCATGAGCTACACTGGAAAGTAGCCAAGCGGATCCTTCACTACATTCAGGGTTCTCATAGTTGTGGGATTAACTACGCAGCAGGTATTGAGCTTGATTTGGTGGGCTACACAGATTCAGATTGGGTAGGTGATTCTAAGGATCACAAGCCTACTTTAGGGTATAGCTTCTCACTTGGGTCAGGTCCTATTTGTTGGTTGAGCAAAAAGTAGTCTGCTATTGCTCTATCTTCTACTGAGGCTGAGTATTGGGGGGCTATAAATGCCACCACTGAGGCCATTTGGCTTCAACATCTTCTCACTAAGTTTGGTATCTAGATTAGATGGCCATCAGTCATATTTTGTGACAACTAGAGTTCCATTTAGATCTCATAGAATTCGGTTCATCATCAGCAGACCAAACACATAGAGGTCCACATGCACTACATCCAGGAGCTCATCCATGGTCATGTCATTGACCTTCGCTATTGTCCAATTTCTAAGCAAGTTGCTGATATCTTCACCAAACCCTTCACTGAGAGCAAGTTCCTTCATTTGCAAGCTTTGTTGGGGGTGCAGGATGCTTCATCTTTTGGGGGGGCCTCTTCCTCTCACTCGGAGTCTATAATTTTTTTGTGGGGTCTCTTTTCTCTCTCTTTTGGGAAATCTTATGTACATGGGTACCTCATCAGGCTTGACTTGTCAGGACCCATTTCTACATCCACCTAAGCTTCGCTTATGGGGGGGTGTTAGTGTAGTTTTTTATTTTTCCTATTTTGCTAGGTTTTTCCTACACTTTTAATAATCTCACTTAGGTTAATAAAGCATGTCTTATTAGGTGAATGGTTGTGAGGTGTCACCTTCCTACATGTGAGCATCCATTAGCTATCTTGGGAAGATACTTTGCCATCTTTAGTCCGATAGATGGTTGCTCCTCGTTGGTTGGTGTTGCCACCTCCTCCCTCTTCCTAGCCTATATAAGCATGCTACCTAGCTTGTATTTGCATCACTTAGTTTTTGCATCCTCTTAATGCTATTTTGCTTCCAGCATTTGCATTACTCTCTTGGAGACTAACTCTATGTTGCTATTTTGATTTTGAAGAGTGATCTGAGATCTACAAGTTAAGTTGTAATTAGGTCAAATATTTTCTAATATTCTCTAGCAATTGTATTAGATATGAAAATCCTATGGACTTAGGTTGGTTTAATAGCCATTGGTAAATCCTTTAATAGGGTGGCATTCCAAGTAAATGTTCTAAAGTCCTCTAACCATGCCCACTTCTAATAGGGTGGATAAATCCTCTAACAAGGTCACATTTAATAATGTGTTGTAAGCCTTTAAAAGGGCAAGCCTTTCACAGAGCATCACTTCAGAAGAGTGAGAATTGAGTAGCATGTTACTGGTGGTTTTTTCCAAGTTGGGTTTCTACGTAAATCACTATATTATGTGTTGATTCTTTATGTGTTATGCTTGCATGTTGATTAATAGTAACTTGCTGATTAGAAAAGTTAAAAGCCTAGATGAATGAATAGTTGAATGGGCTCGCTACACTTAGTGAAAAAGTTTGAATTGGACATTAGGACCTTGAATAATTGAATCCCCCCCCCCATCCTCTCAGTTATTCTAAAACATTTCTAACAATAAGATACATCAATGGCTTTAGCTCTATTTCAGGTCTAATTTTAAATGCTATACTATGAAGATTTAAGTCTAAATCTTCCCGAAATTAGGACACTTTCCCAAAGCCCAAAACTTGAAGTAGTTGGCTAAATGAGGGTAGTTGGAGACACACATCAGTAAAATGTTGGGTGATGCTTAACCCCAAGGAAAATATTGTTTTATTCTAAGCAAAAAATAACATTGTTCGATAAGAAAACATTAAGGAAAGTTTGGCAAATTTTTTAAAAAAATTGTGTCCTAAATGTAGATTACATTGGTGATTGGACTAGGATTTGGGACCAATTATGTGTAAACTAATGATCGATTAGCCTAGGATTTGGACCCAAATTATTTAATATATTGATGACGTGGTTGACCCCATATGTAGATTTTATTCACCAAATTGTGATTTCCCAAAGAGAAGGAATCACCAATTGTCGAAGATTTGCCACCCAAAAAAATCACAAATATATATATATATATATATATATATATATATATATATATATATATATATATATAACAGAACTTGGTAATGGTGTAGTGCTAAGGAAGCTAGTTTTTGTGTTTTGGATATGCAAATATGATAGAATTATAATGCCATTGTTGGAATACTTTAGAATATTTTTTTTTGGTGAGGGGGGCTGAATTAGTTATCCAAGGTCCTGATGTACAAATAAAACTTTTCATAGATTAATGAACACATAAAACATTCATACTCATGCATGCATCCATAAGATTATGCAATCACTAAAAACTTGTAGGTTACTGTCAAATCAACTTGCAGAAATGTAAATCATGAAACAGAATAGATTTATCAACACACTTGACACAATGATTTATGTGGAAAGCCAATTTGGGAAAAACTACTAGTAACATGCTACTCTTTTTCACTCTTCTAGAGTGATGCCCTGTGAAAGGCCAACTCTGTTAAAAGCTACAATACACACTATTAAATGTGACCTTGTTAAAGGATTTTAATCACCTTGTTAGAAGTAAGCCTTGTTAGAGGAATTTAGGCCATTCACTTGAAATGCCACATGATTAAAGGATTTAAAAATGACTGCTAGGTCAACCTTAATCCAAAGGATTTACCCCAGACTGATACAATTGTTAGAAAGTAACAATAGAGCTTTGATTTGATACAACTTACAACTTTCTCTTGTAGATTACAAAACTCTCTTCAGTACTCAATTATGCTTGCCCTTCATACTTTGCAGCTTTGATAGCTTGTTCACCCTTCAAGCATTCATCTCTTTAAGCCTTCTTGCTTAATGTGTCATTGTAGACTCTTCTCTTAGGTCACTTGATGAAGCAAAAACCTTGACTCCTTGTCTCCCTTAGGTTCTCAAACGTGACAACATTGCTTCATGACCAAGCAATCCTATAAGTAGGAAATTAAGATATTTTGCTACTCATTTTCCATCTTCTGAATTTAGGGTTTAGATGGATTAGGTAGGATACAATATATCTAGCCCATATCTCATATCTCTTCTAGAAACTTCTAGAATCCATTTGAATTTATGTAAAAAAAATTTACCTCAAATTTTGTGCCACTAGCTCATCAACATTATCTTCCACTTGGTTCAAAAAATTCAAGAAAACAAGCTTGTCAGCTTAGATTCATAGAATCATTGATCTTTTAAATAATGCAACAGCTCGACATTATCATCTTTTTGATGCTTGGCACATAGTACATCGCTTGACATCCATTGTGAAATTAATTGACATGTACTAAAGTTTACTAATGCTCAATATCAACTAAACATTACTTGGCATCAACTCTTTTGCTCGACATACACTAGAATGAACTTTTACTTGGATCCAACTAATTTTTTTCTTGGTTTGCACTAACTTTGTTTAGCACCTACTATCAGACAAACTTTGTGTAACTTTTTCTTCTAAACTTTCTAAGTGTAACCAACCTTTGTAACCTTAAGTAGATTATCAATACATCATGTCATCACTATCTTAACTGATCCTTGTACTTCATGACATAATCATAACTCAACCTTTCCTCTAGGTGTTATTGTTGCATATTTTGATCAAATCCTCTTCATCAATCAAATAAGTGATAGTACTTGAATCTTATATGCAATTGTCTCACCAAACAATACCAGGTTTGACATTAGTGACAAAAAAATGATTCAAACACATAGTCTTCTTCAATAATCTCCTTCTTCCAATCATCTTTGTGAATAATGATCTTTTCAATCAGATCTCAACAATCTCCCTCTTGGGCATTGATAGAAAACCAAACTGATCAACCAAATCAACTAAACTGGCTAGGTTAAAATAGTATGACAAGACCAAAAAGAAAACTTATATTGATATTTCTCCCTCTATCAACAACTTCCATCTTCTGATTAGGTTACAAAATTCACTCTTTCTTATAACTCCCTCTAACTAGGTAGATTAGGATTCCTCCCTCTTTCTTAAATTGTTCTCTATCGCTCTGATTGGCAATCTCTTGATATCTCTAATATCTCTCTCTCTTTCTCATTAATTATATTGATATTGGCTTGATCTATCTCTGTCTTTGATCAGTAGAGTATCTCCCTTTATATGTTCTGATTCTTGATAAGTAGAATATCTCCCTCTTTGACAAAAATGCCAAAGACATATGCCAAAAACTTGTCATCTTAAACATGAAGATATGGGTTTTTATAGTTTCTTCAATTTCTCCCTCTATCACCTTTCTTGTGACTAATTTGAAGTTTTATTTCTATAATTACTTTAGACAGCTCCTAAAGTAAGATCCTCTGCATCAATGTGTAACATATGAATAATAGCTTGTTTGATGTAGAGCACTCCTTTTGTTATTTAGATAGCCTTTGATGGGGGTATCACCCCTAATTTACCTCTTAGATACTCATGAGCATCCTTAGGTAATAGTTTTGTGAAGATATCAAAAATTTTCTCCTTTGTGTTAACATATTCCATCTTCACCTCTTTATCTTGAACTAACTCTCTCAAGTGATGATACTTGATTGAAATGTGCTTTGTCTTTGTTTGCATCACTAGATTCTTTGATATATTGATATCACTTGTATTATCACAATAAAGTATCACTAGTTCTGTGATTTCTTCCTTCATTCCCTTGAGTAGTTGTTTGATCTGTAAAATGTTTGTGCAATTTACAGTAGCAACAACATATCCAACTTCAAGAGTAGATTGTGAAGTACAACTTTTTTTCTTGCTAGTCCATGTAACTAGTCTCTTGCCTAAGAAAAATGCTTCTCCACTAGTGCTCTTTCTGTCATCAATGTTTCTAGCCCAATCAACATCAATGTAGGCTCTTAATTCAAATTTTTCATTCTTCTTGTAATATCTTATTATTCTCTTCACAACCATTAAATGATTTTCCCTAGGATTAGTAGTGAATCTTGTAACTATCCCTACAAATAATGCAATATTAGGTCTGATATGTACTACACATTGTAATTTTCCAATTGTAGACCTATACATTCTTTGGTTCACCTCAGCAGAATCATCATTCTTTGTCAATTTGTATCATATCAACATAGGTGTACTTACTAGTTTGGAATCTTCTAATTCAAAATTTTTCAATGTTTCCTTGACATACTTTGGCTGAGTGATTTATATACTATATTTCATCCGATATACTTCCGAACCTACAAAAAAAATTATCTCTCCAACATAAACATTTCAAATTCTTGCATCATTTGATTTGCAAAATACTTACATAAAGAATCTTCACCTCCAAATATCATATCATCAACAAATATTTTAGATGAAAAAATACATTTTCCTTTCTTTGTCTTTATGCCTCGATTGTCATTATAATTAGTCCTTTCAAATCTAATTTTGACAAGGTAAGTATGAAGTCTCTCATACCATGTTCTTGGTGCTTGTTTTAAACCATATAGAGCTTTATGTAGTCTACATACCATGTTCTTATTGTTAACATCAGAAAAACCTTATGTCTATTCTATGCAAACTTCTTCCTCTAATATGTCATTTAGAAATGCAAATTTAACATCCATTTGATAAACTTTGAAACCTTTGCATGTAGTTTAAGAAAGTAGAGTTCTTACTCTTTCCAATCTAGTAATAGGGGAAAATGTCTCTCCATAGTCAATTTCTTCTTCTTGTGTATATCCCTTGCAAACTAATATTGCTTTCTTTCTTGTAACTTCACCATTTTTATCTAGCTTGTTTCTGAATACCCACTTGGTACCAATCACATTTTTGTCTTTTGGTCTAGGAACTAGACTCCATGTTCTATTCTTCTCTATTTGTTTAATCTCTTCTTCCATGGCTTTGCACCAGTCAACATCTTCTAGTACATCTTTTACTATTTTGGGTTCCTTCATGCTCAACAAACATGTTTCATTTTTCAATCTATTTCTTGTCATTGTTCTAGCATCTTTATCTCCAATGATTTGAGCAATAGGATGATGTCTTTTGACATACTTAGACAATCTTAGTTCAACTCTTGTTTCTTTATTTTGTCTTTCAACTTTAGAATCATTATGTATATGTCTGTCGGGTATTTCAGCATCTCCTTCATGTGTACTAATCTCAGAATTAGAATGTACATCAATTTCATTTTGTAACTCAGTATCTTAATGCAACTCAGTTCCTAAATGCAACTCATCATTCATAGGGTGTGAATTGGCAATCACTGTAACTTGCTATTGATTTGAAACTTGATTTGCAACATCTTCTTCAATAGGAATTCCTTCATAAAATTATACAAATGATTTGTATTCTTCTAACTTTTTTATAGGTTCAACCTCATGTACTTTTGTATATTCATCAAAATCCACATTTTCACTTTCCACAATTTTGTTAGTGTTAGTATTCAAACACTTATAAGCTTTACTTCTTGTGAAATATCCTAAGAATATACCTTCTTCATTTTTTGCATCAATCTTGTCATTCCTAACATCTTTAAGAGTGCAACACTTACTCCAAATACCTAAGAGTATTTTACATTGGGTGAGTATCCACACCATAGTTCAAAAGGTGTTGAATGAGTACCTTTCTTGATTGCACATGGTTCAAAATGTAGATAGTTGTGCTTACAAATTCTCTCCAGTATTTCAGAGCAACATTATTCTCCATCATGAGTGTTCTAGCACAATCCCTTATAGATCTATTCCTCCTTTTAGCTATTCCATTTTGTAGAGGTGTTCTAGGGGTAGATTTCTATCTTTTGATTCCTCTATCATTACAGAACATCTCAAATTCATTTGATGTGAATTCTCCTCCTCTGTCGGATCTCAAACATTTTATACTTTTACCTATTTCCTTTCCAACTCTTGCTACATACCACTTAAATATTTTAAAAGCATCAGATTTTTGTTTCAAAAACATAATTGTCATAATCCTAGAATAGTCATTGAAAAATATCATTATGTACTTACCTCCCTTGTAGCTTTGCACTTCAATTGTTCCACACAAGTCAATATGAACAATCTCTAGCATTCCTTTAGAGGTATAAGTTTTACTCTTAAAACTTGACTTTGCCATTTTTCCTAACTAACATTGTTTGCACATTACATTTTCAGGCTTCTTCAACTTAGGCAAACCTCTAACTTTCTTCATATTACTGATACTAACCAAGTTATCAAAGTTAACATGATATGACCTCTTGTTTCATAGCCATACATCATCAAATTCTACAATAAGACAAGTAGCATCCTCTATATCAAGATAGAATAGATTACTTCTAGTTTGATCACCTTTTCCAATTAGTTTCCCATTTGTTTCATATATCTTAGCAATCTTATTTTCAAATTCAACATTGCATCCCAAATTTTTGAGTTGTGACACACTCAAAAAGTTGTAGTTTAGTCCTTCAACATAGTAAGCATTGTTCCATGAAATATTATCTGTGAGTTTGATAGAACCTTTTTCTTTTATCAAACATGGTGCATCATTATGAAATCTTACACTATTTTCATCATAACACTTCAAGGTAATGAACTTACTTTTTTCTCCAATCATGTGATGTGAACATCCACTATCAATGATCCATCTATCATTCTTTTTCATACAAGTCACAAGTGTAGTTGTCTCATCTTCATCAGATTTGTTCTTCATTGCAGCATATACCACCTCATCATCATGTTCATTAGAATCATTCTCTTCAGCAATGTAGCAAGACTTCTTGCCTTTGTCTTTTTAATCCTTTTTTTCTTCATCTCTTCTACTCTTGTATTTTTCACCACCTCTATAGTTCTTCTACTTTGGGCATCTAGCAGCAATATGACTAACCTCATTGTAATTGAAACATATGATGGGTAACTTACCTTTGAACTTTCCTTTACCTTTATGGAATCTTCTTGCCAGTAGTGCTTCAAGTTGTTCAACATCCTCCTCATTTGTATCACTATTACTAGACACATACTTCTTCTTCTCTTCAAGTTCCTTTAATGACACCTTTTCTTTGAAAGCAGATTCAATCTTTTATGATTTGTAATTATCAAAGTTAGATAGCTTAAAATTAGTGAGTCTACCTAACAAACCTTCAAGTGATAGCTTATTCCCTGGAATGTACATCTTAGTTCTTGAATTGTAGAAACTCTAATAGCATATATAGATAGCAGTGTTCTCAAAACTTTTCTTAAAATAATTTCATCATCTATATTACCAGTAACTCCTCTTATTGCATTGACAACTTCTTTTATCATTTCAACATATTAAACAATATTCTCACCTTCTTCCATTCTCATATCATCAAACTTACCTCTGAGACTTTTAGCTTTAGCTCTTACAACATTTGCATCTCCTCCATAGATAGTGGTTAGGGCATCCCTCATTTTCTTTGCACTGTCAAGTCCTTTGATATTATCAAACTTGGCATAACTTAGGGTAGAGGCAATCTCCAACATTGCTCGTTTGTGTTCTTTCTTCTTGCACATATCTTCAATAGTTGGGGCACCAACAATATCAACATGTTCCATAGAAATGGTAGATTGTGCATGAGCTCCAAGTCCTCCAAGGTGTAGCTTCATCAAACTTTGTCATGTAGGGAAGTTATCTCTATCAAGCTTGGGTACTTCTCTTTTAGACATCTTGATCTTTGTGCTTCTAATACTTTCAAACTAGTTCTCTTAAGCAGATGGCTCTAATACCAATTGTTTGAATACTTTAGAATAACTAAGAGTGGGGGGGGGGGGGTGGGGTGAACCAGTTATCCAAGGTCTAGATGTATAAATAAAACTTTTCATAGCTTAGTAAATACATAAAACATTGATACTCATGCATGCATCCATAAGATTGTGTAATCACTAAAAACTTGTAGGTTACTATCAAATCAACTTGCAAAAATGTAAAACATGAAACATAATAGATTCATCAACACACTTGACACAATGATTTACATAGAAACCCAATTTGAGAAAAAACACTAGTAACATGCTACTCCTTTTCACTCTTCTAAAGTGATGCCCTGTGAAAGGTCAACTCTATTAAAGGTTACAATACACACTATTAAGTGTGGATCTGTTAAAGGATTTTAATTACCTTGTTAGAAGTAAGCCTTCTTAGAGGATTTTAAGCCATTCACTTGGAATGTTACCTGGCTAAAGGATTTACAAATGACTGTTAGGTCAACCTTAACCCAAAGGATTTACCCTAGGGTGATACAGTTATTAGAAAGTAATGATAGAGCTTTGATCTGATACAACTTGCAACTTTCTCTTGCAAATTAAAGATCTTTGTTCAGCCCTTAATTATGCTTTGCCTTCATACTTTGCAGCTCTGATAGCTTGTTCATCCTTGATGCATTCATCTCTTTAAGCCTTCTTGCTTAACATGCCATTACAGACTCTTCTCTTAGATCACTTGATGAAACAAAACCCTTGACTCCTTGTCTCCCTTGGGTTCTCAAACATGACAAAATTTCTTCATGACTAGACATTCCTATAAGTAGGAAATAAATATATTTTATCGCTCATTTTCCATCTTCCAAATTTGCACTAGTACATTTGGGTTCATTTTTCAACATTTATTGGTTGAATTTTTTATCAAACTTTTGACCAGATTTCGACCAAACTTGACCAACCCATTGGTCGATATTTTTCTAGTCAAAATTTTGATTAACTCTCTAGTTGGTCAAAATTTTGACCAATCTATTGGTCGAAAACCCACAAAAGCCATTACCTAGGTTCATACAGGAATTGGTCAAAATTTCAACCAATAAAGGTGGAAATTTTGACCAACAAAGGTAGAAAAAAATTTGCGCATTGGTAGAAATTTTGACCAACAAAGGTAGAAAAAAATTTAGGCATTGGTGGAAATTTTGACCAATGAAGGTGGAAATTTCGACTAACAAAGATAGAGAAAAAATTTAGGTGTTGGTGGAAATTTCGACCAACAAAGGTAGAAAAAAATTTAGGCATTGGTGGAAATTTTGACCAACAAAGGTAGAAACAAATTTAGGCATTGGTGGAAATTTCCACCAATAAAGGTGGAAAACACCTAGGCATTGGTGGAAATTTTGACCAATGAAGGTGGAAATTTCCACCAACAACTAGGTGTAAATTTTTTTCAGGCATTCTATAAAATAGTTCACATGTCTTGCCTATGAAATGACATTTTACGTGCATCCTACACTCTCTCATCTGGCTAATGATGGATTATGCATAGTGATCTAAAACCATGATTCTAAAAAACACACACAATCAAATACAAAATGAACTTGCACTACAAATGGATTGTGAAAATCTGATATTGTTAATTTTGCATGCATGTCTACTAGGACAAATATATGTTTAAGTTGTGATTGTCCTGATAAACATGCATGCAATTTTACCAATATCAGATTTCCACAATCCATTTGTAGTGCAAGTTCATTTTGGATTTGATTGTGTGTTTTTTAGCATCATGGTTTCATATCACTCTACGTAATCCATCATTAGCCAGATGAGAGAGAGTGCAGGATGCATGCAAAATGTCATATCATATGCAAGGCATGTGAACTATTTTATAGAATGTCTAAAAAACACTTACAGTAACTAATATGAAGAATATATAATTAGTTATATGATTGAGACAAATCATGTACCAGTGAGGTGGTCAAAATTTTGAGCAAAATTTTTTTGACCAATGGGTTGGTTGAATTTGGTAAAAAATTGGGTCAAAAATTTGACCAATAAAGGTCAAAAAATGAACCCAAATGTACTAGTGTAAGTATGCTTGCCAAGTTGACTCTTTGAGTTCGATCATCAAGTCACCCCACCAAAGTGCCTCATTAAGGTTAGTCTTTAGGTATGCTCATCGAGCTTTCTCACCAAGTCAACTCACCATGTCACATCTCTAAGTGGCCTCACTAAGTCAACTCACCAACTTGCCCCACCAAGTTGTCACTTTAAGCCTACTCACCATGTTAGATCGCCAGGCTGACTCCCCAAGTCAGCTCACCAAGCTGACAATTGAAGTACACTTGCCAAGTTGACTGTTCAAGTGCGCTCGCCAAGTTGACTCAGAGTTTATTCATCAAGTCACCCCACCAAAGCACCTCATCAAGGTTAGTCCTTAAATCTGCTCACCAAGTCACCTCACCAAGTCGCCTCACCCACATGTCCCACCAAGTCCCCAAGTTTGAGCCACCAATTCAAGTGCACTCACCAAGTTGACTCTTTAAGTTTGCTCACCAAGCTCATCCCCTAGGTCAACTCTCTAGGTCAGCTTGCCAATTCACTCCCACCCAGTCACCTTAATGAGTTGACTCTTTCAGTCAGCTCACCAAGTCTACTATTCAAGTACGTACACTAGGTCAAATTGCCAAGCCAACCCACCAAGTCATGTCACCAAGTCGACTGTTCGAGTATGCTCACAAAGTTGACTCTTTAAGTTTGCTCATCAAGTCACCCCACCAAAGTGCCTCATCAAGGTCAATCTTTAAGTGCGCTCACCAAGTCAACTCACCAATTCGTCGCACCAAGTTGACTCACCATCTCACCTCACCAAGTGGACTCGCTAAGTTAGCTTGCCAACTTGCCCCACCAAGTCAACTGTTCAAGTATGTTGGCCAAGTTGACTCTTTGAGTTCGGTCATCAAGTCACCCCACCAAAGTGCCTCATCAAGGTTAGTCTTTAGGTCTGCCCATCGAGCTTGCTCACCAAGTCAGCTCGCTATGTCATGTCTCTAAGTGCCCTCACTAAGTTGGCTCGCCAACTTGCCCCACCAAGTTGCCACTTTAAGCCTACTCACCATGTTAGATCACCAGGCTGACTCCCTACGTCAGCTTGCCAAGCTGACAATTGAAGTATGCTCACCAAGTTGACTGTTCAAGTGCACTTGCCAAGTTGACTCAAAGTTTGTTCATCAAGTCACCCCTCGAAAGTGCCTCATCAAGATTACTCCTTAATTTCGCTCACCAAGTTAGCTCGCCAAGTTGCCTCACCAAATCGGCTCACCCACATGTCCCACCAAGTCCCCAAGTCCACTCGCCAAGCTGCCAGTTCAAGTGCGCTCAACAAGTCAACTCTTTAAGTTTTCTCACCAAGCCCATCCCCTAGGTCAACTCTCCAAGTCATCTCGCCAAGTCACTCCCACCTGGTCACCTCAATGAGTTGACTCTTTTAGTCAGCTCACCAAGTCTACTATTCAAGTACACACACCAAGTCAGATCACCAAGCCAACCCAACAAGTCATGTCACCAAGTTGATTGTTTGAGTACACTGAGAAAGTTGACTCTTTAAGTTCACTCATCAAATCACCCCACTGAAGCACCTCATCAAGGTCAGTCTTTAAGTTTTCTCACCAAGTCAGCTTGCTAAGTCGCCGCACCAAGTTGACTCACCAGCTCGCCTCACCAAGTGGACTCGCTAAGTCAGCTCTCCAACTTGCCCCACAAGTCAACTGTTCAAGTATGATTTCCAAGTTGACTCTTTGAGTTCGGTCATCAAGTCGCCCCACCAAAGTGCCTCATAAAGGTCAGTCTTTAGGTCTGCACATCGAGCTTTCTCACCAAGTCAGCTTGTCATGTCGCATCTCTAAGTGGCCTCACTAAGTTGGCTTGCCAACTTGCCCCACCAAGTTGTCACTTTAAGCCCACTCACCATGTCAGATCGTTAGGCTAGCTCCCCAAGTTAGCTCACCAAGTTGACAATTGAAGTACACTCACCAAGTCGACTCTCTAAGTTTTCTCACCAAGTTTGCCCCCTAGGCCAACTCTCTAGGTCAGCTCACCAAGTCACCCCCACTTGCCCCACCAACTCGCCACTTTAAGTCAACTCACCATGTCAGCTCACCAGGATGACTCCCCTAGTCAGCTCACCAAGTCAACAATTCAAGTATGCTCACCAAGTCGACTCTTCATGTTCGCTCACCAAGTTTACCCCTAGGTCAGCTCACCAAGGCACCCCCACCCAGTCACCTCAATGAGTCGACTCTTTAAGTTAGCTCACCAAGTCATCTCACCCAGTAGTTTTACCACCTTGCCTTGACAAGTTGGCTTGTTATGTGTGCTTTCCAAGTTGCCCCATTGAGTTGCTTCTCTAAGCCCACTCACCATGTTAGCTCACTTGGTTGGCTCACCAAGTTGGCTATTCAAGTACGATCCCTAGGTTGACTCACTAAGTGGGCTCGCCGAGTCACCACCCCACCAAGAACCTCTGATTATTTTCTTCTTTGGAAGGTGAAAAGATCTAGCAAGTGACCTTAACATAAACCTACAACAAGATTATCCATTAACACATTTTATCAACATTGGTCAGGATGAAACATAAAATAGGGTTTGAGTTAATTTTTTGGGTTTTGCTCCAACTTACATGAGAGTGCATCTATTTGAAATCTCATCTTCATGTGCTTAGTGGTGATGTGACCAGGTTGATAAGGATTCAATGGCCATAACTCTACTCTTCTTCCTATTTTTCTCATAGTCTCGAGCACCATCTTTTGATCTACACACCCAACAATTGTTATCTTGTGCATGCTCATCTCTATGTCCATAGTTTGCACACCTACAGAGTTTTATGATAGAATTATTAGCTAAAGTTTGAATCAAAAGAAAAAAATAGAAATTTTGGATGAGAGTTATGCCCTTCAATTTATAGAGGGCTTTACGAATAGTTCTCTCATAGCCCTTGCAATGCAATCTCACCTACAATTCAACAACCTGCCCAGAAAGAAAAATCAAACAAATTGTCATTTTTCACTAAAATATATCATACAAATGTAATTTACTAATGCAATGTATTAAAGAGATGGTTATTTTAGTTTATATTTGTATCTACTAAAATATTAAGATAGGGGAAAACAATGAGAAACTGATTACCATTTTTCCTGTCAAACTAATATGCAATATAATAACCCTAATGTTTGACAAACCTTACTAAGCAATTAGTATTCCTTTACATAAGGAATCATGGTGAGGTAAGGGAAGTGATGAATGTGTGGAAGAGTAAACATGTACAACATATATAGTGAAGCAGCCTTGAAGGCTATGTTGTCACCTTCTTACTTGGTAACATTTTCAATTCGATCAATAAATATATTATCACAACTAATATTTTTCCATATAAAGTAAAATCTATCACATGGGCATGCTGCATGAAATCAAATAGATTTGAGCTTGTTTTGTTTGACATGTGCCAAGGTCAATTAAGGATTACCCTTTTTGAAGATTCTCTATTGAATTAATCATTTACATTCATTTTGAGAACCTCATGTAGCTTAGCCCCAACTTTAATTTTATTTTTAACCATGGTTTCTGTAAGATCTAATAGTTGAACTATACCACTTGTTGATCATAGCCAATAGTCCAGACTCTAAACCCAACAATTTTCCTCTATTTGTTTAGATCCTCACAAAGCCTAATGTCATTCTTTGATTAAGTACTACGTTTGTTGCTAAAATTGAAATGTAAAAAATATGGTGGTGCTATTTGCTACCAGTTACAATAGTTCACTCCCAAGTTCTTGATGCAATTATTGATCCAAACCAAAAATATGAGTGTTCAAATATTTGCAAGGCTTATCCTTGGACTATAAACCCGTTTGTTTAATATTCTGATATTCACAAGACGTATATTCTCTGTAGACCTATTTAGTTATATTCTTCATCGGTATATATCTATGAAAATCAGAGAATAGACAATTCAATGTATACCATATCATGACTATTGCATTCTCCTTCAAACTTGAATAACTCTCCTTTTAAAAGGAGAGTTTAACAGTGATTGGTAAATGTATGGCTATTCTCCATACTAGACAACCCCTCTATTTTGCAAACCTCAATGGGTGGTCCACATTGACTATCCAAGAAACTGCTTCCTCAAGAAATTGGCATAGTAGATGCCTATGTACCAGTTTTTGGTGCCTTCTACATTAAAGAAACCTATTTTGAAGATATTGGCTGAAACCTTGGTTTGGTTGCCTTCTAGGATTTCTAGGAAATCTATGGCATCTTCTGCCACTTTGGTGGTGTTGGTTTAAGAAGCCTCGTGCAAAAGCAGTGTAAAACTCACAACACACACATTTGCCACTACCCCAATTTTTTAGGTTGTTACACTGAAGCAACCAAACTGTGTCTTGTATTGCCATCAGGCATAACAATGAAAATCAGTTACTCTGTGGAATTTGAAATGCTTTTAGCTTGGTAGATTACATGACCTTTTTGCAGATTGATTACCTTGACAATAAATTAGTTTTTTCAATGTTAATTATGTAAAAACTCTTGTGCCAAATTACATGACCTTTTCACAGGTTGATAAGACGCCTTCTATCCAAGGCCTTTATGTAGTAGGTTTCTTCAACTCTGTGCAAGATTGTTTGATTCCATCCAAGGCCTATAGAATTTTGAATGCCTTTGGATCTGAGAAGGAACTCACTGGGATTATTCATAAGGGATTTGTCTGATTATCATTTTGAGGGTAACTTGATCCCAATATTATACACTAAGACTTGATTTTTAAGTTAAATGTCTTAAATAGACAAAGTTGACTTATTTTTCTAATTAATTATCCTATTAGCATGTGATGTTTAAGAATGAAAGAAGGATATTTAATATGTAATGTTTAAGAATGAGAGAAGAATATGTAATGTTTAAGAATAAGAGGAAGTACTTTTTGTTGTGTAATATTCTAACGGATCACATTTTATAAAAATATTTCTAAGTGAACCATTTAGAAAGAGATGGGTTTTAGGAACAATGGTTTCCTCATTTTATAATTATAATAATCTATTTTGGTGTGTTCATTATTTCCAATGTAGAAAATCTACTAAAATCTCTACATTTGACTCCTACTCTCATAAGCGCAGGCAGCTGAATATGCCTGATGTAACAACAAGCCCCCCTAGGATATGGCAAGCAATTGTCATTGATATTATGACTCAAAAAGTTTGTAATTGCTATTTAATGTCTTTGGCTCTATCATAGGAATGTAATGATGTTGGCTACCATTTCAAGTTATCTTCAATCATTTTTATTTTTGTATTTATGTTCTTCTGTGGCTTATTGTACAGGCAGAATTAGGATTATGGGACTAAAATTGAAGAGTTTTTGTTAGGTAGTCTAGATAGCAAAAATAATATGGTGAAACATTCTCTGTAACCTGTTATTTATTATTATACAATCTTCCTTTTGTTGTAGTGGTGAATTTGTGTTGGTAAAAGAGAGGTGATAAGTTTAATAAGAGAAATTCATGAACTTTGGCTTTTGTACGATCTCCATTTCTGCTTAATAACTAATACTGTCCATAAGTTCTGATTTGGCATTAGAGAAAACCATGTTCTTCTGAATATAAAACAAGGAAAATTCACAGACATTGTGAAAATCCAAATAGTGAATGATAACACACATTAGGTTATACAATGAGAATAGAATTTATTAAAAGAACTTCCTTAAAATGTCACTATAAAATATAAGCATTACTCATAAAAAGAAAGAATAGTTAATAATAAAAACAAGCACTACCATTCACTCAAGGGGTGACAAAAATAATACTAGAAAAAATAAAATACACAAATTGTTGCAAATGCTCTCCAAATTTAGTAGTTCCCCTAAGAATTATGTAGAATTAAATTTTAAAAATGGTGCTTGCCAAGAAAATGTGGAAAAAATGCAAATGGTGAATTAATGCACTAGGGCTCCCTTTTCCTGGAAATCAAATCGAACAATGAGATGAAGAAGCAAGCCTTAGTGGCAGGTATGGTATCTATAGCTTCAAGAAGGGTGGATAATCATATATTGGAACTGTGATTCCTTCTTCTTAAATCAATTAAAGTCATGTACAATGTTCGTTTCCCAATTGGAGGTTGAGGCATTGTGTAAAAGAAGCTCATTTGCTGGGCTCTTAAGTTTGTCAATGTTAGGTTTTAAAATTGCACACTCCATTTAAATGTGACAGAAGACATTTTCGCTAATCTTGGAGTTAGTCAAAATCCTTTAACTGCTCTCTACAACCACCTTTCAAATTAATGGGATAGACCAAAACAACATCTGTGGTATAAGCCTCCTCAAACTCTTCATTAAGTATATTGTCCTAATGAATAGTGAAGGTTGGTGATTGTCTTTGTATTTGTGTTTTTTTTTTCCAATGTTGGAGGATGTATTGTGGTCCAATTAGAGCCTTATAGGCACATATGAAAAGGGATCAAATTTATTTAACATATTTGTTAATCCTATTTGTTCAAGTATTGGCTCTCAATGTTTGAGTCTCTGTAGGTCTGTCCATTGAACTGGCTGACAAGTGTCTCATTCACTCATTTCAAAAATAATTTTACCAAATTCATCTCAGAACTAAAACAATGGATTCCAAATAAAAATCATAAATAGAAAATGTAACTTACAAAGTTGTATTGACAAGATGCATCACACACTGCTTGTAAGTATGACATTGTCCAAAAAAATCTATAATCACTTTCTGCTTTAGACCCTGCATATTGTAGCTATTCCAATTACAAATCTAATATGTCCTTGAAAATCATTATGTTGATATTTAATCCGAAAATCTACCCTCATATTATAAAGTAAAAAAAGTAAAATATGCTCCCAAATGTTGCAACATATATTAAATAGAAAGCATCTACAAAAGCAGCCCTCAAGAAAAATACCATGTAGCTGGAAAAATATGCTCAGGATTGAAGTAGAGACTTTGAGTAGCATAACAACTATAAGGAATTCAGTCTTAACATGAAACTTAGTAAATTAGTTGCAAATTTATCCAGCTAACTATCCATAAGAATGAGATGCTCATCCATCCTATTAAATGTTTGATCCATGTCACTCTACCAGTAATGAATAAGAATAGCATGTGTATTAATGATAAATCACTTGAGCTAGAAACTGTATCCATCTTTATGAATCTAAAATATGACATAGCAAAAAAGTGGAATAGTCCTGATGGAGAAATATTATGAACGAGCCAACTTTAGTATCAAATGCTTGAATAACAATAAAAGTATACCTCAAATTCATAATATTTGAAACAATATAAAGACCTTCCTCTTCGTTCACTATCTACATTAGCCATTTGATTAGATGTATTTTGAGATTTAACAAAATGGTTTCGAGACACTGAACATCCTCTCCTCTGCCCACATACAGCCTTAGATTGATAGTTATTGACATCATTAGGTCTAATATGAGACAATGATTGCCCTCTTCTATCACTTGAGTCCACCTTGCTTTTCTCTATGACTCTGGAGGCTTCTTCTAGTATTGTGGATCCTCTAAAAAGGGGATTAACTATCATATTTCCAAAATCCATTTGGCCATTCAAAAAAATGTCTACTGATGAGGAAGATTGAGAATAGTTATTTGAAGTGTCATTGCTCCTTGATCTCCTATGGGCTCCATTTTGAGAGGAATCTTATTTTCCTTTATTTGTTGCAGCTGCACTCCTGTCTTGTGACCCAGTCAAAGATCTTTTAGAAGTTGATTTAAACGCTACCACAGTCATCACTAGTTTGAGCACATGCCAACCTAAACCTTCGTAACCATTTTTGCTTCATGGCACTATCCTCACTGTCCTTACCAGCATAATCATTTTTCATGGGTGGAACTTTTCATTTCATCCTTGTGTGCACCTGCTTGCAACAGGGTGAACAGTGACACACCATTCCTAAATAGAATAAAAGCCTTTGAGTACACATCTAATAGATACTAAGTTTTTACTTTTTATTCTTTGATTGAAATTTTGCTTTAGTACCATTGTGACCTTTTCACACCTTCATCCCAACGCAAATGAGGACCCTCTCCTTTGGCTTTCACAGTGTGTACTCTGTTAGTTTTAGTTGTAGCTTGGAAACATTTTGAAGTCTCAAGGGCTGTTAGATAGAAATCTTGAGCAAGTTAGGGCCCTGGTGATAGGTATTCAGTTGAGATCAATTAGTTCAAATTTGATCTCAACTCAAAGGTATTCAGTTGAGAATCGAGATCAATTAGTTTAAACCTGATCTGAACTCAAAGGTAATAGCTATGGCAAGCCCATGAAGTTGGATGAGTATCAATAAGAGTCGAGTAAAATAAATATCACTTCAGGTCTGAACTAGTTGAGTTTTTTGACACTTAGTCAAGTTTACACATCTACTATAGATGGAGCCACATAGGAGCTTGATTAATGCCCTCCTCTTGAGGCTGCAAACCCAAATTCATCACAATTTCCTTAGTCGTGATACAACAACCAGACACTTGCAAATTTTGAATAACGTTATGTGTTCGAGCATCATCATTGTTAGCATTCACTTAGCAAAAAATGTTCCTCTATTCACAAATTCATTTCCTGTAAAGAGTGAACAAAGAAAGGAATAGTGGGTGATTGATGAACAAGTAGTGAGGGTGCACTTAGAAAGCATCACATGGTGAATATAGTGATCTAAGGGTTGGAGTGGATAAATGAGTGTTGGAAACAATTGAGTCAATTAGAGGAGAGGAGAGGAGTCAATTAGCCTCTAGCCTTCCTAAAGTTCCTTGGATTCTTGATGGGCCAGAGAGGTGGAATTTGTTAACCTATAAACTTCCTAAAGTTCCTTGGATTCTGGTCAGGACATCAATATGATGCAATCTTCAATCAAGAACATGTGAGCTCAAAAGATGGGTAAATCTCAAAAATGCATGAGCCTAAGATCATTACAATTTCAGCCATGAAATAATTGCAATTGAAATTTGTTGAAAAATAGGCCTAAGTGGGTTGGTCTAAGGGTCAAAAGAAGAATTTAGATTTCACTTAATTACAAATCAATTAGCTTATGAAAGTTTGGCCTCATGGTGGTTGTACAATTTTTAAAAACTTAATCCTTAGACCATTTGGGCCTAACATTAAGGGATGTGAATTTAGGACTCAAACATCTATAAAGGTTAGATGTCATAGAACTAATATCAAATTTCTATTTCTAAAGCAAAAAATACTCTAAATAAATGTTTGTTGTTAAATGTGATTAAACTATAGTAATAGCATCCAAAATAGTACCATTCGACATGCATGCATTTAAGTTAAGGTGTCAATGCTTCCCAAATAAAGCATTAGAACTTCAAGCATTTAGAACTTACATCTAAAGAACCTTTGTGATCCTATGTGAATAGTAGGCAACTCACAACTCAACATCAGTGACTTCATATGAATTGATACAAGAATTAATAATGTTTCACATTGAAGGATGACTTCAAACCAAGATTACAAAGGGACACAACCCAAAGCTTTTTTTGACTCTCCCTATACCTGTTGCATTTCAAAGACATGGGTATGCATCAGAAATGCTCCTGGGTCATTCCTAATCACCAGTGCTGGTCCAGAAATGGCACTCAACCATCCATAAATAAAATCAGCAGTACAAAAAGATCAAGGGTTGGCTGACCCTCCCCAAGATAGTTGAGCCCATCAATGATGTCCCTCAACCATACCAGAGTCAGTCCACCATCCCTGGTATCAGGATCATTTTAGAAAAGAAAAAGAATTATTTCTTCCCATGCCAAATAAAAATAATCTTAGGCTTATAAAACCATGCATATATGTTGAGGGAGAGGAGTATATTTTGTTCCCATAGAGAGGAATGTAATACTATTTTCATTAAGGATAGAAGATTATCAAAGATTTTGGAAAAATCATATAAGCATTAAAAGAAAATAACACAGAAAACAGTATTGTGTTGCTCTTATAAACCATCCAAAACAAAATATAAAGGACAAAACATACTTTGTACAGTTTTCACTTATTCTAGGCTTGGTGAGTTGTTAAAACAACTCGTAACCAAAATACAACTGAGCACTTAGAGTTCCCAACACTCCCTCCACTTACTAGCATATGCTCCTTATTTTCAACTTATAGGTTATTGCTCTCATTTTTTCTAAAATGTTGTTTTATAATTTATTCATTCATTCTCATGGAAGAACAACTTTTTTATAGTTATTACACACTCAAGTCTCAACACTAAGGATAGGAACAAACATTGTCATTTCTGTATAAAATTTATTGATTGAAATTATCTGATATGTGTGTGTATTATAGCATAACAAGATCTAGTGTCAAACTCCACCCATTAGAATATGTCCTCATTTCAACCTATATGCTATTGCTCATGGGTTTGCTTCTAAAATATTTTACTATTCATTCTAATGGAAGAATAAAAACCTTCAAGTTATTGCACTCTCAACATTAATGAAAGAAACAAAGTGTGTCCCACTTCTATGGACATGCACAATCTGCATGTGGGCAAGTGTGGGTGCAGTGTGTACATGTGCATGCATTTAGGGTGTGTAGGGGGATCATGATGTGGGTGTGGGTGTGAGTGTGTCCATGGACCAAAATTGAGGGGACACTATGAGAAGGATCTAAATATCCCCCTTTCAACAGAATTTATATTCAACCTAATTAAGATGAAAAAAATAAGATGAATGAACATAGGCTAGAAATTTTGGTGGCTTTCTTTTATGCATCAAGTTTAAGCTTCTATATTTCAAGATGTCAAGTTGAAACTATTTTTGAGTCTACTCTATTTATCTATACAAAGGCTAAAGAAACCTTTGTTGATAAACAAGATGTCAATTGAGAAATTTTTTTCCTTGTTCTCTTTTGGCTACTAGAGATCTGAATTCATCATTAATGATTTTGGAGTTGACAGAAAGAGCAGAATAGGGGACGTAGAGCTTAAAGCTGCTAGGTTTCCTTTCATTCAATAGGGAGTAATGTTAAAAGTTGTGATTTTTATGCTCTGATTGAAGTTCCACTAACATGTATGAAATGTCTTCTTGTATGGAAGAAGAAGATGCTCCTCTTAAAAATGAAGGGAATAAGTTGGCTTTGATTGGTTTATACTTAGATGTAAATTGAGAGCAAAGAAGTGTTATTTTTTAGAAGATTGCTCAATTTAATTTTCAGCATGCTTTAACAGGCTCTAAGGATAATTCTATTGAGTTGACTTTGGCATCATTTTTTAGTTAAGAGCCCATAAACAACTTAGTTTGCTTTCTTTCTCACTTTAATGGGTGTGGAGGATGATAGGATTGGGTTAGTTTTGGCTTATTGCCAAGTTCTTTTTTTTTCTAGCTCATTCAGAATAAGTGGAAGCTTCGGGTTTCTTAGTTGGGGAAGCATATAAATTGCTTGGACCCAAGGAGCAGGATTCAAATACTACTTCGCTTATGTAAGATTTAGGAGCATTTTATATTTGATTTAGGAGCCATTTATATCTCATCAAAGAGAGGGATATTTTCATCACTTAACTCTGTCTTCTTATGGCAAAGTTTTGCATTACTTCCATAACTAAAGTCTAATAATTGATGAAAAAAACTCTTATGTTTTGTCACAAAATCCTAAAAATAGATGTAGTACTTTCTATAATAAAGTATAATAACAAAAGAATCCAAATATGGCTTTTTAACTTACCAAAGCCAAATGTATAGGTCACAAATCAACTTGGCTTTGGAATAATATTATAGATATTATTGTTGAACAACTCTGGGCAATAATATCCTTCTAGATGAAAATAAGCAAAATGGCCTCTATGGCCAACCTTCCTTTCTCCCAAATATCTTTGTAGTCATATGGTTGCCATCAGATACCTGCTTTGAATCTTCCCTCTCCTATACATCTACATACCGAGGAATAATTTTGACTGGATGAGCTTTAGTGTTAAACACCCAGTGGTCAAGGGATATGATAGTGGATGGTGAGAAAAGAAGATACAAGTACTTCAATATTTCCGCTAGAAAAAATCTTTGCATCATATCATCTGAAAACTTGCAAACCTGAGAGAGTGTATATTAGATTGTATAAGGGAAACCACCAGGGAAGAAATTCGTGCCATTTCTAAAGTCATGGATGAGATATTACTCAGCAAGATGCTTTAGAGATTTAATTCTTCTAAGACAATCCCATTAAACATGCTTTAGATTTATCAACTACTCATGAATATGGTCAACAATGTTTGTGGTGTAGACTCCAATTGTAGGGGGTCTGAAGCATTTCTTAGGGGACAATAATTTAAAAAAAAGGGAAAATTTAAAATAGAGAGGATTTTAAAAATTTATAATACAAGACATTCACCACATTTATTATATGACCATACATATCTATGTTCTAAGTTCTGAAAAAAGCCCCCCCATATCATTTTTGGGTCCAATCCAGGGCCAGACAGTCTGGGTTGGGTCAGGTTGTCTGGATTTTCCCTATGTCCACTCCAAACCTGATCAAACCCAAGCAGAACCACAGACCTAAAGCTGAAAGAACAACATTTTTTAAAGAATATTTTTTAAAAAAACTTTGAATTTTCCCAATTATGCCTTAAAGTAGGGAAGTTTAACCTCTTTTGCCTAATTTCACAAATGCAAGTGAGTAAAACAACATTTTTGCTTCCAAGCTAACATTATTTTTTCAAGGTCGTTGCATTTTTCTTAAGGGTGAGGCAATCAGAGAGTGACATACCAAAGGGGCACATTTATCTATCAAAGGCGAATGAATCCTGTTAGAAAAGAATTCAAGATTTTTCAAATTTTTGAAAAACCATTTTATAGATGCTACAAGAATTATGTCAATTTTTGTGTTTATTTTGAAGTTATAGGATTGTGAATTTGTCATGTCTTTTCATGTTGTGTTCATACAGGATGGTAGAAAGTTTCGGTTCAGTTGCCCCATTTGTAGAGATCATATAAACTTAATGCAAAATCACCTCTTTGGAAACATACAACAATTATTGACTCATTTCAATGTGGCAGGGATTCTTGTTGGCAACTCTAGCTAATGCAAGAATGAATATAAGAGCTTGTACAGTCAAGTGAAAGATCACATATGCACCATTACCAAACCAGGAATGAGATTTTCTTCAGAGCCAAATTAAAAAAAATGTTTCGAAAGGAACAAGATTTGGAAATATTAGAAAACAAAAAGAATTAGACATGGTAAGTACTAGATTAAAACAAAAAGTGCAAGGATTCAGAAACATAATACTAGCTTTGAGCACAACTTGTTGGCCACATCCTTTCATGTTAGCAATCTCTAGTACAGGAAAAAGAAAATGATGAGAATAGAGTTGCAACAGTGGGAAATAGTGTATGTTTCCCAACAATACTTCAGCTACAAAAACTTTAGGAGCAAGTGACATCCTACAAGAATATGTAATCTACAACTGTCTACAATTACACAAGATATTGAATAGTAGTCAAAGGGGTAGCTATTAGTCCAGAGGTCTTATCTAGGTATCAATTTTAGATCATTCTAATGCTATCAATAATAATAATAACTAAGTCCAATCATGATACTAGTAGTTTCTTAGTGGCTACTTTCATTGTAATGGTCATCATGATAATGAATTAAGCTTATCACATTGTGATTGTGATTACCTATTGGGAAGCTATCTCCAACCATTTTCAATTAGAAGCAAACATCAGTAAAAAAAAATAGAGAATCCCTAATCAAAATTGAAATCCATCATCATGAAAAATGATTTCCTACCTCTTGCTTTTGATCATATAGATATTCCTTGACATTGGTTAAATAAACAATAAAAAATTACAATTGTTTGCATAGCTACAATGTTCACTGTGCTCTATGCATCATAATGTTGTCTTAAACTTGGACATGTCAGATAAATGTCATTGGAACATTCTTTTAAGTCAAGTAAAATTGACTAAGCTCAAGCAAGGAAAATATTTAATGTGAACATTGAAAAAATTATGTATAGAGGTAATCTTCTAGTAAACTGTGATTAGAAGTAAACAAGTACTTACATCTCTTAGTCCTACATATCTAGACTCAACATGACAGTTTGCCTCAAATGCTTTAAATATCTCCCCCCCCAATCTCAATAAGTTTTATTTCCAATTGTCTCCAAAGGTACATGAGTGTATGTCTAAATTTTTGTAGGAAATACACATCACTGTTAAGGTGAAACAAATAAACAATGTGGGGAACACTATTTCTTATGCATTCAATCTTTCTTTGTTATCTATGTATACATTTCCCAATGAATTGGACTAGGTTGTAATTGAATAATGTTTTCTACATACACATGCACTTATTCTATTTATTATTTATCTTATAAAAATAATGATTCATTTAAATTTTTAGTTGTTGCTTTGTGTAGCATCATAAATTCTAACCTTGTACATTTTACACTGTTTTATGAGCCCTTGCCTTAGTATGTGGTATCTTGGCTCTTATCAAAGCCCATTTTTGACTAAACTATTACAAATCCAATTTCATATCCTCACATGATGATCCAAACCATTATCCTCAACAAAGGATATTTGACCTCCCACTTGCTTCTCTTGTTTTGGAAGATTAATGGTGCCTAGAGTGCTATTGACTAAAAAATTTGGGTCCATTTTCAAATATGTTAATGTTAGGTTATAATCAATAGTTTCTGGTCTCTGACCCCATTTATTAAAATTTTTATCCTACAATATTAAGCTTATCCTACACTAAAATCCAAGAAAGTTTAAATGCTTTTGCTTTGAAGGATATTAAAACTGATGTTATACCAACCTACATATTAAAACATTTATTAAAATTGATATTTAAGCATTCCCCATATGGCCCCAGTCAGTTATTGTAGGATAAAAGTTTTAATATCTAGTTTGAAGTACCAATTCACATATTAAAATTGATAAACATTTTAAATTCTACAACTGATGTACCAACCAACATATCCTACAATAAAATCCAAAACAGTTGAATATTTTTATGTATTGATTCAATTCTTGCAATAAGTGAAACAAAAAATCCTCTTTAATACATCCTCACCACACCCAACAGAGTTAAAACCATGCCCACCACAAAGCTCTGGGAACTTCAAATTGCCAGAGTAAAAACCATGCCCTAAACTTCAATTGATCATTAGAAAAACCCTTATAGCTCTCGCACATGCATGAAAGAAAACAATGAAAGAGGCAGAAATTGCCATTTTCACATGTTAAGCTTGTGTTGGTCAAAATTTTGACCAACACAAACATGGAATTTTAAAAAACCATATTTTTTCTTTCCATATTCTAACCAATCTAAAACATTTTAATAGATGGTCAAAAATTTTGGTCTAAAAATGGGGTCAAATGTACTAGTGTGTTCACCTTCAAGTACACAATCAAAATTCTTCAAAGTTGTATCATAAGTTTAGTTCCTTCTGAGGGATACCTTCTAAATTCTTGTGCACGGAGATGTGTATGTGTGTAAAAAGATAAAAATATTTTTAATAAGTGGGGGGCATTGAGAAAGACTGGATGAATAAGTAATGCCTTCATTTTCCCAATCCAAGCATTATTACAGAAATCGATCTATATGAAAAGTGGCAAATTTGGAGAGGACCCATTTCTTAAACTTCAAGAATCAATTTAGCTCACCATAAAATACCCAATATCTACCATTAAATTTTGGGTTATTAAATTTTGGGTTGCCCAATTCAAGCATGGTTATTGAAAGGTGTTATATTATCGACACGGGGCTCTCAAATTGCTAAGTTTGCAAAAATATTTAGGAGTTTGCAACATAAGAATTCATTCTCAAGATGTTAAATTTTGGATTACCCAATTCAAGAACGCTTATTGAAAGGTGTTACATTATTGACATAGGGCTCTCAAATTGACAAGTCTAAAAATTATTTAGGGGTCTACAACATTAGAATTCATGCTCAAGATGTTAACGTTTATACTTCACTTTGATAGCCTCTCCTTGGTTTGTATCAACATAAGCTAAGGTAGCAAGAGTCTAAACCATGAATAGTCCATGACAGATAATAGTTTTTCCAAGAGATATTGGGAAGTTTTGGATCTCTACAAGTTTTTTTTCACTATCCCCATCTCTTGTTGCAGGAAAAAACAATCTCCAGGGCTACATCATTGGCCTCTCATATGGCCCAAGATCAAGCCTCAAAAAAACATTTTGTCTCATTGGAAATCCATGTGAAAATTACAATGCAATATATCTCAAATCATATTAAATCCTCTGGCTATCGATAGTTTGGTGTAAAATTAAGCATTGCCTAAATATGAAATGTTAGGTACTGGTAAAACTTGAGATTAATTGTTTACATTTAGCCTACAATAATTCTCATTGCAAATGTGGGTTTCATGGAGTAAAACTGATCTTCCTTACATCCTTAACCATTTGGAAGTATTTGGAAGTAAGAGATATACTGATGAAGAGTTTTTTTGCTTTCATTGTTCTTTGATTAAGACTATTAATGTTTGGTAACTTATGCAGGGGAGAAAAAAATTTTGATCTTATTTTCTCTCTAATCTCTATCTACCGGATGAGGGAAAAGTCAATATGATATAGATGGAGGAAAGAAAGATAATGTTGATGAAAGATCAATTAATACTACCCTTAAGGAAAAATAGGGAAATACTAAAAAGAGAATCTTCTGAGGCTCCATCTCACCTACATAATATAATGGGCAGAAAGATACCATAACAACTGAGTTACATATGCATGACTTAACTATCAATCAAGGCATCTTTGATCAATGTCCTTGTTTTTGTATTCATTCTAAGTTACTCTTTGGTCCAAACTGGTTATAGGTGAGTAAATTGCTCCATTTGTAGGGTTATCAAAAAGAGTTATAAAAGTGAATTAAAGATTCATTTAGTGTCTCTGTCAGAAGGTGTTGTGATGATTATGCAATAAAGATAACAATAGAGCCTCACAACTGGTGAGCTGAGTTCCCATGAAGACACTAAGAACTCACACCCATGTGACTTAAATAATAAACTCCATATTCATGCATTGTGATCCTTGTGACTGACTTAACTACCATTTGCCACCTAATTTTTCTTATAAAATAAAATTAGGGGCAATAAATGTTCATCATCAGTACAACTATACATCTAAACTTCCAGGACTGGAACAAGGGACTGAGTAGTAGAAACGTATGTGACAGGACATAAGTCAAGATTGTTAATAATATCGAGTTGGCTACATTTTGAACTTTTACAAATTCTGAAATGTATTCTCCCTCTTATATTGACAACAATTTGAGTTACAGACATGTGATAATATCAAGCACACACTACAAATTTTATTTATCTTTTACAAAACTATTCTATTAACTATTACTTACGCACTAAACTGCTACTTTATAGGGTACAAAATTTTGAATCCATTCCCTATATTGATTTCCATTTCTATAAATTGACACGATTAGAATAAAAATGTCTAGCTAACAAACTATGCATTGTAATGTCATAAAATATTTTGAATGTTTGAAAAGGCTTGGGTCGACATACCTATTTTAGCAAATAACCCTTCAATGTCTTTAACAGATCTCTCCAAATCAGAGAGAGGTGTGCAGGCCTACTCAGTCAAAGTGTTTCTACTCACCATACAACATCCCAAATGTAAGTCTCATCTAAGAATATCTTGTAAACTAAATCTACTAAATAACACTACATGCATACAGACCTGATTTATTATGGTTTGATATTATGTATTCTCTTTCTTTAATTGCAAATTTTGCCTATTTGTAGTCTTCCTTTAAAGCTGATATTATTTTCTTGGATTGCTCAAGAATTTTTTGTACACTTTCAGATACAGTTCAGAAAGGGAATCTTCCAAAACTAAGTTACTACAGAGTGACACACAATCCTCCCTTAATTTATGACCATTCAATTATTAGAAAACTCAAATAATAAATGTCTTCTAATGACATTAAAAAACACAAACTATATAAAACCACCTTTTTAGCATTACAATAACTATCTTGAGCTCCAATAGATCATACACTTCTACTGTAGGTGGAAATTGTCATTAATTGTTGCAAATCATTTTTTATGCAAGCAAAAATGAAGATGGAACAATCATATATCATCTAAAAAATCATTTAGAATGATTCTATACTTGCAGAGCTGAGTAAAATACAATTTATAATAGTGAGAAAGAAACAATCCTCAATGTATCTTTGTCTCGATGATAAAGTAATATTTTTGTAAGTCAGATTGCCTAATTGGTGCAACTGAACAATTCATTTTGTTGGAAGTTTCCAAAGAACTTTAAAAAAAAAAAAAGCATAATAGTTTAATATAACTATCCTACAATGCTATCATTATGTCACTATCACTCTTATTCCAATGGTTCATGCCTCCTTCAAGAACTCTCTTAGGATAAATATCAAGATCTCAATAACCTCAAAGCTCACGAAACTCAAAAACCATCTGAATAGTTTTGATCACAGTCACATTATCCATGAGCAATGGAGCACACAACTTCATAGAAACTAAACAATAAATCAATATAGGATTTGAGGATTGTACTTCTATAGCTGTTAGGAAGTAGTTTATATATGCGAAAGAGAGGGATTCCAAAAATTGTCACTGATCACAAATTAGAAAATTAGAAAAAATTTCAACACAACTACTCTCCACATATCGCTGTGGGTACCAGTACACAAGATTTGAAGCAAATATTTAGTATTGAATCTTATTCATCTATTCTAAAATTCTTAGACTTTTAAGAAATAGCTCATAGTGAGCATATGTCTCCAAGAAAAGTGCAAATGAAATTTAACAAACAAGAATAGTAACTATAAAGATGATAATGCATTTCCAAAAAAAATTATTTTGAGCACACGATAATCCAAGTTTTATCAAACATCAAGAACTCAAGGCATTCATCTATGGCCAAAACATTAACAATGGAGAAGCTAGCCAAAAAAAATTTGACACTTCATTGTTACAAAAAACAATTTTGTCTTTCAAGTCTTTTCCTACCAAGCAAAGGTTGGGATTGCCATCTCTACTTTAAATTTTCATTATAGTTGAAGAATTATTAAAGGAGAAGTGAACCAAAAAATTTCAAGGCTTCACTAGAATAGAAAACTATTTCAGTATTTCAAGACTTTTACTAAGTAAAGTATGTGCTTACTAACTTCTAGATTTGTGAAGTTTGCTAAAAAAAGTCTATTATCATCCATTAGTATGAATTCAATATTTGGACATAGATCCAAATGGGTGAGAGAAAATCTAAGCTTTAAAAGGGATAGGACCTTACAGAGAGAATACAGGTGTCCAGTAAACTAAGAGCAATCTGCAGAACTGAAATTAGTCAAGCAAGTAATTTGAGAACTCTTATCCCATTTTAGAAGAGTTTTAAGGTTAACACAATGCGCTATAATTTTTGTATCACAAATTGGAGCCATATAAAAAACACGAGATAAGATGTGGGCAATAAAGAGGTGTATTAAGGCCCAAGTTTGATTGCACTGGGTTTCTCAAAAATCTTTTATTTGGATTTTTTTGGCTTAAAAATGGGGCCATCTCAAAATAGAGGGGTTATTTGATTGCTCCTATTTTTAATCTCATAAATAACTAGTGATATCAGAAATATAAATTTTCCACAGCTTTATCCTTTCACTTAAATATATGCTAACCCTGAACCTAAACATCATCTATAAAACAACTTTTTGACCTGAAAGAATTAACAGTGGCTCTGTTTTTTAAATTGCGATGAGTAGAAGAGAAAGAGAAAATGTAAAGGCATTGAATAGCTTTGGAATCTACCTCCGCAATGTTTTGATAGATAACTAAGCCCGTAAATGCTGACATTAGCATGACATCAGCACTACATCATCAAACCACCTTGCCCTCTCCAAGGTCAGTTTTGGACCTACTTGCAGTTTTTTGGCCATAACTTGAGCATACAGAGGTATTTTTCAAATCTGAAAGAAGCACCAAAATGTCAGTTTCGAGATGGAGACATTGGTGTAGGTATTTTTAGGTTTTGATGCTTTTTTATTGCCTATTTTTTTAGTCAAAGTCCAAAGTTGTGTTTTTGACTCTAGCATCCATATCTTTTGCATCCCATGTCAATTTTTTGAAAACTTTATATTTTTGGAAAGTTGGTTTTGTCACCTTTTCAGAAATGTGGTCCTTTTCCTTAGTTTTGGCCCATGCTCTTTCTATCATAGTTTTGTCATTTTTTCTATATGCTGGATATCTTGAGTGTTTTAGGCCTGAGGATCATTTTCCTGGCATGGTTTCCTTTGTTTTGAGCTGTAATTTCTTTTGTATTAGCTTGTTTTTAGTTTTGATCATTGTAGCTATCATTTTGAAGCACTTTTATGTATTGCACTGAGATAAAGTGCCACTTTTGCATTCCAGGGATTAGGAACATTATTTTGAGACAGTTGTACATGCACTATTTTCATAAAGCACCATGGGGGGGATAGTTGTTTTCTATTTTAGGCCTTCTCCCTTTGTCAAGTGAGTGTCCCTTCCATGACATTAGCCTCATGTAGCATCAGTTTGACCATGTCTTTATGAGTGTTTGTACCTCTTTCCCTCTCTTGTTGTTCTTAGTTTTTTTGTAGGAGATTTTGGACCACCTTCTCAGTTGCCTGTCATCATACCCCATCTGCATTAAGGGGTGGTTATGTTGTTGTTCTAATGCATCCATGGTTTGATGGTTCAATAGTGTGAACTATGTATTCATTGGTTGATCCTATGTACAAGGCAATTGCAGTGGCTAGCTACCTATGCATTTTGGTGAGATGGATCATCTACCATATAGACATGCTCAGTTCATGCCATCTTCTTCCATGGTGGTTCTTTAGATTAGCAGTTTGGTAGATTTGTGGCTTCTTCATGCTCCAGTGATGCTCTTCATGATCACTCCTTGTTCCTATTTTAGGGGAAATTTCCCTAGTTGGAGTCTTCTTCAGTTCTTCACTAGGTTTACCTCTTTTTAGGGGAGGGTTTTTCCCACATGGTTTTCTCTCTTTCCCCATTTTCAGAGGTTGCATTTTGTTGCATTGTACATGGGTACCTAACATGGCCTCGTTGCTGGGACCCATTCTGCATTTCATCTTAGTTTTGTGAGCTTAAGACATTTCCCTAAGTTGCACTTAAGGGAGGGTGTTAGAGTAAATAATTAATTTATTAATTATTTATTCTATTTACTTAAGCTTACTTAAGTAAATGTATTTATTAATTAGTTGTAGTCTAGGAGTTAGTTATAAGTTGTTGACAATACGGGCGTTCTTTCTCTCCTAAGTCATACTTATCCTCTCACATTGTTCGAGGACTTTTCACCTTATGTGGATGTATGCTTAGTTGTCACACTTATCTCCTAGCATCTTCTAGCTTGTTCTGGAAGATTCCTAGAGCTCTTTATAAGCAGGCTCCCTCATTGTATAATATATCTCATTCTCATTGTAAATGCATTTTCATTGTGTTTGCATATTTTCTCTCATGTCCGTTTAGGGTTTTTCCCTTGCTCCACGCTCTTCTCTCCTTGGCTTCTCTTTGATAGGTTTTCGCATGCAGGTGATCTTGGGTGTCTTCGGAGTTGGATTTCATCAACTCCAACAATAAAAAACTTGGAATGATATCTAATGACCAAATTCTTACCTCTTTTCTCCTCTCCTGTTGACCTTGCAACAAACTCCCGCCCACTACAATCATGCGCGTGCCAAAAAAAAACTAAATTAACATTGTGATGACATTTTTTATTATCCACATCTTATGTTGTGAAGGTTGAAATTTAACCATGGTCAAAATTTTAACCATATCGGGCCAATTTTTTCAAAAAAAATGAATTTAACAACCCAAATAGGCCTTTGGTCAAAAATTTTGGTCAAAAATAGGGGCCTAATGTACTAGTGTTAGGGTTTGGATGGATTAGATAGGATACAATGTATCGACTCCATATCTCATATCTCCTATAGAAGCTTCTCCTAGAATCCATTTGAATTCACCTAAAAATGGTTTACCTCAAATTTTGTGCCACCAACTCATCAACCTTATCTTCCACCTGGTTCACAATATCCAAGAAAACAAACTTGCCAGCTTAGGTTCATTGAATCTTTGATCTTTTAAATAATGCAGCAACTAAACATTATCATCCTTCTAATGCTTGACATGTACTATGTTTCTCGACATCCACTATGAAATTACTTGACACCTAATAAAGTTTATTGATGCTCAACATCAACTAAACTTTACTTAGCATCAACTCTTTTGTTCGACATACACTAGAATGAACTTTTACTCAGCTCCAAGTAAGTTTCTTCTTAGCTTGAGCTAAACTTTCTTGGCACCTACTATCCACTCAGTCAAGCTTGGCAAAAAAAATTTGTGTGACTTGTTCCTTTAAACTTTGTAAGTGTAACTAGCCTTTGTAACCTTAAGTAGATTATCAATACATCAGGTCATTACTGTCTTAATTGATCCTTGTACTTCATGACATAATCATAACTCAACCTTTCCTCTAGGTGCTATTGTTACATTTTTTGATCAAATCCTCTTCATCAATCAAATAAGTGATAGTACTTGAATTTTATAAGAAATTGTCTCACCAACGAATACTAGGTTTGACATTAGTGACAAAACAATGATTGAAACACATCATCTTCTTCAAAAATCTCTTTCTTCCAATCATCTTTCTCAACAATGATCTTGTCAATTAGATCTCAACAGTCATTTAATGTATTCAATTTTTATATTAGTCTTTTAAGGAAAGATGGGTTTTTAATCCATGGGGATGGAATTGTAAGGGGTTTTTTTTCGTTTTTCTAAGCAAGATTGTAAGGGGTTATGAGGAAGCTCTCATATGGGAGAGACTTGCTATCTTAATATAAGGCTTTTAATATCAATAAAAATAAACCTATTATCAACCAAAAAATAATAATAAAAATGAGAAAACAAAATTTTATATATATATATATATATATATATATATAATCAAGAAAATATAAGAGAAAACAAAAATATACATACATACATATAATAAAAGAGAAAATAAATAAATAAATAAAGGCATTAAAAATAGCAAAGAATTCTTAAGTGACCACCAAGAAAAAATAATAACACAACCCTAAAGGGAGAGACCTAAAGGAAAAAAAGACAAAGAGAGAAGAAACAAAAACGAAAAATTAAGAATAGGAGGCAAAAAGAATACCAATCTATGAAAAAGAGAAAAAGAAAGAAAACTCTAGACACTTAAAATTATTAGTGCAAATAATTATTATTTACAATTTACTTAAGTAAAATTATTAGTGCAAATAATTATTATTTACACTTTACTTAAGTTTACTTACAATAAATACATTATTTTATTATTTATTAGGTTATACACCTAGGATTTTGCATACTCATATGAGTTGTCATGTTGACAACACAAGAGTTAGCAACTCTATTTTAACACATGGTGTCTACAACACTGGAGTTTGCATAACCAATTGAGTTGTCATGTTGACAACACAGTTGTTTGCACTCTTAGTTAGGCACACGGTGTCTACAACAAAATTTTACATGCTACACTTTTGTAGACTTTTCCTCTCATCATCGCATTAACTCCTGTGCTTAATGGAGGATAATCCACCCCTGGTGGACATGTGCCTGGTTGTAAGACTTATTAGTGTGTTGACTCCCAGTCAGTCTAGAGGCCTTTATATTAAGGCACTCTTAGTGTGTACATCATATAAATTACATCAATGGAATATCATATTGTTATTCTAATCATACTTTGTTGAACTATTTTTTGCTAGTTATTGTGCTTCTTGGTCTTGGGTGATTTTTCCCTAAGAGAAATTCTTACATGGTATTAGAGCCATAGAGGTGTCATTTCATAGCCATTGGAGACCATTCTTGCTTCACCTCTCTAAGGACACCTCAATTTAGATTCGGAGTATCCATAGCTATTGGGAGCATTTAGAGCCAAAGCGAACCTCACCGTTGTGTTTGGAGCATTGATTTGGCAAAATTTGACTATAAATTCACCTATGTTGGGCCATATTCAAATTGGAAGAATTTGTTTTTTGCAAACTACACCTAAAGGCCCGATTTACAAATTTGATATGATCTATTAGGTCTGCATATTTATTTTCTTTCAAATTTGCATTTATTTTTCTCTGCCATTATTCTATAATTTTCTGCATTTTTGGAGCATTTTGTTTGAAATTTGTTTGAGGCCATCAGGCTTGTAGAGAATTTTTTTTTGTAGGAACTGGGTGGTGAAATCCTAGCCTCCTTATATTTTTGGTAGTTTAATCCAATAATTTGACATCTTATTCCAATTGGTAGGTGCATCACAATATTTCTAGTGCATACATTTCAACCAGTAGTCTACACTTTGTTTCTTTTATACATGCCTTCTTTGTTTTATACACTAAGGCACATACAAATTCTACACATGTGGGACTAAAAATCTCCAAACCACCCACTTCCATTTGTAAAACCCAATGAAAACTTTTTAAAACTCGACACCGACCGTGATTTCTCCTAGGGGAACCTATTTTCCATCACCAGCCCCCACCAAACTCCTACCACTTGTCTTTGCCTTGTTAGCAATTTGAAGACTTCTCGACCGTTAGAACCCCTCCTTCATCTCGTTGCAGCTTCTTCAAAAATGATAGACTCACCACATGGCACAGTAAGAGAATACCACGTCGACATCATCACAAATAGCTATGGGCCACGTCACATTTGATGCAAACCCCACCATGTTAGCAGCACACGCAACCGCCCAGTCAACAAAAAACATAGTTGGCACGTGTACCTTACATATAGTTTGTACTTACCCAGTCAGCTCTGACACATAATAGTGATGTCATCCATTCTGTATTATTGACATCACCTGCCACATCATCAGGGAGGGTCAATTTTTTGCCGACACAAGCATTTTTCTATCTTAAATTTGATGATCATTTGACCATCATTCATAGGTAAAATTGAACTGCCATGATAGCCATTTGGATGTCAAAATTAGCTTCGCAGTTTGCTGATCAGACCCCTCTCTAGATTTAGTTTTGATTTGACAGGCCGAATTTAGGAGGCCATATCTCATTCATCTGGGCTCCAAATCAAGTGCAATTATTTTTTATTTTGGCTAGAATTTCTTGAATTATTTAATGGTGCTATTACTTTATAGTTTTACAGCATGAATTTTTTAGAAATTACAGTTTTTGTTGACTGTACTTATCCAATCCTGCATTTTGCAACTTCAAATGCTCCGTATGAGCTCATTTGGACTCCAAATTAGTTTTAGTTTTTTTTTTTTTTAAATGAATATTTTTTTGTCTACTTTCTAGATTTGCAATCAGATTATAGGCTTGTGTGGAAAGAAATATTGTTGGAGTTGAGGAAAGCCAACTCCGAAGACGCCAAGATCACCTGCATGTGAACCTGTCAAAGAGAAGCCATAGAAGGGGAGGAGCATGGAGCACGGGCAAAAACCCTAAACGGACATGAGAGCCAAAAATGCAAACACAATAAGAAATGTATTTACAATAAGAAATGGCTTCACAATATGTTTACAATGAGAGAGAGCCCGAATATAAAGAGCTCATGGAAGCTTGTAGAACAAGCTGGAAGGAGGTAGAAGATAAGATTGACAACTCAGCACACATCCACAAAAAGTGGAATATGCTAAAAAAGGAGAAAACTCCCGAGTTGTCAACAACTAACCACTACATGCATTAAATACAAAAGTATTAAATAAATGCATGACCTAAGTAAGCTTAAGCAATAGAATAAATAATTAAATATTAATTATTTACTCTAACACCCCCCCTTAAGTGCAACTTAGGGAAATGCCTTAAGCTCACAAAGCTAAGATGAAATGCATAATGGGTCCCGACAACGAGGCCATTTTAGGTACCCAAGTACAATGCAAGAAGATGAAACCTCTGTAAGCAGGGAAAGAGAGAAAACCACATGGGAAAAACCCTCCCCTAAAAAGAGGTAAGAACCCAGTGAAGAGCTGAAGAAGTCTCCAACTAGGGAAAATGTCCCCTAAATCAGGAACAATGAGTGATCATGAAGAAGCAGCATCACTGAAGCATGAAGAAGTCGCAAATTTGTCAAACTGCTGATCTAAAGAAACCTCCATGGAAGAAGAAGGCACGAGCCGAGCATGTCTATATGGTAGATGATCCATCTCACCGAAATGCATAGGTAGCCAGCCACTGCAATCGCCTTGTATGTAGGATCAACCAATGAATACATAGTTCATACTATCGAACCATCGAACCATGGATGCATTAGAACACAGCATAATCCCCCCTTAATGCAGACAGGGTGTGATGACAGGCAACTGAGAAGGTGAGCCAAAATCTTCTGCAAATGAACCAAGAACGAGGAGAGAGGAAAAGAAGTACAGACACCGATAAAGACACGGTCTTACTGACTCTGCATGGGCTAATGTCGTGGAAGGGACACTCACTTGACAAAGGGAGAATGCCTAAAATAGCAAACAAATAATCCCCCCCATGGTGCTTTATGAAATAGTGCATGCACAGCTGACTCAAAACAACGTTCATGACTCCCAGAATACAAAAGTGACAGTTTATCTCAGTGCGAAAATAAAAAAATGCTTCAAAAAGATAGCTACAATGATCAAAATTGAAAAAGAGCTGAACCAAAAGAAAGTACAGCCGAAAAGAAAGCAAACCATGCCAGGAAAACGATCCTCGGGCCTAAAACACTCAAAATATCCACCATAGAGCAAAAATGCCAAAACTATGATAGAAAGAGAAGAGGCCAAAAGTGAGGAAAAAAGATGACAGTTCTGAAAAGTACACAGAACCAGCTTTCCATAAATATAAAGTTTTCAAAAAACTGACATGGGACGCAAAAGATATGCATGTCGGAGTCAAAAACAAGACTTCGGACTTCAACTGAAAAAACAGGCAATAAAAATGCATCAAAACCAAAAAATACCTGCACCAAAATCTCCGTCTCGGAACCAGCTTTCCAGCGCTTCTTTCGGATCGGAAAAATACCTCCGTATGCAAGAGTTATGGCCAAAAAACCACAAGTAGGTCCAAAACCAAATCAGGAGAGGTGCAAGCAAGGATGATGATGCAGCGCTGACGTCAGCAAGTCAGCCGATTAAATTTGACGGCTTGGAGGCCGTCGCCGCAAAAAAAAGAAGTGCCACGTGGCATTGCCACGTGGCAGTACAGACGTGGCAGGGGTGACGTGGCGGGTCCACGTGGCAATGTGCCACGTGGCGCCCATGCCACGTGTCACCCCCGCAGTGGCCTACGCGGCTGACGTTGCGGCAGAGGTGGCACTAACTGGAGACGTAGCTGTCGGGCGGCAAAACCGGCAGAGGTGGCCGTAGGGGCGGCGGAGGCAGAGGAGCCGCTGGCGGAGGGCGGCGGACGGGCGGCGGGCTAGAGAGGCGCCGCCGGTGGAGGGTGGCGGCCAGGAGGCGGCCGGGCAGCGGCGGAGCGCGGGCGGCGCTGCCTGCTGCGGCCGCTGCGGGCGGCGCGCAGGTGGCGCGGTGGCGGCCCTGCGGTGGCGCGGCGGCAGCGCTGCCGAAATATATTTTTTTAAAAAAATTTTACGCCCTGCGTCCGTACGATCCGTACGGCAGCGACCCTGGAAGCCTCAAAAAATCACCAAAAATTGCCCTGTGTCCGAAATCAAAAAGTTTTATATGAATCCTGACTGCAAACGGCCTTCCGGATCCAATGGTGATGTCCGTTTGGGCCCAAAGTGCTCCGAAAATTGCTGATCCCCTGATTTGAAGAAAAATTGCACAAACAAACTAGGGTTTGTGACTCCAAATCACGGCTTCAAAATTTTTTCAACGAAGCAGCAGCAGGAAGGCTCTGATACCATGTTGGAGTTGAGGAAAGCCAACTCCGAAGATGCCAAGATCACCTGCATGCGAACCTGTCAAAGAGAAGCCATAGAAGGGGAGGAGCATGGAGCACGGGCAAAAACCCTAAACGGACATGAGAGCCAAAAATGCAAACACAATAAGAAATGTATTTACAATAAGAAATGGCTTCACAATATGTTTACAATGAGAGAGAGCCCGAATATAAAGAGCTCATGGAAGCTTGTAGAACAAGCTGGAAGGAGGTAGAAGATAAGATTGACAACTCAGCACACATCCACAAAAAGTGGAATATGCTAAAAAAGGAGAAAACTCCCGAGTTGTCAACAACTAACCACTACATGCATTAAATACAAAAGTATTAAATAAATGCATGACCTAAGTAAGCTTAAGCAATAGAATAAATAATTAAATATTAATTATTTACTCTAACAAATATCACTTATAGGTTTGTGTGGACAAAAATATCACTTTTAGAAATAGGTCCTATATTTGTGTTGTATTGCTTCAAAATTGTTGTATTTATGAGCTACATTGTAAAGTTCTAGATTTGAACTGTAAGAGGAGGTTGTAAACATAAAAATTAGAAGTCCACTAAGTCCATTTTGACAAAGTGGCCTATTGTAAATGCACTACCTATAAAGTGCCAAATCATGCATTAGGGGGTGTTGATTGATTATTTTTTCATTTTGGGGGGTGCATACATTTATTGATCTCATGGAGTTTTGTTTCACATGTTAGTTTTGTGTAAGACCTAGGTTGACAAAAAGGAACTATCAGAAATGTAGTGCCTTAATCATTGATCATCTAAGAAGAGATCATAAGGAAGTATTTCCTTATCTATGTTCTAAAGAACTTCCCTCTTCCCTTGTTCTACCACCTATCAAAATCATTATGGATGTCATTTATTTTAGTGTCACTCATTCTTTCTTTGAGGTCATTGACAAGTTCAATTATCCTTATGACATTTGGATAGGTCTTTGGAAAGCATATGGAGATCGTATAGTTCCTCCATTTCTAGAGGACATTCTACCTCTAGTCACTCCAATTATGGTACCTCCAACTCCAAATGAGATCACACAGTCTAATACTCCAATTGATTCTACTGATTCAGTTCTAGCGATAGATGCTTCTAATTTAGTACAATAGGATTTACCATGTCTTATTACTTTAGCTTCATGGGATGACTTCCTTCCAGACATTGTAGGGTTGTTCATGGAGTCTCAAATTAAAGATGTGGGAGATATTATCGATGACATCAATCTTCTCTTTGTTGAGGATACTTCTTCACTTGTTGTGAGGCACACTCTGATGCTCAACCAATTGAGTTGTCTTTCGAGACTGACTTGATTGTGGATATTTCTTTACAGCAGATGGAGAAGGATTCTCACTTATGAGGAGTATATTAGTCTTTGGAGATTGTATTCTAGTTTCCTCAAAAATCATATTTTCTAAGGATTCTTCCTACTAGTTGGGGAGCGTTCTCTAACACCTATGGAACCACTTCTTTCTACAAGGAGGAATTTCATTCAGGTTTCATGGTGCAACTTCTTTAGTCATTGAGGAGCTTCTTTCATGGGTGTACCTACATTATTGAGGGGAGGTGACATTGCTTCTCTTCCATTATCTTCCTATTAGGATGCTTCATCATCTTTGGAGGTTGATTTAACTTCATACATGGACATGTTAACTTGTTTGCCACCTTATTTTGGGCATTCACTAGATTGGTTTGTGGCATCTACGTTCATCAAGTCCTTCTTAACATATGAACAGACTTCAGAGGCAGCATCCACCACATACTACATCTGGATCCCTCTTCCATCCTCCTATCCATAGTGGGAAGCATATGTGCACCTATACTTGGTGTTTCTTCTTCCTAAAGTGAGAAATGTTGTTTTTCGGCATTGGATTTTCATTTTTCTTCAAGCACTCATCATCAAGAGATCCTTCACTAAGGGGGGGATTTTATTAAGGGATTCTCTATTGTGTATGCATGATGTATGTCATAATGGGGGTTCTTGTTTACTCCATCTATTCATGCCTCTTTTCTTATTATACTTATCTCTCTTTTTGGCGAAGGGTTTTTCCCATGAGGTTTTCCCTCTATCCCCATTTGCATAGGAATTTTATTGTATTTTATTGCATTGTACTTGGGTACCTATCATGGCCCCATAGCTAGGACCCATTATGCATTTCATTATAGCTTTTATGAGCTTAAGTGCATTCCCCTTGTTGCACTTAAGGGGGGTATTAGTGTAAATAATTATTATTTACACTTTACTTAAGTTTACTTAGGATAAATGCATTACTTTATTATTTATTAGGTTAGACACCTAGGAGTTTGCATACTCATATGAGTTGTCATGTTGACAACACAATTGTTCACACTCTTAATTAAGTACATGGTGTCTACAACATAATTTTATGTACTACACCTTTGTAGGCTTATCCTCTCATCATTGCACTAACTCCTATGCTTAATGGAGGATAATCCATTCCTAGTGGACATGTGCCTGGTTGTAAGACTTATCAACGTGTTGACTCTTAGTTAGTTTAGCACATGGTGTCTACAACACTGGAGTTTGCATAATCAACTGAGTTGTCATGTTGACAACACAATTGTTCACACTCTTAATTAAGTACATGGTATCTACAACATAATTTTATGTACTACACCTTTGTAGGCTTATCCTCTCATCATTGCACTAACTCCCATGCTTAATGGAGGATAATCCATTCCTAGTGGACATGTGCCTGGTTGTAAGACTTATCAATGTGTTGACTCTTAGTTAGTCTTGAGGCCTTTATATTCAAGCACTCCTAGTGTGCACATCATATCAATTATATCAATGGAATATCATATTGCTATTCTAATCATACTTTATTGGTCTATTTTGTGCTAGTTATTGTGCTTCTTGGTCTTGGGTGATTTTTCCCTAAGGCAAATTCTTACAAAAATAAGGACCCCAAAGACTAAGGAAAGAAATGCAAATAAACAAGGGGATGGTTATGTGTGTGTATGTGTGCATATGTTCATATCTGTATATGTATATATATGTATATATGTATATGTATATCTACATATATGTATATATACATATGTATTTGTGTGTATATATGTATATATATACACATATATGTATATATACATATATGTACACACATACATATATATATAGACATTGGTAAAAGCACAGATTAGTGTCACCGTTTACAATACCAAAACCTATTTTGGTCAAATCTCATTTCTCTATCAAAATTTAATTTTTTTCAAAAACTAAAAATACTCTTTTATAGATCTTAGATTCAATATCATCGCTATATAATTTATTGAGTGTTTTGATTAGTTATAATATGTTATAATCTCAAAATATTATAAGTCGATATTTCAACATTTCAAAAGATGCTCCCTCAAAAAAGGAAAAAAAAATAGTAAATCATATCAAAAAAATTAAAAAATCATATTTATCTCTAGAGAAGAGAATCCTCTTCATGAATATGTAATTTTTTTTCAAGAAGGTATAGATTTGATAGGGAAGTTTTGACGGGAGGAAAAATTGTTGGATTCTGATAAGGTCAAACTTGAGTACTTATAACAAAGAAAATATGAATAAAAAATAATTATTACTTTTTTGGTTCCCTAGCTATACATGTCCTCTATATGATATTTTCAAATCAGAACAAAAAAATATGATTTACATATACTTGTTTGACGGGAACTACACCCTATATGTTTTATAGTTAAAAAATGGATTTCAAAATAAAATAAAATGAATAAATTCTTACTAAAAAAAATTATAAAAATTATAGGCATAAAATTCATCCAATTCTACAGATTTCATCAATTTACATCATCTTCATATTGTAAACACAAATACCACTTTTTTTGTCATTAATGTTGAATTGTCACATTTTGATATCCCATTTCTTTATAAAAGGTGACACAAGTTTGTGCTTTTACCAATGTGTGTGTGTGTGTAGATATGCATATACGTATGTACACATATATGTATATACATATATAGATATACATATATGTGTATATGTATACATGTATATTTATATATACATATATATAAATATATATATATATATATATGAATGTATATATGTGTATATAACATATGTACATATACCCACTTCCTTGTACATATAACCATATAATATTATATTGAATATAAGTGGGAAAAAAAAATCTAAAGTGCAAAGAATGTCTACAAATTCCTAATATAAATTCTACAAGGCATACTACCTATAAATATACAACACATGTAATAAAAATTATATATATAAAATATAATATATATAAATGGAAGCGGATGTGTGTGTGTGTGTGTGTGTGTGTGTGTGTGTATAGGGATGGATGGGATATATGAAAGAAAATATACATACATAAATACATATGTGTATATGTGTGTGTGTGTGTGTGTCTGTGTATGCATATATACATAAAAGAAGATAAGAATCTAACTATAAAAAGTGGTAAAAAGCAAGTGCAAGAAAATAAGGAAGGGGAGAGAGAGAGAGAGAGAGAGAGAGAGAGAGAGAGAGAGAGAGAGAGAGAGAGAAGGGCAAGGAGATAAAAACACAACCAAAGAAATGAGGCAACAAGCCACAAGTCACTATGAAAAGGAACAAAAAAGAGACTAGGGAGGCATCAAGCTGAGTTTGTGAAGGACACATTGAGCATGGGAAAGGTAAAACCCTAGGGAGGAGGACAAAAGACCAAGCCAACTTAAAGGAGGAGAATGAGCATGGAGGATGAGTTGGCTAGATGAGAAGGAGCTTCGAGGGAAAACACACAAAGGGACAAGAACAACCTCATACTAAAGTGACAATAGGTCAAGGGGGAGGGGAGAAACATCAAGAATAGGGCAAGTGAGAGTTCCTAAGGACTGAGAGAAAGGGAAGCCAAGAGTGATTCAAGTTCCACCCATCATCGTGATTTAGGTTGGATGGGTTACTAAAGATCTCAATCGCCTCTTTGAACTTTCTTTTAAAGAAGTTATGTTCCTTGGAAATAATTGAAGCATCCTCTAAGAAAATATGATGCTTGGTAGAAGAAGAATGCTCAACAAGGGAAGGCTTAAGAAGCCTTTGCTACTTTCCAAAGAGGTAACTCCTTCAATTTATGGGGTCCCTAAAATCCACAAAGAAAATATTCCTTTGAGACCTATTTTGAACACCATTGGCTCCCCTACTTATAATCTAGCCTCCTACCTTGGCAAATTCTTTGCCCCCCATGTTGGAAATTCTAACTCGTTCATCAAAAAGATCCATATAGTTTTATCGACTTTGTTAAGGACTAGATATGATGACGGGGACATCTTGGTTAGCTTTGATTTTTTTCCCTCTCGACTAAGGTTCCCATTCCATATTCTAACATGATTGTCAAGCACAAGTTTGATGTTGAGATTACCTCGTTAGTGGAATTGTTCTTGTGATCCACCTTCTTTTCCTTCCAAGACATGATCTATGAATGTGTTGAAGAAGTAGCCATGGGCTCCCCCATTTTTCTAGTGATTGCCAACCTCTTCATGGAACATTTTGAGGATATCACCCTTCGTACAAGCCCCCTTAAACTCAAGTGGTGGAAGTGATATGTGGATGACACCAATGTCTACAAGATCCATGGTCTAGAATAGTTTGAGGAATTTCACAATAACCTCAACAAGTTAGTTTCATGCATATCTTTCACAAAGCAAGTTGAGTCCAACAATTACCTTTCTTTTCTTGATGTTTTGATCATTAAGAAACTGGGGGGCTCCTTTGGTGGTTGTGTCTTTTATAAAGCTACCCATACTAATTTCTACCTTCATGCCTCCTTTGACCACCATCCTAGCTAGAAAGAGGGTATTCTCAAAACCCTTACTTTGAGATCCCTTTCGATCTATGACGATGATCACTTACCTCTTAAGCTTGCTCATCTCCATCAAGTTTTTTAATGAAGAATGGTTATTCCAAAAAAAAAATCTTCACAGTCTTCAATCATGCCAAGTCTATTTTTCTCTCCATTTCTACCCCCCTCCCCCCACCCTCACTTCTTGAACCTTCCCCTTTCATCTCCCTTGCCTACGTTGAGGGTATCTCCCACAAAATCTCTAAATTTGGGTTTAAAAAAGGATCTCTGTTTCCTTCAAGCCCTTCTTCACCTTCAACATATTCCTTCCCCCTCTTAAGGATTCTAGGAATCATTATTTGGACTTGGGGGTCTACATAGATAATTGCTCTTGCAACACCCCCTACATAGGTGAAATGGGTAGCTCTTTCTTCACTAGAATTAAAGAAATGCAACATATATCAGGGATGAAGGTGTTCTTCATTCTGCCCTTGTTGAGCATTCTTCTTCTACCTAGCATCATATTTTATTAGAGGATCCTTCATTTATTTCCAAGGATGATAACTTCTTTAAAAGAAAGTTCAAAGAGGTGATTGAGATCTTTAATAACCTGTCCAACCGGAATTGTGATGATGGGTGGAACCTAAACAACTCTTGGCTTCCCATACTCTCAGCTCTCAAGAACTCTCACATGCCCTCTTCTTGACCTTTCTCCCCCTCCCCCTTGATCTATTTTCACTTTGGTCTAAGGTTGTTCTTTTCCCTCTGTGTGTTGTCCCTCGAAGCCCCTTCCCATGTAGTCGACTCATCCTCCTTTTAGTTGGCTTGTTCTTTTGTCCTCCTCCCTAGGGTTCTTCCTTTCCCATGCTCATTGTGTCCTTCACAGCCTTAGCTTGATGCCTCCCTAGTATCTTCATGACTCCTTTTCATAGTGGCTTGTGGCTTGTTGCCTCATTTAGTTGGTTGTTTTTTTGTCTCCTTGCCCATGTTTGTTCTCTTTATTTTTCTTCTTTCTCTTATCTCTCCATCTCTCAATCCATCTATCTACTTATTCTCTCGTGCTTCCCTTTTACTATTTTTATAGTTAGATTTGTATTTTCTTTTATCTACATACATACATACATACATACATACACACACACACACACACACACACACACACACACACACACACACACACACACACACACACACACACACACACACATTTCCACTTTCCTTTATATTATTAGGACTAAGGTGTCTCAATTCCTATTCCTATTATTTTTTTTATAAATGTATTTTGTGCAAATAATGTAATTAAGTGTGAGTATACATGTCTAGTTGGCATGTTGATGTGTCACTCCACTTTCATTTGTAGGCATCTTGAATTGTGTATAAGGAGATCATGACTGCAACAATTATGACGGATTCCTATGACATGTAAGAGCTATCTTTGGAATATTTGATGATGGGTGAAGATGTGAAGACATGTGGAAATTAATCATTGAGTACTATACAGTCGAGTATCCATCTACCCCGTGGGGTTTGGGGCATCACCCCCAAAAAATTTGAGTTCCCACTTTTCCAAAGAATGGTAAAACTCTAATATGGTTGTTCTTTGGAAGTTTCCCTAAAATGGAAAGCGCATGATATAAGAATTTTTAGGGTTACAAATAGGAGAGAATGAGAAGTTTATTATTGGTGAAGCTACTGGATTAGTCTTCCATGTCTTGAAAGAACTTGCATTACAAGTGTGTTTTAACCTTTGTGTTGAAGATAATACATTGTGCAGGTTTTGAAGGGGTGGGATTGTTTTACCAAAAGGTTTTTCCCACCAGCACATCTTTGTGTTTATTTATTTTCTTTCTTTGTATTTTTTTTTATTCATGGTTGACTACAATATTATTGTTTACATAATATTGAGTATGAAATTGTAAGGATTTAATAGGATTTTGCACAATACTTTCCTTAATGGATTAGTGTAGGAAGCTATTTCCACACCTGAGTTTCCTTACATATATTATATTTGATATATATAGTTTTTTTGATGAATAGTCCCTTTCTATTAATAAATTAATATACTAGTTACAAATTCACAAAAAAGGGGTTGGGGGATAAGATCACCTCATGAGAGTTCACATAGCTGAAGTCAGATACAATAACTATTCATCAAAAAAAAATTAAGCAACTCCCTCAGGCTACCAGAGTAGTGCCTTCCAAGGGAGGTGGTTCATCACAATCATTAAAACCCTAGGCATCCTCGAGATTGGCAAGTAGACTAGGAACAGTCCAGCCATTAGTAGCATCATCATCAGCTTGTTCTTTAGCTTTCTCTTCTATCTGTGGTAGTGAGATAGCCAAATTTAGATGGAAAGGCCATTTGGAGCTAACAACATTAGGAGGAGTATTAGGGGGGAACTAGGGACTAGCTAGACCCATGATGAGTTGGAGAAGCCAAGTGACACCACCAACCATCATCACCACCACTTGGAGATCAGTGGTGGGGAGCCTACGAGCATGGTGTATGCAAGCAACAAGTAGAAGAATTGCAATCCCAATGATAGCCTTGAGGAAAAGTATGGTCGGCTGAGTCAAGAGGCACTCTAGCGACTATGCAAGGCATGTTACACTAGTGATTGAGTAGCCTCTAAAGGTCAGCCACCTTCAAAGTCACCTTGTTAGCTTGTATCTATATCTACAACATGACATTATTACAAATGATGCTTTAGTGTACATAGAAATAATTATATCAAGAAAGTTGTGAGTGAAAAGAACAACATTCCTATCTTTCCATAAAGTAAAAAAATCTCCATCCTGAAGGCATGCCAGATCTGAAAAAAATTTCTAGGGATCCTAGGGGAATCACCCATCACAATCATGTTCCAAATAAATATTTCTAGCCTAAAAGGATTGAAAAAATCATGTATCCAATTCCAATAAGTCTGAGCACACCTACAAAACCAAAAAATATGCAAAAAAGAATTAGGATGCCCACCAAATGGATAGAGAGGATCTAGAACACCAAGATGCTTGAGCCATGGCCCAAGGGGAAGCCCTTAAAACAACAAGCACTAGGAAAAATGGGCAATCTTTGGCTTAATGATAGCACTCCAGATAGTGTAAAATCACATTCTCCATTGATAAGTAGAAGAATAAAGATGTCAACTCTTGTTGAGAGTATCCACCATAGGAAGATGGGGAGAAATTGAGTGATATCCTAAGCTAGGTTTGTAACTAGTGAAGGGCATGGCAGGATACCACTTCTAGTCTTTCCACCAAGGTTGTATAGATTGGATGTCCACCTTGTGGATCAAATGATTTGGAAGGGCAGAGAGTAGAAGATCAAAATTTTTTCGATCTAGACAAGCAAGATGGAATTGGACCTTAATATCCTCCCAAGATCTAAGACTCATGGAGATCCCAGAGAAGAGATCCTTAGGATTCTTGATGTTGTGTTTGAAAAAATGCAGAGCACTGGAACCTTGAGTCTTGGCTAGAGGAACACCTTGAATGGAAAAAAATCAATGACCACCAAAATTTTTGCTAATTTAAAGAAATCCCATCACAAAACCCATCATCATCCTAGTGAAGCCAAGGCTTAACAACTTCCCAAGCTTTCCAAATGCTTTTGATAACAAAGGAACCCTTGACATGAACAGATTCTTGCATAATGAGAAGGGCTTGAAGACCAATCCCCTTCCACTCATGCTTGTCAATAGGGAAACTAGAAGAGATGTAATGTTGAACCGACACTTTCTAAGCTTCATCACCAGTAAGGGCACACATAATCCACTTAGAACAAAGAGTGAGCCCTTTCTTCTATGTGGAAAGAATTCTAGGCAACCCTATGAAAAACATGATGATCAAACCCAGAAGCCCAAAGAAAGTCATTAAGAAAATGTTCCACCTTGAGGTAGGAAGCTTTAGAAGGAGCCCAGCAAGAAAAGAAATACACATGAGCAGCCGCCAGTACATTGGAGAAAATATGGAATTTACCCACAAGAGAAAGGGGTTTAGTTATCCAATAATCAAGATTTTTCTCAATTTTCATGAGCACAACATTCCACAATTCGACCAGAGAAGCTTGAAAGGAAAAGGGGATTCCCAAAAAAGTAGAAAATCTCCCCATGGGTAACCCATTTCCACTCAAATTGAGCAAGCCAAGGTGGTGCTAGAAGGAAGGTTTGTTTGTAATAGAGTGTCTTATGCCATTGAAACCAATAGCTTGACAAAAAGTGTCCAAGCATTGCAAGGCATTAGTGATATTTTCCTCATCTTCTAGGAAAGTGAGAAAAGAGTCATCAACAAAGTTTCCATTGACAAGCTAAGAAGAAGACTTAGGCAAGGAAATTCCACTAACCAAACCAACAAAAATGGGTTGGTCAAGTAAGTAACTGAACCCTTCAGCAACAAGAACATAAAAAGATAGGGCATATGTGTCTAATAGATCAAAAAATCCCAAAGGCTTTAGATTGAGAGTTGTTAATGGTAACAGAAGAATTAGCATCACCAAAAGGAATTTCCATTGACTGAAGGAAATTAGGGCCCAAACCCAAAGCTTGGAGCATAGCCAAAATGAAGGGCCATTCAATTTGATCATAAGCTTTGGCAAAATCAAATTTTAAGAACGTAATCTATTGAATGGGCTTGTGAGCTCACTCCATGCCTTCCCAAACAACAATGTTGTTGTCAAGAATATATTGGGACTTGATGAAACTGGTTTATTTAGGTCACACAATTAAGGGAAGAAGATGCTAAATTTTGAGAGATAAAGCTTTAGGAATGATCTTGTATGACACATTAAGCAAGGTGATGGGCTGCCAGTTGCAAATATCCTTAGGGTCACCAGCTCTATGTATGAATTTAATGTTTCCTTTGTTAATGATGGCTCCTAGACTCTTAGTATGGTAGGCTTCAAGATATACTTTGTGTAGGTCTAGACCAATAGACTCCCAGGGGTGTTTGTAAATTTCACAAGACAATCTATCACACCCAGGGGATTTTTCATCTTCCATAGAAAATACATCCTCCTTGAGGTACCTAATTGTTCACAGAAAGCCTATTGCTCAACTACTAGGTGATTTGGAGCAAAAAAAATACACTTTTTTAGAGCTTCCTCCTGGGAAATCAAATTTCCTTGCAAAGCAAAAACATTTTCATAATGATGAAAAAAGGCTTGTAGGATGTCAGTTAGATTGGAAAGAATAACATTTCCCTATTTAATCTTTTTAATCCCAAAGTTGGTATGACAAGCTCTGATATCCTGGAGGAATTCTTTAGAAGCTTTATTGCCAACCTCCAACCAATGAAGTTGAGCCTTGATTCGGGCACCTCAAGCAGCATAGTTATCAAAAATCTATTTCTCATGGTGAAGATTGGAAAGTTGGACTTGCAAATCATAATCAAATGGGTTAAGGGTAAGAGCTTCAGAAGCCTTTCTGAGAGCCTTGGTATTGGCTTCATAAGATCTTTTTTTTGAAAATAACCAATTGTAGCTTGTAGATGTGAAGAAACCTAGCGATGTGAGCAATAGTAGAAGCATGTGTCAACACTGATGTGTTGAGAAAAAATTATGTTTTGATAGATCATTGGACAACTATTTGCCAAGAAATGGTATAATATATATGGGATAGTGGTCTGATAATGTCACATCCAGTAGAGGAATGACAAGTAACTCTTGATCTTCAGAAAAGGAGAAAAAATATTGTGTAGTAATCATAGCACAATCGAGACATTTTAAAATGTGGTTAGAGCCAGCTCAAAAATTAGACCAAGAGTGCTAGACCCCACTCTATTGGTGGTGATTAGCATTGGGATCAAAAAGGCCCAATTTATTGCACATGTAGTACCACACTTTCCTTTCCCTAATTGTCCAGCCAAAGGGAAAAATACCTTCCTTGTCAAAATCCATCTCTACCATATTAAAATCAGTACACATAACCCAAATAGTTGGTGACAAGTTGTTAGCCATCCAACACCAAAATTGATATCTTTCCACAACATCATTGGGAGCATAAACATTAAATATACCAAAGGAATGATTATTGATAGAAAGAAAAATCTAAATAATTCTATGCATGGGTTCCAAACCATGTGAAATAATAATAGAATGAAGATGAGATGATAGAAGTAACTACACCACCTCTACCAGTTTCATGTTGAGAAGAAAATATAACGTCATCTAGCCAAATGACGCAAAATGTAGAAGAAACCATGACACCTAAAATTTTAACTTCTTGCATAAAAAGAAAATCTAAATTACCAAGACTATGATGGTTATCCTAGACATAGTATTTTTTGGAGAGGTCTATAAGACCTCTTACATTCCATGATAAAAAATTTCATGAAAACTCTTCCATTTCTTCTTCTTCCTCAATGGAGGAGTAGCTATTTTGCAAAAAAGTAGAAATTGGGTTGAAACCAAAGGGAAACCCTCTAGAAGTGATGACCCATTGCTTCTCATTTGGTTTCTCAGCACATCTGGGAGGATTGTGAGAACACCACACATTTTGAGTCTCAATGGAGGATGTAGCAAGTAGAGTGTGAACCACTACAAGAGTGGTAGCCCTCAAAACTGTCTTGATTCCCTATAAAAAATCAAGGTTTGAATCTCATGAAATAATAAGAATTGACTATAGTGAAACCATCATCAATCCTGCAATGGTTGAGGTTTGTGCTCTATTCCAAACAGGAGGAGCAGAAGCTGAAGTAACATTCGAGTGTTTGGAGGTCGAGGAAGCCTTGCCCTTGTGCCTAATAGTGGTCCATTCCTCTTTTCATTTTCATTCTACTAGCTTAACAGGAGCATCCTTTTGTGGGGATTTAACCCTAGGCACTACCAAAAAGCAATTCTTGATCTTGTGTTCTACAGACTAACACCTATAACAAGTGTTTGTCAAGTTCAAATAAAGCATCTTCTAAGAGAAGGTGTGAGAACCAATATGAATCTCCACATAATCCTTTAGATCCTTGGAGAGATCAACCTCAATACAAACATTTTTTTGAGGGTGGGCATTTAAAACTTCTCATGTTCCTTTGTAACTACTTTGCCAAGAGTGTTGGCAATGGACTCAATAAAAGGTCATCATGATAGGGGAAGACCAAGAAACTCAACCCAAACAAGAAACCTAAGCTTTTTTTCATCAAATACTATAAGGTCTCATGACCACCTTTGGAACATTAGGAAGGAGGAACAAACTGACTGGGGGCCATTACCAAAGACTGCATTAGCCTAGGGTGGGTTAGCGAAGTAGAATAAAAAAACCTTTGGTAAGGTTTTGGACAACTTCAAGGTGGACTCTATGAGGAGTCCAACTTTTGGTAACCCATTCTCTGAGCATGGCTTTAGGAGAAGTCCTACCCACAAAATAACCTGTCAAAGTATGTTGTTCTAACCATTCACATGCAGCATCAAATTCTTGCAGAGGAAGGATATTATCAGGACTACCTCATGAAAGACCTTCGGGATGAACTTGTGAGGATGTTTTTTTAGTGGAGGCATTGTGGCTATCTAAAGTAGCAACATGAATACCAATATCAACTACTAGGTCACAACTAGTCGGGGCCATTATAAACTAGCCCTAAAAAAATCTCGCACTAAATGTAGTTTGATAGATGGAGATGATAGAAGGAAAGCTTAGACAAAGAGTCCTATTTAGGAGACACATGAAACCCTAGCAAAGCGAAAAAAAATCTCTAATATATATAATTTTTATTACATATGTTGTATATTTATAAGTAGTATGCCTTGTAGAATTTGTATTAGGATGTTGTAGATATTCTTTGCACTTTAGATATATATTTTTTGCCCACTTATATTCACTATTCATCTAATATTATATGGTTATATGTACAAGGAAGTGGATATATATATAACACCACCCCCTTGTTTATTTACATTTCTTTCCTTAGTTTTTAGGGTCCTTATTTTTAGTGTCTTGGGTTGTCTTTCTTTTGCTCTTTTTCATAGATTGGTCTTCTTTTTGCCTCCTCTTCTTAATTTTTCATTTTTATTTCTTCTCCCTTTCTATTTTTGTGCATCGGGTTTCTCCCTTTATTATCATGATATTATTTTTTCTTGGTGGTCGTTTAAGATTTCATTGCTATTTTGAATCCCCTTTATTTATTTATGTTCTCTTTTATTTCACACACACACACACAAATATATATGGTGTGTGCATGTATGCGCGCACACACATATAATTTTGATTTTCTTGTATATTTTATTAATTTGAATATATATATTTGATTATAGTTTTGTTTTCTCTTATATATTATTAATTTTATATTCTCATTTTTCTCTTATATATTATTAATCTTGTACATAATTTGAATTCTATTTTCTCTTAAATATTATCAATTTTTTTGTCTTATTATTATTATTATATATTTATTTTGTTTTGTTTTTCTTTTTCTTTTTTCTTTTTTTGTTTTTTCTTTTCTTTTTCTTTGCTCTTTTATTTAATACTTATTGTTATTTATTCTCTTTCTAATTGTTGTTATTTTCTCATTTTTTTGTTTATCTTTATCTTTTTGTTATTGTCTAATTGCGTGGCTGCTATTGTGTTTAACCATGGGTATGTTAAGGAAATATTTGGTTTTTTATGCTTGTTTTACTTTTCCATAGTCTCTTTTGGTGGTTTGTTGGTTGTTATCATTTATTTGTTTTTTGTTTTTTGTTTTTTCTCCTCTAGTTGAGTCATCTTGTTGGTCTCTCTTATCATTGAGGGTAGATGTTCTTGGTTATTATGTTGTCTTCCTTTTTTCCCCCTCCTTTTATTAGATTCTTGATTTGCAATCTGCCACTTTTCTCCTCTCTTCATTTGCATGAACATCCTAATGATGAATCACGTAGTGTGATCTAAAATGTTGACGATAAAAAATCATTTGCACAATCAAATCTAGAAAATTGAATAGCTATATTAGTGATGTTTTAATCAATCTAAAAAAATAATGTTGTTGGAATTGTCATATTTTTAAAGATGTATCTTTAGTATTTTATTTTGGGTTCTATTGTAAACTTTGTTTCACTATTAATGAAATCATTCATATTGTGTTCTGAAATGAATTTTTTAAAACAACTATTGAGTATATTACAATATGATCAATTTGGTATGATTATACATTTTTTTGCAAGAATTCGCTCACCAAGAAAATGAATGCTCTCTGATTAAGATTGATAGACATGATCCTATTGCTTTGAGCATTTACCATTTTTCACTTTATCCTCTTTTCCACTATATTCATGGCCAATGCAAAAGAGCAATGTAAGCAAAAAAAATATTGTCATTGTAGTTCTATTATGTAATTCAACATCTAGTTATTTGTTATCACTAGTGCCTATTCTCTTTATAAGTCAATTTAATATGTTAAAAAATAGTTTAAGTAAATAGATGATAGTTGGATATTAGTAACTCATAATAATTGAATTCAATGGTTAAACCTTAAACTAAAACATTACGATGGCATGCATGTAACATACCTCCCATTGTACATGTGTACTACTCCTTTCATAATACCATCTTTACACCTCTGTAATTAAGTATTTCGAATATTGGCAATTGTGTGTTTAACAAGTTGTGTTGTGTGCATAATGTAAGTATCAAAATGAGTCTACACACACTTCAACATAGTCATTGCATGTTGGATTCATCCAAGAATGAACATGAGACTTTTCATCTTGAAAGATTCAAGAAAATTGACATGTTGCCTTCTATATAGAAGGGGTTTGAATGCTTACTCTCATAATCAATAGCTCAATGACCATAAACCTAGCTAGAATGAAGGATTTGAAAACATAAAGATAAATGCAATGATAAAACTAGATTTACTACTCAAAAAGTAGGTCCTTTGTGAGAGATGAGAGCTCTCTATTTGTAGAGAAATTGGGTCAAAAGTCCAAGTAGAGGAGTCGACAGAATATAAATTAAAATGGGAGATTCTACAAGCGAGGGGAATATGACATGTCTTCCCTCTTACCATTGTACCCTTTCCAAATATTCTTTTTGAAAATTTTCCTACACTCTAATATTCCAAAAGATGTGTCAAATTTGAATATTTAAATTCAAATAAATGAATATGTGGAGACAACTTATGATGGGGAGGATCCAACTATCAAGACATAAAATACTCTTTCTTTAGATCCACACTAAGCCCACTCTCTACTAGCTTCTTATGGTCTCTTTCATCACCCTAATCCAAAGGATAACCTCTCTCTTATCCCTCTTACTCTCTAATCCTCACTATAAAATATAATCTACTCTTTTATGCTTGAAAACACACCTATACATTGTAGGTGTCCAACTTATTGTTTCAAGAAATTAGGACTTTCTCTAACCAAGTGAACATTCAAGACTCCAATACCAACTCTTTCCAAGGTTCTTTTATTTTTTTTGGTGGCCATATGCTTCTACTCATTAACAATCTCTTCAAATCCATTATTTGGCCTTGTAGCCTTTTTGTCCCCAACGAGGTCTCCTAATAGGGAATTTGATCTTGAACTTCCCAAACTCCTTAACAAGCCCACAAACTATCTTACAATCCTGATACCTTTTTGTGAAACCTCCAAGATTCAAATATTTTAGGATGTCAAACTAATTTTTACAGTACCATACCCAAAATGACCTTATTTTTAAGGGTTTTAGGGGTTTGTTGTAGTCAATTTATTTCTAGAGGATTAAACTAACCAAATGGATTCAACCCCTGCCCAAATCTAGTCCTAGGATCCTTTACCTTATAAGCTACATAAATCATAATCTGATTGGCACAAACCAATCCGCCTTCTCCATTTTTTTTCTCTTGCAATCACCAAGTTATCTTGTCGGGCACACCAAGGCTCGCCTAGGGCTTGGTGATAAGAATAGCTATTAACTCACTATGCCTTTGTACAATATCAATCCCAACCATTTCCTTAGGTGTGGCATGGAATTTTATAGGCCTCCTATATGAGTGGCATTTGTAGAAACTACCAAATAACTCCTATGTGTAAACTTGAACAAAAGTTGTGATGAGCAACCTTTTTCTTTTTTCCTTCTAATTCTTCCTAGGACCCCAAATGTGTCTATTTTGATCCCTTAGGACTAAGTAAGGAAATTTTAATCTATTTCACCTATCTATAGTCATGGTCAACCCCTTTGACCATTTTTTCACCCCTAAGCAACATTTGTTCAACTATGTCCTATTTGAGTCCAAACGTTAAAGACAACATGTTGGTTAACAGTTTGTCCCTCTTGCTAACTTGGCTTTACCTTGACTCTAGATGCCCAAAATGTGAGGAAACAAAAGATGTTACCAACAAATGGGTCAGTGTATGTGTTATATCACTGCCCTCTATATTATAAGGTACAACTCCCTTGTATGCAATATATGCAATGAATTGTGTTTTTTAATAGATCATTGGGATATGGGGTATGCTCTTAATGTGAGAGCAGAAACTCATTCACCATAAAGTTTTTTGACACTTTAATTTTCAAATGAAGTTACATTTACAGGTCCACTCTTAGGGTTTTGGCCAGTTATGAATTCATCAGTTACATTGACAAAGCATTTGAATCACTCAAAAACATAATAGTCACTCAAAACTAATATGAATAAGACATGAAAAATATCTAATCTTTAACATGATCATGTTCCCTTGGTGCCTCTAAGAACACTCAGTGACCTTTCATCTTCTTGTGATTCCACAAATCTTGCAATAAATCATTTTTTTCTTCATGTTCTGTCATTTTGTGCCAAATATGCATGATTCATATTCCAACATTCACTACTAGTTTAAACTTTCATCATTGATCTTAGAAACTATGATCAAGATTATATCATGAGAAACCTATTTATGTCTTTCTTTTATATTTCCTCAATGGGTCCCTCTTTTCACTTTGTCACTATAATTAATGATCAAGAAACTTTACATAGTGAGAAAGCAACCTGTGTATATCTTATTCCAATCTCATGGTGGTAACGAATGATGTCAGTCTCTTTGTTTTACAGTGTAGATCCACTTTCTCCAGCTAGGCACATTATGGCTAATAGTTGACATCATTTCATTGCATGAAGGATCTGACATGGAATTTTTTTGGTTTGTGATTGAGTTCTGACTATACCTTTATGAAAGGTGATGGCCCAATAGACATGTATTGATCCATCGCTATGTCCTATGAATAATAGTCAAGAAACTCTATATAGCGAGATAGCGATGAACATAGATTTATCTTGATCTAGTAGTGATTAATTTCCCTTTGCATCATGGGTCCACCTTCCATTTATATACCTTATGGCATACATGTGGTAGTACTTTATTGTTTGACGTTGGACTAGTTTGCGTAATTGGCACCTCATGACTAGACTCTGACGGTGCTTTGTGAGAGATGAAGGCCCACTAGACACGTTCCTTCATGTTGTTATGTCACATTAATTAATGATAGAGCATCTTTACATAGCAACATAAAAACCTTCATAGATCCTCTTTGATCTAATAGTCAATGAGATGCATTTAACTTTTGTTTGAATGGGACCCAATATGACAGGTAAGCATCTAACTTTTCAACTAGCCAATAGTATATGTTCTCTCATTCAATTGGCTTTTCAGCTTGGTGATGTGGATGATTAGATGTGTTTTGATTTTTTGATTCAATTTCAACTCAAGTCTTCACCATGTTTGACCATTTTTCTTTGCCATTTTTGCATTTATCTGGTTCTCCTACATGCGAATTCAACTGATCTTCTTGTAGTTCATTCTCACGATCTATATATTGTCTGCAAGATTGGTCTTTGACATTCCTCTACTATATTTTCTCTATATAGGCTCATGATATCTTCATTCACCCTATGTTATGTCTTTAATGAAACACTTGATCATAGAATTAGGGTTTTTCATAAATTTGTAGGAATGCTTTCATGAAGAAATGCTTCTTAATATGAATCTTTGTCTTGGACATGGTTAGGAACAAGGAATTATGAATCATTATAAACATCTAGACATTCTTCTCATCAATAAAATCCATAACAAACCCTCCCAAACCCTAATCACCTTGCCATGGACTAGAAATTTTCTCATTTGACTTCTCGCATTAGGTTAACTCAAAGGAATGATGAGAAGAAAGGCCATCTTATAGGCAATCTAGACTAAAACTTGACATCACATTGAATCAACAATAACCCTAAAAGTTTGAAAAATATAGGAGGCTGAAATCATGGCAACTATTGGCTCTAAGATGGGAACTAGCATGTTGGTGACTAGGCAGGAACCTAGCAATCTCTAGTTTGAAAAGAATTGACAAAAACACACATAGCAAAAAACTACTTACTTCCCTTATTGCAAAAAACACCAAATAGAAAAGATAAGTACCTTAGTCCATTGGGTTGCAAAGCCTTAAATAGCACAAGGATATGCTGTGCATTTGGGTTGTTGGGAAATAGGGCAACCAATACAAAAGAAAAGAAAACACACAAAAACCAAGAAAGTGAGGAAACATAACTACACTAAACACATACCTAACCTAAAATATTTATAAAGGTGAGATGGATCTCACCTTTGAGAATCAACAACAAAAGATAATCAAGTGAACCCACTTATTAATTGACTGAACTAGGATCCCCTCCTCCAATATTTATTTTGATCTCTACATAGGATCCCTACTTGTAGTAGGAGCAACAACATGGAAACCCCACATGTTTCTTTGATTATATGCACTATATGGCTATACATCCATTTGGGCTTGAAAAACCCTTCCTGGTCATATACTTCATTATCTCCCTTTGCATTTTTCATGTCATTTTCTTGATGATCTTCTGTTGTGCCAAGGAGAGAAAGAAAAACATATACTTATTTTCAGAAAATGAGCTCACTACTGCAATGGTCTATGCTTTCTTCATGAGCCTGAGAATAGGAAGATCTCACCTTCACCATGGAATCCACTAGTTGATGATTAGTCACCTTATTACTTTGAAAAATTAAATCAATCTCATCCTTTCTCTCTTTGATAATCTCTTTCTAATAATCTTCTGGGAGAGGAAGATGGTCATGCATCTCCTTATTAGGAGAGAAGTGGTTGACACCAAAGACTTAGTTACTCTCTTAGATAACTGGCATTTATCAATCAAGGTAGAGAAAATATTCTCCTACACAAGATCTATTATTGGATGGATACCTACTTCATTGCATTCAAGAACCAAATATCCCTTGGTTATGCATTCTCCCTATCCTTCATTACATCTTTGTTATCTAAGTTGTTGAGAGAGATTTCTACCATACACTTCACTATTTCTTCAGAGGAGTTATGAAAATTCAACAAGCTCTCAAATAGTACATCCACCTTTAACCCCTTTTCAACAAGTCCTTCATTAGGTGAGCATTTCTCCATATGAGATGACCAAAAGGAAACAACTTCTCTTTCTATGTCTTCTACTTTCTTTTTGTCATCTAGGACTTGTTCTTCATGATCTGACGTAAGGTCATGGTGATGAAAAAATGAAATTGCCAAGGGAAGTCATCTCATAAAAAGGCTCTTCCTTGCTATAAGGGAAAGTTGTGTCAACCAATGGAACTAGTTCTTCTACCAATTGACAACTGATCTTGAGACTCATTTCTTTAATCAACTTTTTATCAAGGATAAGATTCTTAATAGTGGGTTCATGAAGTTTCTCCTTATGTTGATACAACCATTCTTCATGATGAAATTCATTGCTTCTTTCTTCAAATAGAGTCAAACTTGTAGCTATTGGTAGATCACAAGTGGAATGTTCTAATGCAAGAAAATGATCATGAGGAGATTCTTTTTCATAGGATTCTGATGGAGTATTGTCACCTTGATTTATAACATCGAGAAAAACCTCTTTTCTACCTAAGATTGCAATAATATGAGAACTAGAATTAGGTGACATTACAATAGGATCCTCATAACCAGCTGTAGATGTTATCTTCAGCTTTAGCTCCTTTCTCTTATTCTTTGTTTATCCTTCAACTAGTGGAATAGGTTGCAAAGGTGGTCCCATATCTTCTTTTCTTTGGGGTCATCTCCTTTATTGAGACTCTCTACAAGATTTAACAAGATCTTTTGGAAGACCTTGTATTTAATTGTACAGATCTCTTTAAGAGTAGGATCAGATCTTATCTTTGCTCACTTCAACCTCAAATCCTCTCTTTGCATGTCTTTCAGCCTATAGAATCTAGAGCACACACATTTACAAAGGAATGTAGAAACATGATAATCTTTAATACTAATATTCTTTTGGACAACATGAGAGATTATTTATTTATATAGAAGTACAAGCTTTTGTAGTAGCTTGTTAGTACTCTCATTGAATTCTTGGAGAGTGGGTTTAGGCCTTAGCCTTCTCCCAATATTTGAATTTGGCATAGAAATTGAGTTACAATGGACCTTCTTTGACCAAAGAGAATAGATCCTTCATATAGAGTCACCAGTCTTCTTCATAGGGAAGACACCTTTAGATTTATGAGAATGAGAAACCAAACATTGGGCTTAGATTCCAATCCCCAATAGAGTTGCCAAAAACTATTGGTTAACAATTTTTCCCTCTTGCTAACTTGGCTTTACCTTGACTCTAGATGCCCAAAATGTGAGGAAACAAAAGGATGTTACTAAAAAATGGGTCAGTTTATGTGTTATATCACTGCCCTTTGAATTGTAAGGTATAGCTCCCTTATATGCAATATAAGCAATGATTTTTTTTTTAATAGATCATTGGGATATGCGGTATGATCTAAACGTGAGAGCAAAAAAGGATAAATCAAGATGTTCATAACTATAAACACCCTAGGCAAAAATATATTTGGGAAACTATTAACACCTAGTGAAATGGATATCACAAGCTACCTTGAAGTTCTTCTAACATCTACTCCTACTTCTAAGTGTAGATTTACCATCTAAATAAAAAAGAGGAATGAAGAGATAAGCACATAAGGGAAAATGGAATTGCTTTCACTATCAGCCTTGAATGAAATGGAATCCAACCAATAACTAATAGATTCATATAAATTTATCTTTCATTTCCCTATAAAACTATCTAACATGATATGAAATGAACAAGAGAGGGAGAAAGATCATATATGAGGAAAGTAAATGGAATCATTTTCACTGCAAACATCAAAATGAAATGGAATCCACTTGATTGTCATAGGTTGACATACAAGTGTTCTTCAACTCTTTATGCAAAACTAATCTAAGAATGGCCAACAAAACATGACCAGGAAATAGAAAGTAAATGGAATTAAAAATTCATTTACCATAAAGTTTTCTAAAACTTTTATTTTCAAATGAAGTTACATTTATAGGCCCCCTCTTATGGTTTTGGCCAGTTACAGATTCACCAGTTACATTGATAGAGCATTTGAATTTCTCAGAAACTCAACAATCATTCAAAACTAATATGAATAAGACATGAAAAATATGTAATCTTTAACATGATCATGCTCCCTTGGCACCTCTAAGAACACTTAGTGACCTTTCATCTTTCTATGATTCCACAAATCCTACAGAAAATTATTGTTTTCTTCATGTTTTGTCATTTTGTACTAAATATGCATGATTCACATTCCAACATTCACTTCTAGTTTAAACTCCCATCATTGATCTTAGAACCTATGATCATGATTATATCATGAGAAACCTATTTATGTCTTTCCTTTATATTTATTCAATGGGTCCCTCTTGTGGCTTTGTCACTATAATTAATGATCAATCAACTTTACATAGCAACAAAGTGATGTGTGTAGATCTTATTCCACTCTCATGGTGGTAACAAATGATGTCAGTCTCTTTGTTTTATGGCGTGGGTCCACTTTCTCCATCTAGGTGCATCATGGCTGACAGTTGACATTATTTCATTATGTGGATCTGACGTGGACTTGTTCTAGTTTGCGACTCAGTTTTGACTCTACCTTATGAAAGGTGATGGCCCATTGGACATGTTTTGATCCATCGTTATGTACTATGAATAATGGCCAAGAAACTCTACACGGTGAGATAGTGACAAACATAGATTCATCTTGATCTGACAATGATTAATTTCCCTTTGTATTGTGGGTTTTCCTTCTACTTATATACCTCATGGCATACATGTGGTAGTACTTTATTTTCTAATGCCTAACTATTTTGCTTCATCGGCACCTCGTGACTGGACTCTGAAGATGTTTTGTGAGAGATGATGGACCACCAAACATGTACCTTCATTTCACTATGTTGCATGAATTAATGATTGAGCATCTTTACATAGTGACATAATGACCTCCATAGATCCTCTTTTACCTAATGATCAACAAGATGCATTTAACTTTCATTTGAATGGGACCCAATATGATAGGTAAGCATCTAACTTTTCAACTAGCCAATAGCATACATTCTCTCATTAAATTGACTTTTTAGCTTGGTGATGTGGATGATTAGACATGTTTTGATTCTTCAATTCAATTTCAACTTAATTCTTCACCACCTTTGACCATTTTTCTTTGTCATTTCTGCATTTTTCTAGTTCTCCTACAATTGAATTCAACTGATCTTCTCGTAGTTCATTCTCATGATCTATATATTTTCTTCAAGCTTGGTCTTCGATGTTCCTCTACTTTATTTTCTCTGTATAGGCTAATGATATCTTCATTCTACTTTTGTTATGTCTTTAATGAAACACTTGATCATAGAATTAGGGTTTCTCAAAAATCTGTAGGAATATTTTCATGAAGAAATGCTTCTTAACATGAATCTTTATCTTGGACATGATTAGGAACAAGGAATTATGAATCATTATAAACATCTAAACCTTCTTCTCATTAGGAAAATGCATAAAAACCCTTCCAAACCCTAATCACCTTGTCATGGACTAGAAATTTTCTCATATGATTTCCTGCATTGGGTTAACTCAAAGGAATGATGAGAAGAAAGGCCATCCTATAGGCAATCTAGACTCAGACTTGACATCACATTGAATCAACACTAACCCTAAAAGTTTGAAAAATATAGGAGGATAAAAACAATGGCAACACAAAAAAAAAAATCTTGCCAACCCTTCCTTACCTACTTAAATACAACTTATGAACTTTTCTAAGTCCTTATTCTTCAATGGTTTGGCTAAGACCATTTACAAGTTACAAGCCAAAATTTGAATAGGCAGAAGCCAAATCCCTAGGTGCTCCTGCACCATTCTCCCCTTGTCACAACAAAGTTAGTTAACCTATGTTGGGAATGAGGTCTAATCCAATGCTAGAATTTTTTAAGTCACCTTTAGCCATCCAAGTGTCTCCTGACTCAGGTTTTTGCCTCCATTTTATCAAGTGTTCCATGTACACTTAGTTTCTTGTCTTCTTTTTCACCCTTGAGCTCAATACTCTTTTTGCTTGTAGCTTTGGCTTTTTAGGTACACTGAGCTCCTTGGTATCTTTCTCCACCTCTGAGACTCTCTCATTTTCTTTTACATTAGGCCCTTTCTATTTCACCAAGTCCTTAATATTGAAAATAGGTGAGATGGAAAACCCCTTAAGAAGGTTTATTTTGTATGCATTTTTCCCATACTTCTTCATAACTTTGCAAGGTCCTATCCTCCTCATTTGTAACTTGTTTGGAACATTCCTCTTCATCCTTTCTTTGTTTAGATGAGCCATCACCAAATCTCCAACTTCAAACTAAAGATCCTCATCTTAGCATCCACCTTAGCCTTTAACCTTTGATTAGCTTCTAGGAGTGTCTCCTTGACCTATTCATGCATTTCCTTCATGGACTAGGAAATATCATCAGCATGACCACTTATGCCTTGATCTTTCAAGTCCCTAAGTTCACATACAACTCTAGGATGTAGACCATATACTATCTCAAATGGATGCTTACCTATGGTCCTATTTACACTATCATTGTAGGAAAACTCTCCCTGAGCTATCATTTGGTCACATACCTCATCATAATCCTTGGTTGAGCACCTTAACAAGTTCCCAAGCACCTTTTTTATCACCTTAGTTTGACCATCAGTTTGAGGGTGGTAAGCTGATCCAAAAGCCAAGATTTTTCCCAATCTTTTCCATAAGGTCTTCAAAAAATGACCCATGAACTTCACATCCTTGTTTGATACTATTCTTTAAGGTAACCCATGGATTCTAACTATCTCCTTGAAGAAAAGATGTGCAATATGACTAGCATCATTAGTAGTTTTGAAGGGTACGAAGTGACTCATTTTACTGAATCTATCTACCACTACAATTATACCATCCAATCTAGTATTTTTCCTAGGTAGACCAACATACAAAATCCATTCTTAGACATTGCCATGGTCTATTAGGAGTAGGTAAAGTTTGTTACAAACTAGTATTAACAAAAATGTCTTTATCTTTCTAACATACTCCACATTGCTCCACATATTTTTGACATCCTTTTTCATCTTAGGCCAATAGTAGAACCTTTGCACCAATTCTAAGGTCTTTTTCAAACCAAAGTGTCCACTCAAGATGTCATTGTGCTTTTCTAGGATCAGGTTCTCCCTCATGGAACCCCTAGGAATACATAACTAGTTGTCCTTGATAGTAGTCTATTCTACAAACTATAATTAGAATATTCACCATGAAAATGATTCTTGATCTCCACACATACCTTGTAAACTTCCACAAAATATTCATCTCCCTCATAGAGAGTATTTAATTCTTCTATGCCAATACTTTGTAATCATACCTCTTAGACTGTGAGTAGCCTTCTACTAAATACATTTCCCACCTTGTTACACTATCCCTTCTTATTCTTGATTTTGGAAGTGTAGGCATGTGAGAACTCAATCCACTTGATATGTCTCAAGTTGAGCTTCTCTTAAGTGTTAAGGAAACTAAGAGCTTGGTTGTTAGTAAACACCACAAACTCCTTAGGCAACAAGTAGTGTCTCCACTTTCTAAGGGATTTAACTAATGCATAGAATTCTAGGTCATAATATGAATACCTAGATTTAGCTTCATTTAATCTTTCACTAAATATTGCCACTGGTATTCCCTCTTGGCTCAAGACTACTCCCATTTTTATATTGTTTGCATCACCCTCCACTATAATGGGCTTTTCAAACCTAGGTAGCTTTAAGATAGTCTGTGTGGCCACTTCTTTCTTTAGCTTCTCAAAATATCAAGAGGCTTCCTTGGTCCATGTTAACTAAGTCTTGTGTCCACCTTTTATGGTATCTAGGATAGGTTCACATATTTCATTGAACTTCCTCACAAACCTTCTATAGAAATTGAGCCAAACCATGAAAAATCTTGACTTCAGTCCTTGTTCTAGGTGTTGGCTAGTTTAGGATGGCTTCCACCTTGCTTGGATCCATCATAAGGTTTTCTTGTGACACCACAAATCCTAGGTAGACTAGTTCTTGTTTCAATAACTCGCTCTTCTCCAAATTGATGGCTAACTTATCCTCTTGTAGGCTCCTTAACACCAACTCAAGATTTTTCATATATTCTTCCTTTGTCCTATTGAAAATAAGGATATCATCTAGGTAGACCACTATAAACCTAGTTATGTAGTCTTTCAACACTCCATCCAATGGTCTCATTAATGTTCTAGGTACATTTGTGAGGCCAAACTACATTACTAACCACAAAAGTTGTCATGAGCCAATTTTTGCTTTTTACCTTTTAATTCTTCCTAGGACCCCAAATGTGTCTAGTTTGATCCCTTAGGACTAAGTAAAGACATTTTACTCTATTCCACCTATTTTTAGTCATGGTTAACCCCTTTGACTAGTTTTTCGTGCTTGAGCAACATTTTCTCAACTATGTCCTATTTGAGTCCAAATGTTTAAACAATTTAACAACTTTTGTCAGCCCCTCCTAACCTACATAAACAAACCTTGTGGACTTGTCTGAGTCCTTATTCTTCAATGGTTTGCTAAGACCACTTACAAGCCAAAAATTGAATAGGGAGAAGCCAAATATATAGGTGCTCTTGCACCAACTTGATTTGAAATGAATTAGTAAATCCCATTGCCATGTATTATTGACTAAGGTGTATTAATTTAATATAAAGTGTTATGAATTCATATTTAATTAATTAATCAAATATATGTTTAGCTAGAAAATTTCAATTAAATATTTAGGGATTTATTAAATTTAAATTATTATTGTAATTTATTAGTCTTGTGCACAATTGATATTGAAATTGAGTAGCATCAAGTGGGACTAGAAATGCCTAGTGATTTTAGGACTTTACAATTGTTCATAAATTGATGTTTTGAAGTTAGGACCAAATTGGTTTAGGAAACTAATTTTAGGGTATTACATTTTCCCCTCTTTGAATTGATGTATAACCAGTGCATTGATTTAAAGAACAGTATGAATTAGAAGCATAGAATGAGAACTAAAATTGGTTCTAAGTTTAATGGTATGAAGAGTGATAGATTAAGATAGAATTGATTCTAAACTTGGTTGGATGAAAGGAAATGTTTAGGAGTTTATTCGATAGCAAAAAATTGAATACCTTCCCATTGAACATAGTTTATGATTATCTCCAAAATGAAGCTTAATCTTCTAGAGTCCAGATAGAACACCTAGACACAGGTCCATTAAGAAGAGTTTTAGGATCATCTCTAGAACAAAGCTTAATCCTCTAGAGTCTAGATAGAGTACCTAGATATTGGTCCATTGAGAAGAGTTTTAGGATTATCTCTATGATGAACCTTAATCCTCCAATGTCTAGATAGAACACCTAGATATCAATCCATAAAAGATGACCAGAATTGTCATGGGTCATAGGATCATCCCTAGAATGAGGCTTAATCCTCAAAAGTCTAGGTAGAATGCCTAGATACCTATCCATTAAAAGATGACAAGAATTTTCATGAGCTAACCAAGGTAACTGATAGAATTTCAATCACCTAATCAAGAGATTAGGACAATGCCACATTGATGTGAGTTGCAGGAGAATTTGATATGCCCTTAGAGATTGAGATAGTCATGAGTAGATCATAAGACATCTATTTTGAAATGAGATATGAGTAACTTAATATGCCCATGGTGATGAGATATCCTTAGAGATGAAGACTTTGAGTTTTAATCATATTGGTTGGAAGCAAGATTTGATTGATTTAAAAAATGATTCCATCCTACCCCTTAAGGAGCGAAATCAAAAGATGACACATTAGAATGGTTATATAGAGAAATTGACGTGATTTGAAGAGGAAATTGAAGATTTAGAACAATGTAGAATAGATTAAGATTGATTTGGAGTAGATTTGGAGCTCATTTATCAAGAATTTATGTCCTAGTTGACCAAGTTTGACCATAGTTGACTGGAGTTGACTTTGTTGAAAAAGACAAGTAAATTAAGAAATTTTTGATATGAAAAGGTTCTAATATGAATGTTGCATCAAAAAGATAGATGACACAAATAGTCGATCATGTTGGTCCCAAAATTTTAAATCTTATTTTTGATATGCTTGGTAGTGTTAGATTTCAATTAAAATCTAGAAAATGAATCCAAGAGTGTCAAATTAAATATAGGGGTGACTTTCATGTCACTTGGAGCACATTTGAAAATAAGTTCAAGCTACATAAGATTCAAAAAGATCATTTTCAAATCATTTGCTCATTTGTCTTCTAGTGATCTTGCTCTAAGACTATGGAGAGAACTGCTTGAAATACAATAGGGAAAGTAAACTCTGAGAGGGGAGCTAAATTAGTCCTTCAAAAATTTCACCATAAATTCATTCACCAAACATCCATCTCAAAATTTGAATGTAAACTAAAATAGCTAGCTAAACATATTCATCCATAGCATGAAAACAAATAACATTCAACACATATATGAAACAAGATATTTGGCTACCTAAAAGCCCTCCAATGAGAAGGTAAAACTAGGGTGGGCATGACACCCAAAAATATCCACTACTATAGTTATAAAGTGTATCCAAGGAAGGCTACAATGTTTTATCATAAACTGTGATCTACCCTGTGAAAGGTCTGCTTTGTTAAAGGCTTACAAGATTGTTAGGTTTTACCTTGCTAAAGGATTTAAACACCTTGTTAGAAGTGTGCTTGATTAAAGGACTTAAAACTGAAAATAAAGTAAGCACCCTATTAAATTATTTACAATAACTTTATGTTAAGATATTTAACTGATTCACTTGCTAGAATGTATCAACAATGATCCTGTAGATAACACTCTACTACTAGATAATAGATCACCTCTTTCCTGATGTGTACTTGATCCTCACTGATCAAATGTATCACTTATATCCTCTAATTCCTTTCCTCTATTAACCTCTTACTAATTACGTAATCTATCTCACTTCACAACTCCTTAGCCACCATGAATACTTTTTTTTCACATGCAAACTTCTCTCTTCACTCCTTCCACTCCCTCTAATGTTTGGGGTTTTTCCTCCTTAAGAATATCTAGGTGACTTAGGGTTAGGAATGAATCAATGATTGTCATTCACCCATTTTTCCACTTAAAACACCCCTTCAATTGATTGGCTACATGTATTGCATAGGGATCCTCAATAAAATTTGTCCTTATCATCTAGAATCATAAAACAATCCTTAAGCTGGATAAAAAATGGTTCACATAGAAGTTTGTATCATTACAAACAACTATGTCCAAAACTTTTTACTTGGTACTTGAAGTGTCTGATGGTTGGCATCCACGGTCTCTTTAATGTTGTAGCTCAGCCTTTGAATGACTCAACATCCACTAATCACTCGGCATCTGAAAGACTCGGCACTTACTATCTGCTCAGGACTTGAGTGACTTGACACTTACTAGTTACTTAGCATAAACTGTATATATCTCGCTCGACATATAGTATCTGATAACTTATGCTCAACATACATTACTTTTTTGGCATGAACTAAGAAAATGACTTAAGTATATTGTCACTCATATGTCAAAACCAATCTAAGATTAACAATCTCTCCTTTTGACATGAGTGGCAAAAACTACTTGGTCATCCATGAATAACCTTAGCTTACCAGCATAAGTCAAATAATATCCATTAAGTACTTGAATTACATACAAAATTTCAAAAAAACTTTGAAATTTTTTAAAACTTATGACTCATCAGTCTTACCTCAAAATTCTATGACTCTACCTGAGTTGATTGTTCCATTTTAATTCTGAAATTTAATAGTGTAGGCTTTATTTGGTTTCCCCCAAAACTTATCTCTTCTTTCATGCATTCTCTTCTTCTTTATTCATTCTCTCCCAAAATTAATTCTCCCCCTTTTGACACTTATGTCATTGGTGGTACACAAATTTTGTGTTTGTCCAAGAAAGATTTATGGACATCCATTATTATCTATAATGATGCATCCCAATTGTCACATGTTACCTCCAGCACTTTTATCTATATTTCTAACTTAGTAACTAGGGTGACTAAGCCTTCATGTGTAGAAAGATGAGGATCTTTCTTTAACAATGTCTCTACATATGCTAGTTCCTTATGTAAAACCTCTATGTGAGGGGTTAACATGGATTGGATGTTGATCAATGTAGCCCTAATATTTTCATCTTGAGCTTGCAATGCTGCTAACTTTCCTTGCACTGATAACAAATTTCTAAAATGAGACTAACCTTGGCCAGGAGATTTTGTAGAATGTTACCTATTTTCTTTAGATCTCCCTCCATATGGTCAATATGTCTCTACACTTCTTGTGTGAACATGGGAACATCACACAACTTGGTGCAAAGAGAGAAAACATGTTCTAACATCTTCTTTACGCCCTCAATCTTGGTTGCTCATTCAACCTGGTGTAGTGCAATGGCACTATATATCTATTCATCCACCTTGGTTTGAAATTTCTTCCCAAACCATTCCAATAATTTGACATTGGTATTGAGGTCTTCATCATTGATTTACTCTACAATATTCACCAATTGCTGAATGATTGGCTTGGCTTCATCAGGTGTAGGGAGGCTAAATGCATCAAGAAATAAATCCTTGATATCATGAAGTTCTTTTTTTTTTGCATGTTCTCCCTTTTGAGAAGTTATTCTTGTTTCTTCCTTGTCAAAGCATCTTGCAATATGCTCATCTACTCTAATGTGATTTAAAAATCATACTTAGGTAACTCAATCACCTCATCTAATTTTATTTCATTATAGGATATCAACTCATCAACCTTAGATGTGCTAAGACTTGGCCTCGATGCTTGCAATGGTTTAGCTTTAGTACTTGACCTATGAAGTACTTGACTAGGAGTAGGAGTAGTAGTATTTGTGTTGCTATTACTTCCTCTAGCTTTGTAGTCAAGATTTAATCTTCAATGCTATCCTTTCTATTTTCTTGGATTTATACTTCACTTTGTTCTTGTGGTGTAGGTGTAGGACTAGCTTCCTAACCTATTTGAACTGATGTCCTTTATTTTTCAATTATTGCAATTGTCGATACTAAAACATGTTTTATCTTAGTGTTGATATGTGAAGGCATTGAGTCCTTCTATTGATATAATACCATATGCATGGTAGGTTGCACTTCTATAGATTGAGTGGGGGCAATAGATAATGCTTGTGGTTTCTCCCCTACAAATGCCAATTCTGCCTTCTCAATCTCATCCATGCTCACCAAAATAGGATGACTGCATAGTTGTACCTTGGTGGTGGAATCAACCAATATCTTTAGAATATCCTCCTCTGTTAGGGGATTGATGTTCTAAATGGTGGTGCCAGACACATCTTTAACCTTTACTATATTTTCTTGTGGATTGACACTCAACATCTATACTTCTAATACATTTTGGTCTGGTTGTTGCTCTTTCTCAAGTGTTTCCTCTATAGTGCCTTCCCCATGTGCTTCCATCATAGATTCATCATTTTTTTCTTCAACTACCTCTTCCTCTACTTTTTCTTCACCTACTTCCTTAGGTGCTTGCTCAATATCCTTTTGAGTTGTCAGCACATAAATTACCTTCCATACATGTGTGCTCTATTGAACAACCTCTTCAATTTTGTTCTAGAAAATATTAAAGGCTTGGTATTTTGGAGAAAATCTTCCCTTGTACTTATTAATATCTTTTGTGATTTCAGATTTGTGCAACTCTGGCATCACTCTTGCAAGTGTAGTCTCTCTAATATTTCTTTCATTTGTAAAGCTATACTACTATCTTTGCTCAACTCTGTCTTATAGGCTCTTGGGTAGAGATTTGGCAATCTCAATTGGAGTCTTCTTAAAAATTGCCATAATGGCATATATAGATTCTTCTACTTTATTTATATCTAACTTCCCAAGTGTATCAAAATCAACATGTGCAAATCCACTTAAATCAACATTATTCTTTATATTTACACAAAAGTCAAAATCAGAAGAGGGACTATTACTTACCACTTTAATTTGGTTGTTGTCCTTTGATTTGGTCCTCTTCTCATCTAATTCTATCTGGGGCAATGTACTTCCTTCTTTTTTTTTTGCTTAGGTTCATCTCCTTATGTAGTTGTACAAGCTTTCTTGCCTTTAGGTTTCTAAACCTCCCAAGTCTTCTTGGTAGTAGCTCTTGTGCTAGCCCTAGTAACAAGAACTGTAGGCTTTTTTTGTGAAGGTTTCACAACCTTTTTAGGTTTTCTTGTTTTCTTGTTTTTTCTTTTGTGGGAATATGTGCTTCATTGGCTTCTTCTCCCTTAGCACCTTCATCAATTTCTACTTCTTCAATGTTGTGATCTCAATATCTTTTCCATTCAATTCATGATTGGCAATCATCATTTGATTCAATGTTTCCATTTGAATGTGAGAAATCCTATTCACCTCTTATGTCTTCTCTTCTAGTATGTTGGTCAATAACCTTTTCTCATCTTCAATCATGACTATGTCTTCTTCAGCTTTCTTTTTCTACTTGGCCACCTCACATAGAATTATTGATTGGACTTCTTATTCTATCTTAAGATTTTTGACCTCTTTAGTTAGGGCTTCATTATTTTTCATTAGATCTTCAACTGCTGCATCAAATCCATTTGTGTTTCCATGAACAAACAATTCAATAGTGTCTTCCTCTTGGTATTGTGTGTCATTCTCTTCAATAGCCATCTCTTTCCTTCTCTTCAATGAGTGCTTCAAATCATCTCTTGCTTCATTCAGTTGATGTAGACCAAGCTGGATTTCAATCTTCTGATTCTGAATGGTCTTTCCCAACCTGTAGACTTCTATCTTCAAGATCTTTCCTCAAAGCTGCAAATATTTCCTTTCTAAATAACTAGGCTATAATACCAATTGTTGGAAATATAATAGGGAAAGTAAATTCTAGGGGTGGGGTGTAGGGGGTTAATCAGTCCTTTCCAAAACTTTAACCATAAATTCATTCACCACACATCCATCTCACAATTTGCATTTAAATTGAAATAGCTAGCTAAACATATTCATCAATGGCATGAGAAAAAATAAAATTCAACACATATATGACACAAGATATTTGGTTATGCAGAAATCCTCCAATGAGAAGGTAAAACTAGGGTGGAGATGAGACCCAAAAATCTCCACTACTATATTTATAAAGTGTATCAAATGAAGGCAACAATGTTTGATTATAAAATATGATCTACTCTATAAAAGATCTTCTTTGTTAAAGGCTTACAAAAATTTTAGATCTTACCCTACTAAAACATTTCAACACCCTGTTAGAAGTGTGCTTGATTAAAGGACTTAAAACTCACAATGAAGTAAGCACCTTGTTAAAGAATTTACAATAGCTAGTTAAGACTACTCCATTAAGAGATTTAACTGATTCACCTACTAGAACCTAACAACAATGATCCTATGGTTAGCACTCTACTATAGATAACATATCACCTCTTTCTCTATGTGTACTTGATCCTCACTAATCAGATGTATCACTTATGTTCTCTAATTCCTTTCCTCTATTCTCCTCTAACTAATTTTGCAATGTATCTCAATTCAAAACTCCTTAGCTGCCATGAATACTCTATTTTCACATACAAACTTCTCACTTTGCTCCTTCCGCTCCCTCTAATGTTTAGGATTTTTCCTCTTTAAGAAGATCTAGGTGACTTAGGGTTAGGTATGAATCAACAATTGTGATTCACCCATTTTTCCACTTAAAATATCCCTTCAATTGATTGGTTGCATGTACTGCATAAGGACCCTTGATAAAGATTCATCCTTATCATCTAGAATCATAAAACAATCCTTAAGTCAGCTCAAAAATGGTTCACATAGAAGTTTGTCTCATTACAAGAAACTATTTTTAGAAATAATAGTCTACCAAGATAACTATGGGGTGAATCAATTATCCAATTAAAACAATTATCAACCTTAATTAATCTTAACTATTCAACCAAAGTAAACAACAACCATAACAAGATGCACATACACAATTACACCATATTTGTGAACTTGGGAATTCTTTGATCAGATATATATATATATATATATATATATTCCCTGTTAGAGGATGGACCTTGTTAGGAGTCTATAAACACATTTTGTACATAAGAGTCCCTTTTAGGAGATTCCAATCCTGTTATGAATTGTGAGAACCCTGTTAGGAGTTGTAGAAGGGAGAAGGACCCACTATACAAACAACTTCTAGGGCAAGACTACTGAACTCACTATCCAACCAATCTCTCAACTATTCCTTGTAGAATTATTTTTTTATTTTTTTAACCTCTTTACTTTGTCCTATCAATTGGACCAAATGCTGCCATATGTTGTAGACTAGGTCATGAACCTCGAATCTCATAATAAGACCTTAGCAATGAAGTTTTCTCCAACTTCACTTTGCTCTACTTATCTTTGTATTCCACTCTTTGTGCTTCTTGCAATCATTCATACATTCCATACATGATAAAGGAAAATTTCCCTTTTTTATACCAAATTCATAAAACAATTCCCTAAGTTAGCTATTACACCTTCTCAATTAATTATTATAGGACCTCATTAAAAACACACTACACTTAGTGATAACATTAATCTTCCACCTTGTAACTTGAATAACTTTCCATATGTGTGACATCATGATGAGTGAGATAAGCCATGTCATCTCTAGAATTTCTTCTATGCATCTTTAGCTTCAACTTCTTAGAATATCAATTCTACTAAGAGATAGAACAAGTTTACCAAAATATGCTTTTGTAAACTCTATCTATCAACAATCTTCACCAAAACTAGTGTAAATTCTACCAAACTTTATATGTTATGCCTAGAGGTTAGCTACATATACTAGGAACTTAGTATTCTCTCCCTTTAATGTCACTTAGTTAAAATGCTCAACTATCTATCTATACCAACACTATCTTTCCATTGTTCTTCTATCAAATACCAAAAAAAACTGCTATATTAACATCAATGACAAACACAATCATGAAAGTAACATATCATCATGATAATGATCTAATCATGTTTCTACAATACTCCCTCATAGAAGTATGATCAACATTCATGATTCCAGCTATCTTCCCCTTTGGTATTGATGGCAACATAGATGCAAAACATCTAGTTCCAAAAATACCAACTATAAAATATTGTTATCCTTTTTTTGCAAATCCTCTTCATCAATCATTCTCCCATTGTTATGCCTCAATGTATCTCTCTCTTCAATTTACTCTATATCAAACTATTTTTCATGTTGTAATCTCTCACCCATTGACATCAATGTCAAAGGTTTCAACAACCATCAATCTCTGCAAAAACTATCTCTGACTTGTTCAAGTGTCCAAGAACATTGTTCAAAATAACATACAACAAGAGTCCTAGATGACTCTTTCCACCATAGATACTCCCCCATATAGGAAGCATCAAAATTTAGTCTAGAGAAACAATAGTGCTTTGTAACACTAGACTGACACACTCTTGCATCATCTACTCTGATGTAGGAAGGGGCATAACCCCTAACATACCTTGAATATACTCAAAAGTCTCTTTGGGAAGAGGCTTGGTGAAAATATCTACAATCTACTCTTCGGTGCTTACATACTCCAATATAATTTCCTTTTTTGAAACTTTCTCTCTCAACATATGATATTTGATAGAAATGTGCTTAGTCTTAGAATGCAACACTAGATTCTTAGACATATTCAATGTGCTTGTGTTATCACAATGTAAGACAATAGGTTCACTAAATTCTATCTTTATATCTTTTAGTATCTACTTTGTTCAAACAACTTGATTACAATTGTTTTCTAGTACAATATATCCTACCTCTAGTGTACTTTCTAAGGTACAATCCTGCTTCTTGCTTAACCAAGAAACTAATCTTCCTCCAAGAAAGAAGGCTCCATCATTGGTGCTCTTTCTATCATTCATAATGCCTACCCAATTAGCATCAGTATAAACATAAAAAGTGAAATCATTAGATATTTCATACCACAATTTAAACTCTTGTGTTCCTTTTAGGTATCTAAATATCCTTTTGACTACTACATCATGTTCTTCTCTGGGATCATCTTGAAATCTCACAAAAAATATAATTGCATTTTCTATATCTAGCCTTATGTGAGTCAGATATTGCAACCCTCCAATCATATATATGTACTTCTTCTACTCAATAGTAGGTGTCTAATCTTTAGTAGATAACTTGTGTACAGTTACCATAGGTGTTCCAACTAGTTTACATGTTTCCAAACCAAACCTGTTTAGTAGATCTTTTAAATACTTATTCTGAGAAATAAAGATTCCTTCTTTATCCTACACAATCTGTAATCTTAGGAAGTATCTCATCTCTCTTATCATGTTCATTTCAAATTCCTTCATTATTTCTTTTGCAAACTTGTCACTTTCATCTTCATTTCCTCCAAATATGATATCATCAACAAATATTACCAAAATCATCAATCCATCATCTATTTATTTCTAGTATAGATTATTGTCTTTCATAACTTTGCTAAATCCAAGCTTTGTTAAATGCTTGTCCAACCTTGCATACCAAGTTTTAGGTGCTTGCTTTAAGCCATATAATGCTTTCTTCAGTCTACATACCATGTCCTTGTCATCTATTAAAGGAAAACCTTTAGCTTGTTCCATGTATACCTATTCTTCAATTTCTCCATTCAAAAATGCTGACTTGGCATCCATCTCATACACATTGAATTTCTTATGTGTTGCATAGGCTAAGAATAACCTTACTACTTCTATTCTTTCCACGTGATCATAGGTTTTGTCATAGTCTATTCCTTCTTTTTGTGAGTAACCTTTACATACCAATCTTTGTTTGTTCCTTACAACTTCACTTTGTTCATTCATCTTGTTCCTAAATACCCATTTTGTTCCTATCATATTCTTGTCTACTGATCTGGGGGCCAATTCCCATGTCTCATTCTTCACTATCTGATCCAATTCTTCTTTCATAGCTTAGTTCCAATAGTCATCTTTACATGCCTCATTTGCATTCTTTGGTTCAACTTGAGATATTAGACATGGTCCTTCATTGATTCTACTTCTTGTCATCACACCTTTATCTCTACTTCCAATGATCTACTTTGGTGGATGATTCTTTATCATATTCTTACCAGAAGTAGGAGTTATTGTCTCAACTCTTAGCTCTATTGAAGGTTCCAAACTTTTTTTCTACCTTAGCTCTCCTTCATTCTACAAATCGTTGTTATTCTCAAAGAATACTTCATCATTCCTTGGTTTAGTAACAAAATTATCATCATCAGAATTGTAATCAACTACTCTTTCTTGTATCTTGAATTTCTCATCAATTCTTACATTCGCACTTTCTACAATAGTCTTAGTTCTTAAATTATAACATCTATAAGCTTTGAGTTTCAATGAATAACCAAGAACCATACCTTTATCACTTCTAACATCAAATTTATCAACATCATCATCTCTTTTGATGTAAAATTTGGTACCAAAAATTTTGAAATACTTAATTGTAGGTGAGTGACTGAACCATAGTTCACAAGGGGTCTTGTTTGTGTCTTTATGGACTTGCACTTTGTTCATAGTGTATACTGCTATATTCACATATTCTCTCCAAAACATCTTGGATACATCATTCTTAGCTAATATAGCTTGTTTCTTTTATTACTAACTTGTTTATTCTCTTTGCAATGTCATTTTGTTCATGGGTTCTCAATGTTGAAAATTGTCTTTTGATTCCATTGGCTTCACAAAAGATGTTAAACTCATTTGAACTAAACTCTCCTCCTCTATCTAATCTTAAACATTTAATCTTCATACTTGATTTATTCTCAACCCTATTCTTGAATATCTTGAACTTATCAAATGCCTAAAAATTTTCTTTAAGAAATGCAACTCAAATCATTCTAGAAAAGTCATCAACAATAATCATGAAATACCTTTCACCATAAAATCTTTTAGTCCTCGTAGGATCACAAAGATTTATGTATAAAATCTCCAACATTTTCCTAATAGTAAACTTCTTGCTAGGAAAAGAAGTTCTAGTATACTTTGCTAGTACACACTCCTTGTGAATTGTGTTAGTAGGCTTTATAATCTTAGGCAAATCTCTAACTACAAACATACTACTAGTTTTCACAATGTTGTCAAAGTTTATATGACAAAATCTCTTATGCCATATTCCAATTACCGTTCCATCTTTTTCTCTAATCATGTCTATCTTCTCTATGAACTGTAACTGATAACCTTTATCCACTAATTTTCCAACACTCAAAAGATTGTGTTTCAAACCATCAAAAAAATATACACCCTCATTATTAGTCTTACCATCAAGAGTTATAGATCCAATACCTTTAACATAGCAAGTTGCATTATTTCTAACTCTGACAATGCCTCCATCATGAATTTTGAAGTCAACGAACTTGTTCATATCACTAGTCATATAATGTGAACAACCATTGTCAATTATCCAATTAGATTTCTTTTCAACCTATGATACCAAAGCCATTTTCTCTAGATTTTATTCTTTAATAGCTACAAATCCTATTTCATCATCACTAGCACTTACTGCTTGTTCATCAGAATCATCTTTTTCATTTGCATACAAAAAATAGTGCTTCTTTGGCTCTCATTTTACACATGAAAAGTTATCTCTCTTCCTTGGTACAAGTTTCCAAAGCACTTTCAACAATAATTTTCTTTTTCTAATTTTGTCAAGATCCAATATCTTGGACCCATACACAACAGATGTGTCTTCATCTTTTCCTTCCAACTATCATAATTTGTTCTATCAAACTTTAGACTATCCTTTCCAAATATATTCTCCATGGATCTCCCAAAGTTGTTAAACTTTATCTTCAAGGACTTGATTCTCTAATACCAATTGTTAGAAATAATAGTCCACCAAGATAATAGAGGGGGGGGAGATGTTGGGGTTGGGGTGGGGGTGGTGTGTGAATTTATTATCTAATTAAAATAATTATCAACCATAATTAATCTTAACCATTCAATCAAAGTAAACAACAACCATAAAAAGATGCACATACATAATTACACCAGATTTGTTAATTAGGGAAACCCTTGATCAGAGGGAAAACCCTGGTGGGAATGATGCCCACTAAGATATACTAATATATATATTCCCATTTAGAGAATGGACCTTATTAAGAGTCTTTAAACACATTAAATACATAAGAATCCCTGTTAGGAGACTTTTAATCCTTGTTAGTAGATTCCAACCTTGTTAGGAGTTGTAGAAGGTAGAAGGACCCACTTTCCAAACAGCTTCTAGGGAAAGACCACTAAACTCATTGTCTAACTGATCTCTCAACTTTTACTTGTAGAATAATTTTCTATACTGCTTTAACCTCTTTCCTCTATCCTATCAACCAAACCAAATACTATAAGATCTTGTAGACCAGGTCACAAATCTTGGATCCAGATATCAAACCTCAGATCTCACAATAAAACCTCACCAATGAAGTTTTCTCCAACTTCACACTTCTTTGATTATCTTTGCATTCTACTCTTCATGCTTCTTTCAATCATTCATTTATTCCATACATGATAAAGGAAAATGTTCTTCCTTTATATGAATCCATAAAACAATTCCCTAAGTTGGTTGTTACACCTTCTCAATTAATTATTATAGGACCTCATTAAGAACATGTTACACTTAGCAATAACATTAATCTTTTTCCTTGTAACTTGAATAAATTTCCATACATGTGGCATCATGACAAGAAATGTTAGCCATGTCATCTCTAGAATGTCTTCTACACATCTTTAACTTTGGCTTCGTAGAATATCAATTCTACTAAGAGATATAAAAAGTTTACCAAAACATGCTTCTATAAACTCTATCTCTAAATAGTCTTCACCAAAACTTGCATAACTTCTTCCAAATTTAATATATTATGCTTCCAAGGTTAGTTTCATATACTAGACACTTAGTAGTATCTCCTTTTAACCTCTCTTAGTGAAAATGCTCAACAATCTGTCTGTGCCAACTTGATCTTTTCGTTGTTCTTCTATCACATACCGCACAAAACTACTATGTTGACATCAATGATAAAAATAGTCATGAATGTAACATATCATCATGATAAATATCTAATCATATTTCTACAATACTCCCCCATAGAAGTATCCTCAGTATTCATGCTTCCAATAACTATGTCCAAAACTATTTACTCGATGCTTGAATTCTTGGCATCCACAACCTCTTAAATTTTGTAACTTATCCTTTGAATGACTTGGCATCCATTTATCACTCAGCATTTGAATGACTTGGTGCTTACTATCTAATCAACACTTGAGTGACTCAACACATACTAGTTACTTGACATAAATTGTATATCTCTAACTCAACATATACTATCTGACAACTTATGTTCAACATACATTACTTGTTTGACATGAACTACATAAATGACTTAAGTATATTATCACTCATATGTCAAAACCAATCTAAGATTAACAATAATTCCTATGAGAGATGATCATTTTGAGCTCCAAATATGTTACACCTGATTGATAGACTACCCACCACCTATAAGTCAACTAAAATTTCCTTTTTTATTCAAGTTTTATAATTTTTGTTGAATTTTTTGAGTTTTAGCACATTTTCTAGGTCATGTCTGTCAGAAGTCTACGTGAAGCTTGAATTGAGCTAGTATGAGCCTTTGCATCAATTAATTTTTATATTCATTACGTGTATAAGTTAGTGGGTAAGCTCGTACAAGAGGTACCCACCAGTCATACGACCAGGCCCTAATTTAATCTTGTCTCATGTATGTTGATGTGAATCCTCCTACAAGCTTGAGGACTCATATGGTGCTTGATACTAGATTGTACATTCCTGCACATCAATATGTTTTGATTATGTTTCCTCGTATGAAAATAGAGAGGGCTTTTCGGAATTTTTTTCTTATAATTTTTCCATTTTTATTTTTCTAATGGACTTGTCGATTTGTCTAGCACTGGAAGATAGTTTTATATCACATCTATTTGATCTATTTAGCATATTTTTGTGATTGAGTAATGGTATTTTCTTATTTTTTGTTGTTATTGTAGGTGGACTTGCATATCATTGAATTTAGATCTACTTATCCAACCACACAGGGCCTAGTGAGGTAGTTGTCACATATCAAGGTAGCACATCTTGATGTACTAGGTTTTTTGCATTTCCATGAGTTCCCTGACATTTGGTGAATAATGAGCTATTGATAGCACTAGCCAAGTGTTTCCATAGTGAAATTAACACATTTCACTTTCTAACAAGAGATATGATGGTCATTCCTAATGACACCTATATAATCCTACAAATTCTAGTGCATGGGGCCATTGTCTCATATGATTCATAAGTACAGTCAAGAGTTGAGGCAATGCATAGAGTATATGAGGACAAAAATCTATTGGATAGGTTTATCATGTGGGATGAGTTAGTGTGGAGATACAATGCCACTCAGAATTTGGCATGCATACTAGCAGGGTTCACTAGTTGTTTCCTAATGCCTAATAGATGCCAATAGGGATTTCAATGTGAGTGTGGTAGACAACTCACAGAAATTTTGCAAAGATCAACTACCTTTGGATGGGTCAATGCATGTTGGCCCATAACTACCATGAGATGCATGAGGTGGTCTATCGCGAGGCAAAGACCATGGCAATAGGTGTGATAGTACTACAAGTCTTGGCCTAGGAGCATCTCTCGATAGCCAGGCCAATATTCATGGACTAGTGGTAGGGGGGAGAGGCCTATATCATGCAATAAAACATAGAGATTACCTAGCCTTGGTTGAGCAAACTTGTTCATTAGAGGGGAGTGCTAGATGATTTAGCATCAATGATATAGAGGTCATGGATATAGGAAAATGAATAGGGAGAGGGGAAATACTAAGTCAAATACATGTTAGTGTCTCAACCTTTGATAGGTTGATCACGAGATCATTTTGAGACATTTTTCATTTCTTGAGAATGGCATCAGTTTAGGTGGATATAGGACCTCTCTAAGGAGTACAAAGGTTATGTCTACTTCACCAATGAGGTGAAGAAGGGTTGGGGTGAGAAAATTAATGCTTCTTTATTAGTAGATGAGATGAGGAGGATGGCATCAAGATGATGGGAGTATCTCCCAGAGTTCATAGATCCAGTAAGGATGGGGTCACAAATCCAAGAAGTTCCTACAATTCAACCACAACATTCCCTTGAGGAGAGGGTTGCTTAATCAGAGTAGTTGGGGGAGAGGAGTTGGGTGGAGGAGTTAGGTTGGTGGAGTAGGCTATACACAATTTTTGGAGACAAAGGGTCAAGCCACCACCAATGCAATAGGCATAGGAAGAGGATAAACCTCAACTGGAGATAAGAGGTGGAGGGGATGAGGAGATATAGGAGTAGCTTATACAGGGACCTGTCTGTGAACATCTATTAGCATAGACACATGAGGCACTAAAGAGAGAAAAGGAGAGATCATAGATTTCTCAGAGTTAGGTCGTAGATTTAAAGATCCATGTCACAATTAGAGATGATTGGTTAGCATACAAGGATCAAGAGATAGTGAGTTTGGGAGCAGAGAGAGACTAAGACTTGACTAGCCTCATAGATGATATTTTAGAGCTATAGAGGTGTTGGAATTATAGATGGATTACCTGAGAGGGGGGTGAATCAATTACCACAAAAAAAAATCCATAGATCCCTTAGATGTGAAACAAGTTACTTATTACTATCACTCAATAAACATTCACAAAAAATTTGTAAGTCGGTAGATTTACTTGTTGCTGATCTTTAAGTATTCATAATTATTAACATGCATGCAAAAGTAAATAACATGAACACAAGTGACACCAGATTTAATGTGGAAACACAATATGGGAAAAACCACCAAGTAACTTGTTGAGATAATGGGTGTTGCACACATTGCATAATATTGTTATTTTATTATTTTATTTTATTATGTAATGTTGTGCCTAGATGGACGTGCAACATGTAAAGATTCCCATAGAATATTCTTGATGAGTTGTATTGTAACATTGTGAAAATATTTCATGTAATTATTTAATATTGGGAAAAAGAATTAAATGCCCAATATTAAATGTGGGGTCAGTGGGTTAGGTAGCACATGGTTTTAGCACATGGTTTATGTAATACCACTTAGTGGTTTTGTGGGACTTGCTACTATATAAGAAGCCACAAGGGTAGTTGTTGTAGAGAGAAAAAAGAGAGAAGAGTGTGACAAGGAGAATAAAAAAGGCAAGAGTCGAGCGGGACAAGGCTTGACAGGTTAGCTAAGGGAGCATTTGTGAAGGTTGAAAGCATGGCATGGGATGTGTGGATTCATGCTTGTTCACATAGTTTGCTCGGTTGTGGCTATGGCCATGAAGGCTTCCATGGTTGTATGGCAATGGTATTTTTGTTGAATAATACATGGTGATGGATGCTTTTGGAGGCTGGATTTTTCTCTCAATGAGGGTTTCCCAGGGTATATCTTGTATCACAATTTTGTGGGTATGTTGTCTATTCTCTTGCATGTGGATTTTAATTCCGTGTTTATTTTAGATCTATTATGGGTTATGTGGAAATGGTGGTTATATTCTTTGTTGCCAAGTTTCCTTACAAGTGGTATTAGAGCTATGGTTTTATTATTGTAACCCTAAATTAAATCCATGGGAATGCATGAGAGGATAAAAGAAAGGGCAAGATATATGAATGATTTATTGCAGATCTGAGGGTTTTGAATTTTCTATTATGATGGGATGTTAAAATATTTGGGCATGTGAAATTGTTGGACAAAAGAGTTTTTTGGATGTTTCATTTAAATGAGGGTTTTGGGGGGTAGCTTGCAAAAATGACCTCCTGGGTAAAAATAGACCTCACCATTGGATCCAGGTCGACATTTCCATAAAATTTGATATATAATATGCCCTAGTTTGGCCATGTTAAGAGGAAATGAAAGATTTTTTTGGTTTCAGCCCATGATGGCCGTCAAATTTAATCCCGTCGGAATTTTCGTCACTGAAAAAAAATTAAAAAATGAAAAATCGTACTGAAAATGGTAAAAAGACGGTCTTAGTAAAATGGCCATAACTTTCTCTCAAAATATCGGATTTCAGAGTTCTTATAGGCATTGGAAAGCTAATTCAGAGCACTACAAGATGGTGTAGGTTTGGTTGTCTGATTTTGATATTTTTTAGGCATACGGAGTCAGATTTTCGACTTCGAGTAGTCAACGGAAAGCTCTTGGAGAGCTCTACACATTGGTTCAGATTTGGTGCAGGTTTGGCATGATTTATTTGGTGATATATTGATCTGAATAGTTTATAGATATATTTTGACTATGGTAACATTGTGAGTTTATGGCATTGGAAATTTAAGATTTGATGTCATTGTATACTCAGTTCATATTTCAGATTGGTCTCATGATGATATGGTTATCAGTGTTTGGATTTGGGTATGCATGATGACTTGTTGGGTCTACAAGTTGTGCAGTGTTGTAAGCGGTCTATACTTACAGGTTGCATTTATGGCTTGGTTATGGGTTGTCTTTGCCCATTGATCTTTCATTATTGATGCATGTTCAAATTGGTGGCTTGGATTTGGGTTTTCTATGCCCTAAGTCACATGATCTACTATTTTCTTCATGTAGAAGGGATGAGATGTTGTTACCAGGTACAGTCATGGTGGAGGATTGTGGTTGACTATTTTATGCTGACAGGTTGGACACTTTGAGAGACATATGCTCGGTTCATGGATGTGATCATGGTGTCATGGATTTTGGCATGACATGATTAGATATATAGGTACCTCCTTGATGTTCATTAGCTTGGATTTTTTGATTTAGTTATGGTGGTATATCTTCTTGGTTGAGGATCATGGTTATTTGGTTTCTTTTGAGGAGCTCATGATGTGCACTTTGAGTTCTTTGATGGTTTGATAATTTTGTTGATTCTAATGGTTAGAAGATGATTTTTTATCATGATGTCATGTATAGCTTGGATACACGGTTTAGTGAGAGCTTGTGACAATGATGGGGTGACAGTGCAGGATTAGTTCCTGGCTTGGTTTATATCTTCTTGGTTTGGAGAAGATGGATTTTATGATGACATAGGTGACTTGGTACCATAGTTCAGTGGGAGTTGTTGGCATTGATATATTTATTGAGTGTTTGCAGATGTTGGAGGTTTTTCTTAGATCCTGTTGCTGCAGAAGCGTCTTTGACATTTGCATGGTGCACTTGTTATCTTCATGGTGTATGAAGATGGTTAGATCTTGAGGACTCATGGAGTTCTTGGTTATTTTCATGGTATGTGGAGATGGTTCTTCTTGGTATGTGGAGATGGTTTTCTTCATGGTGTGTGGAGATGGTTGCATCTTGAGGACTCACAGGGTTCTTGGAAAAGGTGTGGTTTATGCTTTTATTTGGCATGTTATCCTTGGTATGAGGATGGTTTCATTATTATGTCATGGTATACTCTTGATACGCATTTAGAGTTGTGACATGTTATAGTGTGTTCATGTGGAGCATGTTATCTCTTTAGTTGAGATGGTTAGATCATGTTGTCATGTTTATGTTCCTGAGGCCATGGTTGGAACTTTGACATTGATCTTGGTTTAGTTTCTTGGTATTGAGTACACTAATCATAAGCTGGATACTTCATGTTATTGCTATGTTGCATTTGGAGTTGGCATGGATTGATTGGTTACAGGTGCTCATGGATACTTAGAGATGGTGGTGATGCTGATTTCTCTTGGATTAGAGAAGTATTTGTTGGGACGGTTGATGGTTTCAGCAGGAAGTCTGAGGGACAGTCACCTGATATGGACTTGAGAGGAGATTGTTCTTAGATGAGTCTTGGTTGGAGACTTGGGTATCTTGATGAGCATTCTCATTCCCCACTCTTGGTCTACTTGGCGGTTTGCTACTTGAGAGGTATAGCCCATTGTTTCTCTCAGTTACATTATATTTATGCTTGTCTTTCATGGATATGGATCTTGAGCTATGGTACATGAGTTAGTTCTAGAGTGTTCATTTGAGAGATGGTTTTAGCATTGGTTATCTCCATGTGCATACGTTGTTATGCTAGTTTAGTTTGGGAGATGGTTTTATATTGGGCATATTCCTTGGATTAGGAATGGTTATTCCTTGGTTTAGGAATGGTTTTATGAGTTTGATCTTCTTGTGAGAGGCTTACATCCATGATTAGTTATATGGTATGGTTTGGGTGTTGTTGAGGCTTCTTGTTGGGGTTTTATGGAGGAGATCATACTTGCACAGTTTACATCTAGAGGTGTGTGTAGAAGGACATGATACAGGTTATGATTTGCATGGTTTCTCTGGTCTTGGTTATCTTCTTGGATGTTCAGTTTTTCCTACATTGGATTTGAGATTGGTTAGAGATTGTGATCACTGGTTTGTGCTCATGTATGTCATGTGAGAGATGACATGGTTATTCCTCCTTTATCTCTTTCCTCTGTTGGTTGTGGTGAACTTGGGAGAGCATTGGAGACTTGTAATGAGAGTTGTTCTTGCAGGATATTAGTTTATGTATTATGGATGTCCTTGATACTACATGGATTCACTTCTTTGAGATGTGTTGAGTGGATTGGTTATAGATTTGACATTATCTTTTGCAGTGGGAGCTTCTTGGTATATATGTGGTAGGTATTGCTCTTGAGGCTTGTGATTGCAGGTTATAGATTGGAAATGTCGGTGATATGAGATTCACTTGTTATACCTTTGAGGTATGGATAGTTGGATGGGTTTGGCACTTTGTTGTGGGTGCTATTTCAGCTATGGATATTTTAACAACTATGGATACATGTGATTACCTTTGGATCAGGTTATTATGCTTGGAATTTCAGCTGGTACAGGATTTTATGATCTTCTAATGCGACAGGTTGGGTGGTTTTCTCTTTGGATGGCTTCTATGTATCTCCAATGGGAGTGGCATAATAGGAGGTGAGATCGTTCATGTTTGAGATGCTGGATACTTTGATTTTGTTGCGGGTATCAGGATGGAGCACTTGGTGTATTTTGATCCATGATGGTGGATGTGCTGGGAGGGATTGTTCCCTTGTTCATTTTGTGTGGCTACGGATTGACCCTATGCAATGTATACAACAAGTGGGAGATTGTTGAGATAATGGGTGTTGCACACATTGCATAATATTGTTATTTTATTATTTTATTTTATTATGTAATGTTGTGCCTAGATGGACGTGCAACATGTAAAGATTCCCATAGAATATTCTTGATGAGTTGTATTGTAACATTGTGAAAATATTTCATGTAATTATTTAATATTGGGGAAAAGAATTAAATGCCCAATATTAAATGTGGGGTCAGTGGGTTAGGTAGCACATGGTTTATGTAATACCACTTAGTGGTTTTGTGGGACTTGCTACTATATAAGTAGCCACAAGGGTAGTTGTTGTAGAGAAGAAAAAGAGAGAAGAGAGTGACAAGGAGAAGAAAAAAGGCAAGAGTCGAGCGGGACAAGGCTTGACAGGTTAGCCAAGGGAGCATTTGTGAAGGTTGAAAGCATGGCATGGGATGTGTGGATTCATGCTTGTTCACATAGTTTGCTCGGTTGTGGCTATGGCCATGAAGGCTTCCATGGTTGTATGGCAATGGTATTTTTGCTGAATAATACATGGTGATGGATGCTTTTGGAGGCTAAGTTTTTCCCTCAATGAGGGTTTCCCAGGGTATATCTTGTGTCACAATTTTGTGGGTATGTTTTCCATTCTCTTGCATGTGGATTTTAATTCCGTGTTTATTTTAGATCTATTATGGTTTATGTGGAAATGGTGGTTATATTCTTTGTTGCCAAGTTTCCTTACATAACTAATTACTAATTTTCACTCTTCTGAAGTGAGCCCTGTTAGGAGCCAACCCTATTAAAGGTTTACAAAACAAACTGTTAGGTGTAACCCTATTAGAGGATTTATTCACCCTATTAGGAGTGGCCTTGTTAGAGGTGTATTGCATAAAAATATAAAAATGGACTAAAAACTAAGCAACTAATGCATATTCCTACATGATTATGCAAACCTCAAAATATGAAAGATAAACATATAACTAAGCATGACTTGAAATCAAAAGAGTATAAACTTTTCAAAATAGCACATATGAAAATCTCATGAAATCATCAAGTGTAGATGATTTCATTTTTGTGGAATGTGGTTGCTCACAATTCTTGTAGCATAACAATGAGGTAGATAGTTCTTGATGAAAATGAGGAGAGAGCTCTCCTTTTATAGGAAAATGGATGCAATAGAAGGCTAAGATTGAATGCAAGATGAAGGGCTAGGATCTCTCAGGATTGATGAGGTGTCCATGAGGTGGAGGCTAAGTAGACTCCATGTGGATTAGGGTTTTGACCATTCAAAGGGTGAAAGATGCTCACACATGTGTGAGCAACCTTTGATGTGACATGTCTATGACATGTGTAAGAGGGTTGGAGGCTCAAGGTTTCTCACACATGCGTGAGACACCTTTGACAGTGATGGGTCAATGACATGTGTAAGAGGGATGGAGGCTCAAGGTTTCTCACACATGTATGAGACACATTTGGTTCACATGTGAAGGGGGACAAAGTTGTCAGAGATGTAAGAGTCACATGTCACATGTGACTAGGGTTTGCTAATCCTTTGATTAGGATTGTGCAAATGATTAATGATGTGATTAGATGAGGAACTAGGATTAATTAGTGGATAAGTGGATTGACCTAGGTTAGAAGGATGGGTTAGGTTAGGAAAGTGAGGTTAGGTGAGGGTTAAAGTTAGCCAGAGCCATGTGCTGAAATAGGATTAAAAGTAATATTTAATTCCAAGTGGGATAGGCTAGGATTTAAATAAGCCTTACTTTATTTAAATCAAGAAAAGGTGAACATAATTAAATAAATGTAAAATTTATTTAATTAAAGGTAGGGTAATTAAATAAATAATAAATATCTATTTAATTGGCTAGGAGCTAGGATATGGACAATTTTAGGTGTCTACAAGAGGTCTTTAGAACAATTCAACTGAACTATCACCTTGTTAGAAGATTTGCAAAATGGTTGTTAAACCAACTCTGTTAAGAAATTTTGGAATCACTACTATAATGGTTAGAAAGTGACAATGGAATGACCTGAATAAGATGCAACTAAATTTTCTGATTATAGATCTCTATTCTGCACCATTAGATCCTCCTTGATCAAATATAGCTTTGCTACTCTTTAATGATCTCTTATCATCCTTCAAAATTCACTCTCACAATAATCAGTCCACCTTCACATTCATATCACATCAAATTCATCACACTTAAAATTTGCAACTTGACCTCTCATATATACCATTCAGATTATCAAGTTGTCTCAATTACAAGTTACAATCACCTATAATCATTACCATAGTCGGTTGGAAATAATACTTAAAACAATTAAGCATTAAATCATAAATTAACAAATTCCTTTACTGGCTAACTCTGCTTGGTAAACACTACTTCAAAAATAATTTGCTGAGTTAACCATCTCAACTTGGTTAACACTACAAATTTTGTGAAATCCTTTGGCTGCTGAGTGAACTCAGTAAGAACTAAATTTCCTTCGCTGACCATGAGAGCTCGATAAGAATAATTTTCTACCACATTTTCCTTTAATGATCAAGTAAGCTCGGTAGACACTGAATTTCCTTTGCTAACTTTGGAAGCTCAATAACAACTGTCTACACAAGGTAAAGTTTGAGAACATTGGCATTTCAAATTCCTTGTTCATTTGCTTTAAGAATTCTTTACATTGATCATCATTTCCTATAAAAAAAAGTATCATCCACAATTATTTTTTCCAAAACAATCTTATTATCTGGTCCTTCCTTGATATACAAGCTACTGTTATCATTAGTTCTTTGAAAACCAATCTGAATAAGATAGTTATGCAATCTCTCATACCATGCTTTAGGGGCTTGCTTCAAACCATACAATACTTTATGTAATTTGCTGACCATGGCCTTCTTATCTAGATCAACAAAACCTCCAGGCTATTCAATGTAAACCTCTTCATCCAGTATACCATTGAGAAATGCTAACTTGACATCCATCTGATAAACTTTGAATCCTTTGTATGCAGCATATGCAAATAAGGTCCTGACACCTTCCAATCTTGCAACAGGAGCAAAATTTTCTCCATAGTTTATTCCTTCTTCTTGAGAGTAGGGTGATCCCATAATAATGGGTTCCACTTTTTGACCAATTTCGACATTGAAATCAATATTTTTGCAACAAATGTCATGTTCAACTGACTATATCCTGAAAACTATAAGTAATTTTAGGATGACATAAACTAATGATTTTGAGTACTCTATTCGTTCTTTGTAACCATATTTTTTAATCTGAAAAAATTTTTATTTAAGTCAATTTTTCATCTCCTTCAAAAAGTGGTACATAATAAAATTCAATATTTTTAAAGAGTGAGTCTGTTTGACACACATAACTTTTTTTCTAGAAATAATAATGATGTAATTTTTTTGGTGTTAGATTCATAACATCAATATCCAAAGGATGCATTTGGTTTGATTCATTTTGGTTGAATATTGTATAGTTTATGAAGTTTTGAAGTGACACGAATCGTAATTCAGACATACGTTCCATTTGACACAGATAATTTGTAGTCAATTTATCAAAAACCTTTTCTTTCTTTTTTTGAATAGAAAGGTATCTCAATAAGCTAGTTCCTACATATTTTTCAAAAAAAATTGACCTAATTTACTAATTTTACAGAGGTGTCAAAGTCAATTGATGCCAAATTGGTAATGAACCTATAATGAGTTAAACTCATATTAGAAAGTCTTAATGAATATAATATGTATTACAATTATAGTTGTTGGAAAGCTTGCTCCAAGTAGCACAAATTGATATTTTTTATTTTACATTAGGAGATCATTCAATCTCAATTTTAGGGGTCGAAAGAGCCAATTTCATTTTTTCTCTAAAAAACAACAAAAATTTGTAATTTGAGATGTTCGCATGAACACTATGTTTGCGCGAACTTGTCTAATATGTTTGTGCGAATAGATGTTTGCATGAACATATGAGAAAATAATCTGGTAGCCAAAAATTTAATTTAATGTATTCGCACGAACATGTATAATAATTTGTGTTCGCACGAACATAAAAAGGGAAAATTTATCAAGATCTGAAATAGAAAAGTGGAATTTTCATCACAAAATCGCCGTTGCAAATATGTTCACATGAACAAATTAACAAGGTATGTTCACACAAACATACCTTATTTAAAGTCAATATGTTCATGTGAACATATAATTGATTTATGTTCGCACGAACATTGTTAGTACATTCGACGAACATGCATAAAATTCTAAATGCAAATTTTTCATCATTTCACAATTTTCTTCGTCCGCCAAAAGTGGTACCTAGTATTGTGGGTTCACCCAGTATCCTTTGCATACCAGTCTAACTTTATTTCTTGACACCTTACCATCTTTATTAAACTTGTTTCTAAATACCCACTTAGTTCCAATCACATTTTTGTCTTTAGGCCTAGGTACAAGAGTCCATGTTTTGTTTTTCTCTATCTGCTATATCTCTTCATTCATAGTCTCAATCCAACTTTCATTTTCTAATGCATCTTTGACACTTCTAGGTTCAAAATCAGCAAGTAAACAAGTATCTTTCAACTTACTTCTTGTCATAGTTCCTTCAGATTTATCTCTAATGATCTGATCTAGTGCATGATGCCTCCTGACATACTTAGCTAATACAAGTTCCTTGCTTTTTGAATGCGTTCATCCTCTTGCACTTCAACTTTGGGTTCTAACTATTCTATTTGCTACTCAAGTCCTTCAGACTCGGTAGGCATTGGCTCGATAGCATCAAAATGTGACTTGGGTTCCTGTAGCTCAGTTTGAATTTCTTGCAACTCAGTTACTAAAGACTCTGGAGTAGAAGATTTATGATTGACAGGTGTACCTGGCACTATATCAGGTTCAATGAAAACAAATCTCCTATAGTCTTCTAGTTCCCTTTTTCTTTCTTCTTTAGTTCTTTCTACAAACTCATCAACTTTCATATGTGCACTTTCTATGACTTTGTGAGTATACAAATTAAAACATCTATATGCTTTACTCTTGCAAGAATATCCCAAAAATATTCCTTCATCACCCTTCACATCAAACTTACCTTTTCTAGATTCTTTCAAAATGTAAAATTTTCTTCCAAATACTTTTAGGTAACTTACATTGGGTTTGTAACCATACCATAACTCATAGGGGGTTTTGAATGAGTCCTTCTTCAGCTGTACTCAATTCAAGGTATGAACTACTGTGTTGATAACTTCCTTCCAGTATTTGATAGCAATTCTCTTTTCAATCATTAAGGCTTTTGCATAGTCCATGATAGATCTATTCTTTCTTTTAGCTATTCCATTTTTCTCAGGAGTTCTAGGGGTTGATACTTATCTTTTGATTCCTCTTTCAATACAAAAGTTATTGAACTCATGTGAAATGAATTCACCACCTCTATCTGACCTCAAATATTTTAGTCTTTTACTTGTTTCCTTCTCTACTCTGGCCAAATACCATTTGAACTTCTCAAATGCTTTTGATTTCTCTCTTAGGTACATGACAATCATCATTCTTGAGTAATCATCAACAAAAAGAATGAAGAATTTTTCACCAATATAGCTTTCAATTCCAATATGTCCACACAAGTTAGTATGCACAATTTCCAAAACTTTTTCAGACTTATAGTTCTTACTTTTAAAGCTAGTCTTTCCCATCTTGCCAATTTGACAATTCTTGCATAGACCAACCCCAGGTTTCTTTATGTTAGGAATGCCTCTTACTTTCCTAAATTTACTTATTTTCACCAAGTTATCAAAGTTCACATGACACAACCTCTTATGTCATAACCAACTTTTTTCAATTTGAGCAATAAAGCATGAACATTCACCAAGTTCAAGATAAAACAAGTTACCTTTTGTTTGAGTGCTTGATCCAATCAATTGTCCTTTGTCATCTAGCAGTCTTGCTTTTCCATGCATGAATTCCACTTTGAATCCATTATTAAGTAGCTATGCCACACTCAACAGATTGTGTTTAAGTCCTTCTACCCAATATGCATTATCACATACAAGTTCTTTGGTTATTAAGATTCTTCCTCTTCCTTTTATGCAACAAGGTTCATTATTACCAAACCTCACATTGCCACCATCATAGTCTTCAAAATGCTCAAACTTAGTTTTATCACCATTCATGTGATGAGAACAACCACTATCTATAATCCATGTATCATTTTTGCTCACATGATAAATAAGTGCCAATTCCTCATCATTATCAAACTCATCCTTTATAGCATTGTAAACAATTTCATCTTCTTCTTCATCATCAGAATCATTAGAATCCTTAGCCATGAAACATATTTTCTTACCTTTGTCCTTGAATGATTTGAAGTATTTCTTGCCATTGCACTTGTGCCCTTTCTTCTCATCCTTGTTCTACTTATTTGGGCACCTAGCAACAATATGTCCAATTTTTTCACAAGAAAAATAGATTAGAGGAACCTTACCTTTGTATTTCCCTTTGCCTCTTGAATATTTCCTTGCTAGCAGAGCTTTAACCACCTCAAGATCACTGTCTGAACTTTTTTCTGATTCTTCTTCACTATCTGACTGAGAATCCTTTATCTTCTTGCCTTTCTCCTTGAGTGAAAGCTTCGCTTCAAATGCTAATTCAATGTTCTTGGTAGCTGGAACATAATTATCATAGTTATCTAGCTCGAATCCAATCAATCTTCCAACTATGGCCTCTAAATTTATCTTATGATTTGCTTCACATCTTCTTTCTTGAATTGTAGAAACTCTGATTGCATAAATGGGAAGTAGTGTTCAAAGAACTTATAGTTGTTTCCTCCTTGATATCTCCTCCAGAAGCTTTGATTAAACTAACACTTGCTTTAACTCTTTCAACATATTTTGCAATGTTTTCATCTTCTCTCATCCTCATTTGATCAAATTAACCTCTCAAACTTTCTACTTTGGCTCTTCTCACATTATCATCACCTCCGTAGATATCTTTCATCTTGTTCCACATTTCAAAAGTAATTTTGCAATCCTTGATATCATTAAATTCTTCATAACTTAGGGAAGATGCAATATCTATCATCATGTTATTTTGAGTCTTCTTTTCAGCAATATCATTGACAGATAATGTGCTAGTAGGTTCTACATATTTTGCATCAAGGTACTTCAGCCCTGTATCACCAATAGAAGCTAGATAAAATCTCATTAGTCTCTACCATGCTAAGAAGTTGTCCCTGTTAAGTCTTGGAATTTCCCTCTTGTAAGACATCCTGATCTTTACCTTAGATCCTTGAAATATTTTTTTACAAGCACCAAAAGCTCTGATACCAATTGTTGGAATTATAGATGGAGTAACTGAGAGGGGGGTGAATCAATTACCATAAAAACAAATCCATAGATCCCTTAGATGTCAAACAAGTTACTTAATATTGTCACTCGATAAACATTCACAAAAATGTTGTAACTCAGTAGATTAACTTGTTACTAATCTTTAAGCATTCATAATTATTAACATGCATGTAAAAGTAAATAACATGAACACAAGAGACACCAGATTCAATGTGGAAACCCAATATGGGAAAAAATCACCAAGTAACTAGCTACTGATTTTCACTCTTCTGAAGTGAGCCCTATTAGGAGGCAACCCTATTAAAGGTTTATAGAACACACTATTAGGTGTGACCCTATTAGAGGATTTATTCACCCTATTAGGAGTAGCCTTGTTAGAGGTCTTTAGATCAATTCAACTAAACTATCACCTTGTTAGAGAATTTGCAAAATGGCTATTAAACCAACTCTATTAAGAGATTTTGGAATCACTGCTACAATGGTTAGAAAGTAATAGTGAAATGACTTGAATAAGATGCAATTGAATTTTTTGATTACATATTTCTATTCTACACCATTAAATCCTCCTTGATCAAATATAGCTTTTCTGCTCCTTAATAATCTTAGATCATCCTTCAAAATTCACTCTCACAATAATCAGTCCACCTTCACATTCATATCACATCAAATTTATCACACTTAAAAATTGCAACTTTACCTCTCATATATACCATTCAGATTATCAAAAGCTCAATTACAAGTTACAATCACCTATAATCATTACCATAGTCAGCTAGAAATAATACTTAAAATAATTAAGCATTAAATCATAAATTAACAAATTCCTTTACTGGTCGACTTTGCTTGGTAAACACTACTTCAGAAACAATTTTTTGAGTTAACCATCTCAACTCAGTTAACACTTCAAATTCTGCAAAATCTTTTGGCTGCCAAGTGAACTCGATAAGAACTGAATTTCCTTCACTGACCATAAGAGCTCGGTAAGAACTGTTTTTTGCCACATTTTATTTTGATGATCGAGTAAGCTTGATAGACACTAAATTTTCTTTGCTAACCTTGAAATCTCAGTAACAACTCTTTGCACAAGGTAAAGTCTAAGAACACTTGGTAGACATTGTAAATCTTCTTGCAAACCAACTGAGCTCGATAAGTGCTAATAGATGGTTTGTATGACATTTTTGTAACATCAAAGACAACACACAATTGGATAATTGTATCCAACAAGAGGAAGTTTTTAGATGCTCATGAGAAGGCTCATCACCATTTTATGAGGAAAACCTATTACTATGCAACTTATGTGGTAGTAGTACCTATAGAGAGGCACATAGCCCGATATTCAGAACATGTTAGGTCTAAGATGGAGTAACCCCTCCACCACAAGTAGTTGTGTGACTATCTCTCCCACCTCTAGGAAATGAAGGAGAGGGATACAGTTAGAGTCCCTTATTTAGATTTTTTTTTATGTACTTAGTGATCATATTAGATGTTTTGACATCTTGGTTTTTTACCCTTATGACATTGATAATCCTCAAGTAGCACATTTTTTGATATCTTTGCATTTGTCTCTATGCGTTTGTGATGCTTTTATGAGATGTATCCTAGATGTTAGATTTTTATTTCCCATATGTTATGCAAATGTGATGAATGTATGGATATCTAGCTTACATGATTTGAGATGTATATGTATGCATTAGATGTAGTAGAGGAAATAGAAATGTATAATTTATTTTCAAGTATATGAGATGTATGGATGATGAAATTTTTTTTTTTTTTGATATCCACATGTATGATGTGAGATGCAAATGTATATGCAAATTTTTTCCTTTTATGCACATATCTATATGTATGGATGAACATGTAAAATGGTTCTAACATCTCATGCAAGTGTTTGATTTGTTGTTCATGATAGTTCTTTGAACAAGTTCTAAAAGATAGGGTCACTGAACCATCATGATATAGTTTTCATCACTAAGCATTTTTTTGGTAAGGCTACAACATGTCATATAACCCTCATTAGTATTGCTACCATGAGAGTATGAATATGACATTAGTAGGATTTTTTTAGAATTAGATGTGAACATTAAGGCACAAGAAGCTAAAATGACCAAAACACCTTTTCCTATTGATTTACCGCATGAACATAAGCATCATGGAATAAGTGTCTAGATGACCAGAATGTTCCTTGTATAAAAGCACACTAGAAATGTGAGAGTTCTATATCATGCTAAGAAATAATAAGTATTCATTCTGCAATGATCCATTATCATTCGTGACCTAAGATAGAAGAATTTTTCTAGATGTACTCACAGTGACCATTATGGTCACTTCATAGGACAGGAGTTCATATATACTATAGCATAGAGAGTTCACTCAAATAGACAAGGAGAAGAACCAACCTCACCAAAGTATCCTTATAAAATGAGTAGAGGTACACATGGCCATCCAATACAAGATAGAGGCTCTTATAGTGGACATTCCTTTTATTTGGACCTTTCAGATTACTAGAACTAAACCAATAGGCACAAACCAAAAAAAATATCATGCCCCCAATCTTCACTTCTCTAGTCAAGATAGACATATTAGATTTACTCAAAGGGGAATGACAAAGAAAAAAATAGAACATGAAGAAAAGCTCAACATAGCTCAAACAATATTAGTTTTCAGATGTTATTTTAGTGGATTGATGTCAAGTTTGGAGTTCAAAGTGTAAGAAATCTCTTCAGCAAAAGAGTGATAATATGATTGACTTAGTTGGGACAATGAGTGAGTGATGTACAAGACTCTTTGAAAGTATAAGATATCTCCCCCTAGAACAAAAAGGTTGTCCCTAGACCTATGATCAATTTTAATCCATGAAGGTATGAGCAGTATCTCAAAGTGGTTTGGATCTTATGCACAAGTTATGGTAGAAAATGAGAGCAAAACATTGGAAAAAATAAAGCACTCAAAGCAAGAAAGTGGAAGGAAAAGAACAATTGTACAAAATCTAGGAGGTGCACTAATAGATGGAGCATTTTGAACAAGAGACACATATTTACCAAGTTTTAACCATCTTGGAAAAGACTTTATTGTTGCTATAGTGATGCATGTTTGCCAGGCTTTTATCAACAGAAACTTTTCTTATTTTTCATTTTTTCTATATTTTTTGATTTATTTAGAAAAAAAATTGTATTTTTTTATTTTTCTATTTTTCTGTATTATCAAGGTTCCTATTGCTAGGTTTTCACCAAGATATAGAATTTTTTGTTATGTTTAGTGTTTTTTTAGCTAACAAAAAGAACTAAGCTAAAGCATAAATGAAACTAAGCTAAAAATTATGCCATAGTGTAAGTAGAATGAGAGCTAAGCTAAAATGCTAAAATTTAAGAATGCTCCAAGTCTCCAAAATCACCAAGAAAACCTACAACATAACAATAGCATGAGAGACCAAGATTTTTTGAATGAGAAGAGAGCCCTCCCTTTTAAAGAAAAATGGATGGAAGAGATTAAGAGGCAAAAGAGGAATAATCAAGGGAGGAGAATACATCTTGAGTGATCCATGTGCACAAGCATCTCAACCAATCACAATTAATGGTTGACTTTTGAGAGGGTTTGAAACATGTGGAGGAGAATTAAAGTTATCTTAAAAGTAGAAGATTCCTCTCAAATAGAAAAATGTGCATTCATGTGTAGACAAAAATGACTTTTCTTTTATTTATAAAATAATAATAATGCTTTATGTGTGCACACTTAGGATAAAAGATGAGTGGGGAATTTTATTTAATTAAAAGGGGGACATGTTCTTTTAATTAAATATGTACTTGAGATAAAGTGGTCATACCATAGGTTATAATCGAATAAATAGATTTTTGAGGATTTGATCAAAAATAACCATTAGATAAATTATGGGAAAATGCTAGAAAGGGGGCTCATAGTCTAGACGACCATTTTTAGTTGATTACATCTACAACTAACATCTATGCATCAAACTCTACAACAACAGTTACTTACTTAGCTCAAGTGTCAAAAGACATTATTCAACAACATCAATAGGAGTCATGAATGACTCTATCCATCATAGATGCTCCCCCTTATAGGAAGCATCAACATTGAGTCCAAATAAATAATGCTGCTATGTTACCCCAAATTGATGCACTTTTGCAACTTATACTCTAATGTAGGAAGGGGCATAAGCCCAGGAATACCTCAAAAATACTCAAAAGTCTCTTTGAGAAGAGGGTTAGTGAATATATCTACAATCTACTCTTTAGTTCTCACATACTCCAATCTGATTTCCTTTTCTGCAAACTTTTCTCTCAACATATGATACTTAATAGAGACGTGCTTCATCCTTGAATGCAACATTGGTGTAGACACCTAAATTTGTCCAAATCACGTGTCTTGACCAATTAAATAAATATTTATTATTTATTTAATTCCATTACCTTTAATTAAATTAATTTTACATTTATTTAATTATGTTCATCCTTTCTTGATTTAAATAAACCAAAGTTTATTTAAATCCTAACCTATTCCCCTTGCATGCTAACCCATTCACTTTAATTAAGTACTTCATTTACTTAATTAATCCCTTTCCTAATCCCATTTGGAATTAAATATTACATTTAATCCTATTTGAGCACGTGGCTCATACATTTAACCCTCACCTAACCTCACTATCCTACCTAACCCATCATGCTAAACCTACCCACTTCCTTAATCATGCTTGCTTTGCATAATCACTTAGCTAATCACCTTTTAATCCTAAGTGTGTGCTCACACATGTGTGAGGAATTCTCACACGTGTGTTCTCATACATGTGTGAGGAATCCTCACAGTGTGTGCTCGCACATGTGAGAGGAATCCTCACACATGTGTGAGGGATGTTTACACTTTCCTCATCTCTCATGTCTTGCATGTCTCTTGCACACTTGTCCTCTTGCATGAGAGTCAAGGTGTCTCACACATGTGTGAGAAGCCATGCCTTCTCACACCTCTTGCACACTTTTCCTCTTGCATGAGAATCAAGTTGTCTCACACATGTGTGAGAAGCCATGCCTTCTCACACCTCTTGCACACTTGTCCTCTTGCATGAGAATCAAGTTGTCTCACACATGTGTGAGAAGCCATGCTTCTCACACATGTGTGAGAAGCCATGCTTCTCACACCTCATTGATCATGTCACCATCAAAGGTTTCTCACACATGTGTGAGCATATTTCCCCCTTTGAATTGGTCAAAACCCTAATCCATGTGGAGTCCACTTGGCCTCCACCTCAGGACACCTCATCAATCCTAAGAGATCCTAGCACTTCATCTTGCATTCAATCTCAACCATCTGTTGCATCTCATTTCCTATAAAAGGAGAGCTCTCTCCTCATTTCCACAAGCACCTTCTACCTCATTGTTATGCTACTGGATTTATGAGCAACCACATCCCATAATGTGAAATCATCTACACTTGATGATTTTTGTGAGGTTTGCATTGGTGTTATTTTCAATAGCTTAAGATCTTTGTGATTTCATGTTATGCTTTTTACATGTTTATCTTGCATTATTTTGAAGTTTGCATAATCATGTAGGAGTATGCATTAGATGCTTAGTGTTATTCCTTTTATTACATTTTTATGCAATACAATTGGATTCTTAGACATATTTATTGTGCTTGTGTTGTCACAATGTATAACAATAGGTTCATTGATTTCTATCCTTATATCCTTTAGCATATACTTCATCTAAATAATTTGATTGCAATTATTTGCTATTGCAACATACTCTACTTCTATTGTACTTTGCGATGTACAATCCTAATTTTTGCTTAATTAAGAAATGAATCTTCCTCCAAGAAAGAAAGCTCCTCCAGTAGTGCTCTTTCTGTCATCCATGCTTCCTACCCAATCTGCATCAGTATAAGCACTTAGAGTAAAATCATTGGATCTGTCATACCATAATCCAATTTTGAAGTTCCTTTTGGATATATAAATATCCTTTTCACTACTACATAATGTGCTTCTTTGGGATCAGCCTAAAATCTTGCAATAATTCCAACTGCATTTCTATATCTGGTGTTGTGTGAGTTAGATATTGCAAACCTCCAATCAAAAAGCAAAAAAAAATTTGCTTGACATTCTCCTAACCATCAATTTTTTGCTCGCAGGTTGCTGATGTCAGCACTACATTAGTAGTCCACATGCCTTTCTAAGCCATAAGGAGTAGTCTTCCATTTTTTGCTCATAACTTGAGCATACGACCTCCATTTTTGCAAAACAAAATATCGTTGAAAAGCTAATTCTGAGCCCATCATAATGGTGGTGGTTTTATGAGATTTTGATGTTGTTTATACCTCTATTTTTCCTATCAAAGATAAAATTTTATGCTAACTCTTTCATTGCAGGGTTGTTTCACATTTGTCCTACATTTTTGCTACCCTAACTTGTGTTTTTTGTAGGGATATTTTGATCACAAACAATATTTTTTTTTAGATTTTTGCTTTAAGTTTTTTTTGGAATGAACTTGTATGGTTAAACACTCATCTTTGAATGCATGGTTAAACGCTAAAACAATCAAATTCAATCTTGAATGCATTAAGGGAATGGACATGTATGCTTAGGTTAGCAAACATTTGGATTTGGTGCTTAAAACGAACAATCACACACTCTTGAATGCCTTAAGAAAAATTGATTTCATTTTCAGCAATCTTGCTTATGCACACGCTTAGTTTAATTTCTTGTTGATGAACTCGCGCTTTTTATTTATGTTGATGATGATTTCAAGTTGGAAAGAACATTGTATGCTATAATTACGAGTGTCTTCAAGTAGATTACAAAACCTAAAGTTTCATTGGGAACGAACACATGTCTTTTTGAACCCCGAGGCCACTTACATATTCTCTCCCCTCACGCCTTCGGGTGATCTTGGGTGCACAAGAAATAAGTGGTCTTGTTTTTCTTTTTTAGGAGGCCTGCTTGGGGATTTCATCACCCCTTGGGATGAACTCAACTCCTGTGTTCTAGCAGAGTATAAAATCAGGAGGTGAATTGAAAGACACCTCTCTTGGAAGCATAATATTGTCACTCTTGGCTAAGCCCCAAAGAACTTTATACCTTTGGGAAGTGAAGGAGGAGATTTGGGTTATTGTCTCCCCCCGGCTGTGTGGCAATATTTTCTTTCATCTATAGATTTGGGCCTCATGTACCTTGCGTATATCAAGGACACCCTCCTTGTACATCCTAGTCAAAACCTTATAGGATTGTTGGTGTGTTTGACATTCTTGAGTGTTTGAAACACACTTGCCTTGTACATATTTCCTTGTTTGCTTTTGCATCTTAAAACCTAAAAATCCAAAAAAATTATAAAACATAAAAACCAAATATATATATATATTGTAAAACATAAAAATCCACAAATTATTTTTATAAAACTTCAAAAATCCAAAAAAAATCAAAACAAATTTCAAAAACAACAAAAACAAGTCTTGGTTTAGGTCCTCTTATTCAAGGTTGTCCACATCAATTCCATGTCACTTCTTCTTTCCATCAAAGTCATCACCCTCATACATCTCATCTTCATCATTCAAACCATTCCTCCACATCTTAATCATCTCCATTTGTCCACATCATTTCCTCGTCATTCAGTCTAATTCCTAGTCTTCATCCTAGTCATGATTCATCATCATCTAGCTTCAATTTCCTCTGCCAATCTCATAATGCATTCTTAATTCAATCCTTCACATCATCATTCTTTTAATCCAAACCCCTGTCAAATTCATTCATTTCTAATAAATTCTTAATTCGATCCATTTACATATTCCTCCACAATCAATCTTCCTAATTTCATTCAACTCTTCTTCTAATTCAACTTTTCACCTAATCTTCTACTTTGGACATAGGAGCATTGTCATCAACATTGGACTTTCATTCAAATCAAACATTCCCTTGTTTGCAATATCATAGGGTTTTCATCAAATCAAATCAAACCCTAATTCAATCAAATCATATCAAATCAAATCAAATCAAAATCAAATCCAACAAATATCAAGTCCCATCCAATTCAAATCAAGTCAACACAAAGTCCAAACTTGCTCCTAGTCCTGAGTTCATATTTCCTTCATCATCCATCTTTCTTCTTCTAACATCTATGGATTTGAATTTTCTTAATCAAATGGTTGACAATCTTCAAAGACAATATGGAGTTATACCTCCCATTCAACCTGCATATCAAATCCATCCCCAACACTTCATATCCTAATCTAATCCATCTCATGTTCATTATTCCTCTACCTTTGACAAGGGAAATCCACCTCATTACCCTTCAACTATGCATAATTCCATTCATAGCCCACACACTTCCTCAAACACAAATGCCCTTGCCATGGAAATAGAGCAACTAAAGAATTATCTCTTAGCAAGCCAACAACAAGAGGCCACCTTCCATTCCATGTGTCCTCTTCCCCCATGTTTCGAAGATCCTAGTCCTCATGTCCCATCCAACCCCAACCCTCCATGTAATCCCCTACCCATAGTTACACCTTCACACAATTCCAGTCCTCCAAAAACATCATCCCCACCTCAGAAGGGGTATTCTTTATCATTCTTGGCTAAGTGCAAAATACAAAATGAAGTGAGCCAATCACCCGAAGTCATACCCCTAGTGCCATTTCAAGACCTTCCTCCGAAGCATGACATTATAGATTCCTCTTCTCCTCTAGATCCGAGCAGTTCTTCATCTCATCGTTCCCCTATCCCTCATGATCCATTTATCCCTCTTAGTCCATCTCATGATCCCCTTCCTAATCAAGATCAAGACATTCAATGTACCTCCAATTCCACTACATCTCAAGAGTTCATATCCATAGATCCTCCACTTCATACAAAATTTCCTTCCACTCCATCCACTAATTCTCCTCCATGTCAAGATCAAATCCCTCCATCTTATGATCCTATTCCATCTCATTATCCACTCATTCCACTCCATGATCCTGTTCTAAGTCAAGATCAAAGCACCCCTTCATTTTCTTTTCATGATCCAACTCCATCTCCAAATCCTATTATCCCCCATAATCCCCTTCATGATCCTAATCCTCCACATATCCTATCACACCTATCCCATCCACTCATGAACCCAATATACATGGACTCATATCTTGTGTTAAAAATGATAACTATCCCATTGAAGAAATAATGTCTCAATATGTTGGTACACCTTCCACTTCTTCCAACTCCAAAATTCCTCCATCCCAACCTACACATTCCCATCATCCATCTTCCAAGTCCATTTTAGGACCTTATATCCATATTCCCATTCCTTCCTCACTTCCGTCCATTCTAGGTCCTTATGTTCCACCACCAAATCCTTGATCCCTTCCTTCCATTTTGGGTCCTTACATACACCCATCCACCATATCCATGTTTTCCCCTTCATCCCCTCATGCTCCTAATAAAGATCAACAAAGGTACACATCCTTGAATTCCTTCCAACATTCACCATCTGTTTGCTCTTCTTCATACACCCATACCATAGCCAATGGAAGCAATTTTAATGCCAAAGATAAAGAGCATAAATCCAAAAATCCACAAAAGCCCAAGGATCAACATGTCCCTTCTAAACGACACGTTCAAGAAAAGAAACATCTTATCCAAAGAAAAATCAAAAAGCCACAAAGGCTAAAAATCAAACATGCAAAAATTTTGTGGATACTAAAGCTACTTAATGTAGCAATGAATCTCAAAGAAAGATTCAAATTGACATCTAATTTTTCTAATCCAAAGGCTTCCCTCATTCATAAATCACCTTAGCTTCCATTTTCTAAATCCATTTTGGTTCATTATGTCGCAAAATCCACCATCCTAAATCCATCGTCTCCTTCATCTATTTTGGGTCCCTATATCCCCAAATTCAAACTTTCTCCCACATATCCTCCACAATTTCCTCCTTTCCATCACCCTTCAAGGTGTGTGCCAATGATGATCTTTCTGCATCCTCCATCCACTCATTCACAAGTCTTCCAACCTAGAATCCATCGACCATGTCTTCCTCGCACCCACTCCACTTGCTTAATCTAAACCTTTTCATAGGCCATTTCCTCCATTCCCCAATCCACTTCTTCCTTCTTTTCACTACCCTACCAACATCTATGAGAAAATAATACAAATTCTTTGAAAATAAAAAAGAAAAGAATAACAAATCAAGGGATACTATATATATATCTACATGCTTGAGTCCTCCCTTCAATCTCCTATCATGTATCCATTGTCTTCCAATTCCACTTATCCCTCCATTCACTTTTCCTTGTCCACTTGCACTCTACACTGGGGGCAAGCTCCATCCATACCACTCTTCCCTACATCTCTTCCATCCTTCCATCTACCATTCATTATCTGTTTCTATCTTTGATCTTGACTTTCACTTTCCTTTCATTCATCCATATGCACTTTTCATATCCCTTGTGCATTGTCCATCCATTTTCCTACATACTTCCATAATGCTTCCATATATTTGATCTTGACATGTTGTCCATATCTTGGATCCCATTGTCCTTGTCATTTGTCCATTTTCCATCCACCTCCATATTTTCATCCTTCTTTCATATGTCCTTGATCTTGGTTATCCCTTCCATTTCATCCCCTCCATATTCCACATTTCATCCATATCCTTCATATCATTACCCATCCCTTTTTCATACTCTCCCTCCCATCTCCCCTCTTCATTCCACTTTCATGCACATGCTCGTGATCACTATTAGAGGCACAATAACAAAATGTTCATACATGTTTTGGAAGAGTGCATGCCTCCTCTTCCTCCACACGCTAGACTTCATTCCATCCTTCCATTTTCATGCATCTTTTCAATGCATCCTTTCCCACCATATTTCACTCCATTTTCATATCCTTGGTATGGAGCATTTGGACTCCTTCGAAACATGGTCCTTGGTTTTGCACTTTCCAACACCATATCATTTGGCCCCTCATATCCTTTCACTATTTCTTGCATCCACCAACATCACGTTGCTTTTCCTCCATTTACCATACCTTGACCCTCCCTTGTCATTGGTTCCATTCTATTCATTCTATCTCACATTCATTCAATCCATTCATTTTATCCATTCTCTCACACATTTTTCTAATCAATTCATTTCTATCCATTCTATATCACATTCAATCTACTTCTTGCAACTCACTTCAATCAAATTCATTCTTCAATCCATTTTCCCTTCTTCTAATTCTTTCACATCCAATCAATTCTACTATCATCATTCTTCATCCTACCAATATCTATTCTTCCAATCTTATCCATGTTCATTTCAATTTCATCAATTCCTCCAACTCCACCATAAAATCACAAAATCAAAAAACATATCAACTATGCAATCAATACTAATTCAATCAATCTAATTTTGTAATCTTGTACATCAATCTTTAATCAATTCATCAATTTGACCCAATCAGCTGAAAATCCGTTAACCATATTCAAACATTATCATGGGATGAATCCTTCCCAATCCTTGGATGTGCATTATGCTTCGCATTAGCTTTGCCATCCTTAATCAATCATCAATCAATCAATCCTTTAATGGGTTTTCAGCTTGACTAGGGGCAAAGTTTTGGTTTGCTTTTAGTTTTTTGTGCATAATTGCTTGTTACTTGTCTGCATTAGTATTTTTTGCATTTATCATGGTCTTTGCATCCTATTGTCCCCAAGAATCATGGTCTTACATATCATGGTTTCATAAGGCATATGGTTTTATTAGACCCCTATTTTCACGTACTTGACACATTGTCATCTTGGTTCCTCATACCTTGGTGCATAGTGTTGAGTACAATATCAAACTTAGGTTGTTCACACCATTGCAGCATAATTTTTCCACTCCCTTCCATCTTCCTATCCATTTCGAGAGAACATTCATGTTCTCCTAACCCGCATGTCCTCTCAAGGGGGCATACCCTTCCACCTTCATCATCCTTCCATGACTGGGGCATCATGCTACTAGTCTTATCCTCCTAGCCACTATATTTTATTCTTCTTTGATATAACATTACTAATACTATATCAAAGAGGGGTAAAATATAGACACCTAAATTTGTCCAAATCACGTGTCTTGACCAATTAAATAAATATTTATTATTTATTTAATTCCCTTACCTTTAATTAAATAAATTTTACATTTATTTAATTATGTTCATCCTTTCTTGATTTAAATAAACTAAGGTTTATTTAAATCCTAACCTATTCCCCTTGCATGCTAACCCATTCAATTTAATTAAGTACTTCATTTACTTAATTAACCCCTTTCCTAATCCCATTTGGAATTAAATATTACATTTAATCCTATTTGAGCACATGGCTTCTACATTTAACCCTCACCTAACCTCACTATCCTACCTAACCCATCTTGCTAAACCTACCCACTTCCTTAATCATGCTTGCTTTGCATAATCACTTAGCTAATCACCTTTTAATCCTAAGTGTGTGCTCACACATGTGTGAGGGATGTTCACACTTTCTTCGTCCCTCATGTCTTGCATGTCTCTTGCACACTTGTCCTCTTGCATGAGAGTCAAGGTGTCTCACACATGTGTGAGAAGCCATGCCTTCTCACACCTCTTGCACACTTGTCCTCTTGCATGAGAATCAAGTTGTTCCACACATGTGTGAGAAGCCATTCCTTCTCACACCTCTTGCACACTTGTCCTCTTGCATGAGAATCAAGTTGTCTCACACATGTGTGAGAAGCCATGCTTCTCACACCTCATTGATCATGTTACCATCAAAGGTTGCTCACACATGTGTGAGCATATTTCCCCCTTTGAATTGGTCAAAACCCTAATCCATGTGGAGTCTACTTGGCCTCCACCTCAGGACACCTCATCAATCCTAAGAGATCCTAGCCCTTCATCTTACATTCAATCTCAATTGTCTGTTGCATCTCATTTCCTATAAAAGGAGAGCTCTCTCCTCATTTCCACAAGCACCTTCTACCTCATTGTGATGCTGCTGGATTTGTGAGCAACCACATCCCATAATGTGAAATCATCTACACTTGATGATTTTTGTGAGGTTTGCATTGGTGTTATTTTCAATAGCTTAAGATCTTTGTGATTTCATGTTATGCTTTTTACATGTTTATCTTGCATTATTTTGAGGTTTGCATAATCATGTAGGAGTATGCATTAGTTTCTTAGTGTTATTCCTCTTATTACATTTTTATGTAATACAACTAGATTCTTAGACATATTTATTTTGCTTGTGTTGTCACAATGTATAACAATAGGTTCACTGATTTCTATCCTTATATCCTTCAGCATCTACTTCATCTAAATAATTTGATTGTAATTATTTGCTACTACAACATACTCTACTTCTATTGTACTTTGAGATGTACAATCCTAATTTTTTCTTAACTAAGAAATGAATCTTCCTCCAAGAAAGAAAGCTCCTCCAGTAGTGCTCTTTCTATCATCCATGCTTCCTACCCAATCTGCATCAGTATAAGCACTTAGAGTAAAATCATTGGATCTATTATACCATAATCCAATTTTGAAGTTCCTTTTGGATATATAAATATCCTTTTCACTACTACATAATGTGCTTCTTTGGGATCAGCCTGAAATCTTGCAATAATTCCAACTACATTTCTATATCCAGCGTTGTGTGAGTCAGATATTGCAAACCTCCAATCATAGATCTGTAATTCTTTTGCTCAATAGTAAGTGTCTCATCCTTAGTAGATAACTTGTGTCCAATTACCATAGGTGTTCCAACAAGTTTACATGTTTCCAAATCAAACCTTTTTATTAAATCCTTCAAGTACTTCATATGAGAAATAAAAATTCCTTCTTTATTCTACAAATCATTGTTAGTCTCAAGAAATACCTCATCATTTCTTGGCTTAGTAACAAAAACATCATCATCTGAATTGTAATAAACCATTCTCTCTTGTACTTTGAATTTGTCATCAATTCTCACATTAGCACTTTCCATAATAGTCTTAGGTCTCTGATTATAACATCTATAAGTATTTCTTTTCAATGAATATCCAAGAAACATACCTTCATCACTTCTAGCATCAAACTTACCAACGTCGTCATCTCTCTTTATGTAACACTTACTTCCAAATATTCTAAAGTACTTAACTATAGGTGAGTGACCAAACCATAGTTCATAAGGTGTCTCATTTGTGTCACTCCTAACTTGAACTTTGTTCATAGTGTAGATTGTTGTATTCACTGCTTCTCTCCAAAGTTTCTTGGATACATTATTTTCTACTAACATAGATCTAGTTGCTTCTGTCATAGACTTGTTTCTTCTCTTTGTAATGCCATTCTATTCAGGGGTTTTTGGAGCTAATAATTGTCTTGTAATTCCATTTTCCTCACAAAATATGTTGAACTCATTTGAAGTAAATTCTCCTCCTCTATCTGATCTTAAACATTTAATTTTTTCACCAGATTCATTCTCAACTCTATTCTTGAATATCTTAAACTTGTCAAATGCCTCAAATTTCTCTTTAAGAAATGCAACCCACGTCATTCTAGAAAAATCACCTACAAGAATCATAAAATACCTTTCACCATAGAATCCTCTAGCCTTTGTAGGACTATTGAGATCTGTGTGTACAATCCCCAACTTTGTTGTAGTATTAAACTTCTTGCTAGGAAAAGAAGTTCTATTATGCTTTGCCAAAACACATTCCTTGCAAATTGTGTTAGTAGGTTTTACAATCTTTGGAAAATCTCTAACAACAAATATTTTACTAGTCCTCATAATACTTCAAAGTTTATATGATAGAATCTCTTATGCCATAACCAACTATCACCTACCTTTGCAACCAAACATGTCATTTTAGTTGGATTCAACTAGAATATATTACCTATAGATCTAGTTCTTGTTCCAATTACCTTTCCATCTTTGTCTCTAATTATGCATGTCCTTTTTGTGAATTGCAACTAATAACCTTTGTCTACTTGTTGTCCAACACTCAAAGATTGTGCTTTAAACCATCAGCAAAGTATACATCCTCGGTATTAGTTTTACCATAAAGAGTTATGGATCCAATACCTTTGACTTGACATGATGCATTGTTTCCCACTCTAACAATTCCTCCATCCTAACTTTCAAGTCAAAAAACTTTTTCATATCACTATTCATATGATGTGAATAACCACAATCAATTATCCAATTAGATTTCTTCTCAACCTGTGATACCAAAGCTACCTTTTCTGGAATTTCCTCTTTAATTGCCACAAATTCAATTTCATCATCACTAGCACTTAATGCTTGATTATCAAAATCATTATCTTCATTTCCATACAAACAATCTCTATATTTTCTACACTTATGATTTCCCTTATACTATTTCTCCCTTTTAGGACACTTAGATGCATAATGACCATACTCATCACAAGTCCAACATTTAAAGATTTTCTTACCTCCTTTCTCTCTTCTTACCAAAAAGTCTATTGCTTGATCAATCTTTCTATCTTCTTCAGATTTTTTGCTTCTTGGAAAATCTCCTCTTGCACTTGTGCTCCTAAATAGGTTAGGTCAAATATTCAAGGCATTGAAAGTTGTCTCTATTTTTATTAATTCTCTAGACTATCTAAGTTCATACTCAACTACTTCAAGTCTTCCAAGCAATGTCTCCTTTGTGAAATCCTTGATACATGATATCAAGAATTGTATCATCTAAATTGTTGGCTTGAATAGTGGTGTTAGAGTCTTCAATATCTTCCATATAACCTCATCATCTTCTTTGTTTCCTCCTTGAGCTTTAGTACTTGTAGTAATTTTTAATATTCTGCCTATATATGTCCTTATAGATTCATCTTCCATCATCTTAGCATATTGAAATGCACAAATCCAACTTTGTAGCCTCAACTTCTTAGAGTGTGCATCACCTTCAAAACTATTTTCCAAATCTTTACAAATCAAATGTGAAGTAGGAAGTCATTTTACCTTATTGTACTCAATCTTAGAAAGTGTAGTCAATAGTGCTTCCCTAGCTCTCATGTCACACATGAAAAGATCTCTTTCTACTTCAGAGCAACTTTCCAACTCATTTTCTTCAATGATTGTTTTCACCTTTTCTTTTCTTTCCATCAAATGTGTCTTCATCTTTTCTTTCCAGCTATCATAGTTTGTTCCATCAAAATTTGTACTATCTTTCTTGAACATGTTCACCATGGATCTCCTAAAGTCATTAAAATTTTTCTTCAAGGACCTGATGCTCTGATATCAATTGTTAGACCACCAAGATAATTTAGAGGGGGGTTGAATCAATTATCCAATAATTAAAACATTTATCTTTTTTAAACAAACTTAACCATCCAACCAAAGTAAACAACAACCATACAAAGATGCACATAGACAATTACACTAGATATGTTGAGTAGAGAAACCCTTGATTAGAGGGAAAACCCTAGTGGGAATGATGCCCACAAGATGATGTACTAAAATAAATATTCCTTGTTAGAGGATAGACCCTATTAGGAGTCTATTACAACATTTAGTACAATGAGTCCCTATTAGGAGACTTTGAATCCCTATCAGGAGATTTCAACCCTATTAAGAGTTGTGCCAACCTTGTTAGGAGTTGTGGTATAATGTATGCAAGAAGAGCCCATTGCCCAAACATGCAATTTCAACTACAAGAAGAGTTCACTGCTCAAACAAGTAATTTACTAGTATCTTCTTCTTTTCTTTGTCCTTTCCCTTGTCCTATCAACTAGGCCAATCACTTATGAACCTTGTAGACCAGGTCATGAACCTTGGATCTAAATATCAAACCTTGGATCACTCAGAAAAATCTTGGCAATGAAGTTTCCTTCACTTCCACACTACTCTACTCAACTTTGCATTCTACACTCTATGTTGCTTTTGAGCATTCACAATTCACTTCATCCATTCCATGATAAAGGAAAATGTCCTTCCTTTATACTGAGTCCATAACACAATTCTTGAGTCTGCTATTAGTCCTTCTCAATTAATTATTATGGTACCTCACTAAGAACATGTTACACTTAGTGATAACCTTAATCTTCTACTTTGCAACTTGAATAACTTTTCGTACATGCAATATTATGATGAGTGAGCTTAGCCACATCATCCTCAACATATCTTCTTCCTGTCCTCGACCTCAATCCTCAAGATATCAACTCTACTAGGAGATATAACAATTTTACCAGAACATGCCTCTATAAACTCTATCTCATAATAGACATCACCAAAACTTACATTACTTTTTCTAGACTTGCCCTTTTTTCTTCCAATGTTAACTACATACACCAGATACTCAGAAGTATCTCCCATAACCTCAAGTGGTTATCATGCTCAACTAGTTGTCCATACTAAATCTTTCTATTGTTCTCCTATTAGATACCACAAAAGACATTAAACATGTTATGTTGACATCAATGACAAACTCAATCAGTCATGAATGTAAGATATCATCATCAAACCAATCTTCCAATCTTGTTAATCTTCCAACAAGGTTAACCACATTAAATCTTGGTGTCTTGTCTTTTTTTCTATGTGATCTAATTATTTTTTGATATTGGTTATATTTGCATGCAACTATTATTTCTCTCTGAGATTAATCCTAACATGGTTTTCCCAGTGGCTTTAGTAAGAGGTACTTCCTCAACCCATGTTGTAAAATAGTTTTTAGTAGTAATGATGAATTTATGTCCATTCAAAGAGGAAGGGTGAATTTATCCTATTAGATCAAAGGCCCATTATTGGAATGGCCACAATGTGATTAATGGAATCATCTCCCTGGCTAGAGCATGGATCAAATTACCATAAAGCTGACATTTTTTGCAATATTTAGCATATTGAATAACTTATTTTCCATTTTCGGACAGTAGTACCCAACTCTAATAAGTTTGCAAGCTAGTGACAGGTCATTAGACTGAGATCCAAAAATGCCCTCATGTACCTCAACTAAAGTATACTTGGACTCAATAGGTTATAGACAACTAAAGAGGGTATTGTCCAAACCCCTTCTATATAAGTCATTCGCTATGATGACGTACCATGAAGCATTGTGGATAAGGTGATGTTTTTCATTCTAGGTTAGATTTTTCAAAAGAATATGGTCACATAGGTAGGAGTAGATGTGGTGGTAGCAAGATGAGTCTTGTCTTATGACAGAAATATCATATGTGAGTTAAGGGATTCATAAGAAGGGTAGGATAATATCTCCACCAGGAACTTGTGTCTAAATTCATTTTTCACCATTTGGAGCATGGAAGCCAGAGTAGCTATGAAATTAACCGCTTTATTATTTGCCTAAGGAACCTATTAAAAGGTGACATATACAAAGTATTTCTTCAAGTTATCTACCATTCTCTTGTAGGGTAGAAATTTCTCATCTTTTTTTTGATAGATATTGATGACTTGATTAATCACCAGTTGTGAATCTCTAAAGATGTTTAGTTCATCCACCCTCCATTCAATGTAAATTTCATCCTGTTGATTAAGGCTTCATATTCAACAATAGTTATTTTATACGAGGGAAGAGAATCTTGTGTGCCTTAGGTAGATAATACTTCTAAGGTTTGATGAACATTGTTATAACATCATATCCTTGTTGGGTGAATGAAGCATCAAATAACATTTTCCATGTTTTTTGTGTTAGTAGTAGTATAGATTCATCCAAAAACTTGATAATCATGAGGTGTTAAGATTATAATGGCTCTTCTTCTAACTAATCAAAAATAGCTTTGTCTTTGATATCTTTCCTTTTGACACACTCAATATCAAACTCACTTAGTATTGTTACCCATTTTTCTAGTCTTAATGTTAGAGTTTCTTTTCTCAACAAGTATTTCAATGGATCAATCTTTACAACTAGCTTTGTAGTATGAGCAAGCATGTAGTGCCTAATCTTCTTTGAAGCAATGACAAATGCCAAGAAATCTTTCTCAATGATGCTATAGTTCATTTCATAGGATACTAGTGTTCGACTGATGTTTAATAGATTAATTTTTCTTCTTCTTTTTATCATCTTGATCCAATAGGATGCCCAAGGATGTTTCTATTGTCAAGATGTATAAAATGAGAGGCTTCCCTTAATTAGGAGGCATCAATATAGGTGGGTTATAAATATATTATTTTATCTGAGTCAACCTTATTTCACATTCCTCATTCCATTCCTAAGGTTGGTGAATGGTTGTGATTTATCCATGAGTTGTGAGATGAACCTACAAATAGACTGTAGTCTTCCTTATAATCCTTGCATCTCACTAATATTCCAAGCTAGAGGCATATCCTTTGTATACCAATCTATCTTTATTCCTTGTGACTTCAACTTTCTCATTCATCTTGTTTTTGAATACCCACTTTATTCCAATAATGTTTTTGTCTTTAGGTCTGAGTACTAGAGACCATATTTTGTTCTTTTCAATCTGTTCAATTTCTTCATTCATAGCTTGTATTCAATCTTCATTCTCCAAGGAATATTTCATAGGTTTGGGCTCAAACTCACAAAGTAAGCATGCATCACTTCTGATTCTTTTTCTTTTCATAACACCAGACTCTTTATCTCCAATGATTTATTCAAGTGCATGATGTCTTCTAACATATTTTGCTAACACCCTCTTTTTTTCTTTGTTCTTCAATAGGTTCATCTTGAATAAAAATTTCAAGGTCATTGTCTCTGTCTTGTTCAAGTTCTGCATGCTTCACATTGCCTTCCTATTGTTTGGTTTCCTCTATCTATGACTCAACATCATTTATCTATTGCTTGACACTCATAGTCTGTTGCTCAATAACTAACTATTGCAACTCGACATTCCCAGTCTATCGAGGATCTGCAACTTTGGTTTCTTGTTCAAATGGAATACCTGGAGCACTATCATTCAAATATATGAATGAGCTATAATCTTTAGGTTTTGTCTTATATTCAACTTCATTTTTCTCTGTGTATTCATCAACTTTCACATTTTCACTTTTCACAACTTTGTTAGTGTTATATTTCAAACACTTATAAGCTTTATTCTTGGTGGAATATCCTAGGAATATACCTTCATCACTTTTAGCATCAAGTTTTCCATTCCCATTGTCTTTAAGTATGTAAAATTTTCTTCCAAAAACTTTGATATTTCACATTAGGTGCATATCCATTCCATAATTCAAAAGGTGTAGCCTTTGTACCTTTCTTGACTTGTGCTCCATTTAGATTATAAATAACTATAAGTACAACTTCTCTCCAGTATTTCTATGACACATTCTTCTCCATCATCAGTGTTCTAGGACAACCCATTATTGATCTATTCCTTCTTTTAGCTATTCCATTCTGAGGAGGGGTCCTAAGTGTAGACATCTATCTTTTGATTCATTTGTCATTGTAGAATTTTTTGAACTATTTTGGTAATTTCACTCCTACTACTATTGATTCTTCTTCTCGCTCTTCACAAAACTAACTCTTTTTTGTTTTCCATATATACAACTTTCACAAAAATCCATATCGACACATTTCATACCTAGTAAAACTTTCTTTCAATGAAATAATTTCATACCTTTCTCACTCATGTGCCCAAGTCTTTTGTGCCATAGTGTTATATCAAAATCTACAACATATGGTTGTTTTCCTTACTCAACTACAACAATTATTCCTGAACATTCACTTTTCTTTAAAACAATTAAAGTAGAATGAATAGTATGACCTATACAAATATATAAGGTACCTACTTTTGTACCTTTTGATACTACTAAGGAACCTTTTGAAACCTTTCAATTTTTATCATTAAAAGTAACTATGCAACCCTCATCACCCAATTGCCCTGCTGAAATTGAATTCCTACTCAACCTTGGAACATGTATTACCTCTTGTAGTAGCCAATGATTCTCATTCTATAAATTAATCTTAATCCTAACTTTTCCAACAATCTAACAGGGTTCATTATCCCACAAATAAACAAGTCCAAAATCCCCTTGGACATAACCAATAAATTTACCTCTATGGGGTGTAGCATGAAATAAAGCCCCTAAATCTAAAACCCATGAATCATCAACATTTTCTAAGGAAAGAACCAAAGAATCCTCTTTGGATTTATTAATTAGCACATTTGCCTTCTTATTTTCATCTAGTTTGTCTCCTTCATTATTCTTTTGATTCCAACAATCTATTTTCTTATGCCCTAGTTTTCCACGATACTAGCAATCTCTTGGTCTTCTGGATTCAGACCTCTTTCCCTTTGACTTTCCTCTTAATTTTCCACAATTTTGAGAATTATTTCCTCTCTCATTCATTATGTCTCTACTTTGTGCATTCAAAGCACTTCTTGATTTAGATCCACCTAATATTTTCCTATTAGTTTCCTCACTCAGAATAACACCAATCATATCATCAAATTTTAGGGTATTAGATTTAGAAACAAAATTAATCATAGTCATTATCAAGTCATTCCATCTTTTAGGCAAAGAACACAAAATAAAGAAAGCCCTAATTTCTTCATCAAAATTAACATTTACAGAAGATAATTGACTAGTAATTGTATTAAACTCATTTAAATAATCTCCAATAGATATGCTTTCTATTTTCTTCATATTAAATAAAAATTTCATGAGAAATACCTTGTTTGAACTAGAGGGATTTTCATACACCTTACTAGGGTTTGCATCAACTATCTAGTCATCTTCACTATTGTAATATTAAATGTCACTAATTATGCCAAGCATAATTGAATACTTCCAAGTGCCTTTCTATCCAAAATATCCTTGTCCTCTTATGTCATAGTTGTTGGTTTCTTGGTTTTTCCTTCCAATTGCTACCATAAATCCTTTTGAAAAAGGTAGTCCTTGATTTACATTTTCCATAACTAGAATTTTTTCCAATTAAACTTTTCAACCTTTAGCTTACCCTTGTCTGTCATTGCTCCCACTCAACTGTGAGACCTTCTAGCTAAAAACAACTTTTATCTGATACCACTTGTTAGGATTTAATGAGATAGAAATAACAATTACATACAAATATAACCAATATTAGAAAATAATAAATTTCACAAAAGAGAACACAAGACACAAATATTTAGTGTGGTTCACCCAATTCCTAGGCTACATCCATCAAATAATGAGTCCAATATTCTTATTATTCAATGATTACAACCTGATTATAAATTGTAACCCCTTACAGCTTAATACCATTGCAAGAAGATACAATATCATCATACATCATAAAAATCCCTAACCCTAAGCTTTTTATACAATATTTTTTCACTTACAAAATTAGGGGTAGAATAAGCTGACTAATAGAAAAATATAACTCTCGATGCCTTTTACAATATATAATTCATTTTTGGCTTTGGGGGTGCTACCCCTAGACCCTACCCTATATCACAATAGGGAGTGCCTAGGGTTGCTGACCCCAGGACCCCGCAAGGGGTACTATCTTAAGAACCTACAAGGGGCATTGCTCCTTTAATCCTAGATTTTGGGGACACTACCCCCAAACTCTTGTAGTAAAATATGGGGGAAAACCACACCAAATGAAGTGGGAAAAAATTAACCTTTGATTCTAATTAGGCTCTACATCATAACATAGTGCACAGGTATGAAAGAGATAATCATGAGTATTGACAAGAAAATATAGAAGGAAGACTCAGTCAACATACTCACATAAAATAAGCATCACTAATTACACGGTCCACAAAAGAGGAATATCATCTTCATAGAACCATCAAACACAAGACATAGCAGTTGAAGACACCAATATCCTATATGAGGACCCAGCTGAACAACAAGAATGAACAAGGATTACTACAAAAGAATTATATATTGGAGACTAGTCACACTATATTAGGGAAAATAGGAAGAAAAATAGGACAAAAAAATGAAATTCTAATTCATCATCATGAACTTTCAACAAGTGATAATAGGGAATATTCAATGGAGACCCTCTAAATTCATAGTCAATGAAGTCTATTAGAAGCATATATCTTTATAAAGACTTTTCTTGGGAATTGAATATATTAGCCAAATCAACATTTTTGGGGCAAGACTTGTCAAGCACAAAGTATGGCATGACATAAACAATAAATGGTATTAATACCATAAACTAAAGTAAGCATGGGTTAGCATCTTCTGCAAATAAGACTCTGCAATCAGAATTGGGAAAAAAAACATGAATATAGCCCATTATGAAAAATTTATCAATGACCAAGGGTGAAGAATAAACTAGATGAGAGAAGTGATTAACCAATATAGAGATTGTTGTTGATATAATGACTATGGGATGTATCTATCAAAAAAGAGGAGGCTTCCTGAGATACTTAAGGAAGAAGAAAAGAATCATTACATCAGAAATATAATGATCCTTAGGAATCAAATTTATTTTATCTCAAACTATACCCTTCAAACATTTATTTCAAGGGCATTCTTCCATTTGCCTTTAAAAAAAATCATCATACATGCACTTTTTAGATTTCATCAAAAATTAAAGGTGACAACATGGCTCTCTCTAGCTATAACAAAAACAATACCTCTATGCATCCCAAGGAATGTATGAATAAATGATTTTTAAGAAATTTACGAGATTCAATAGCTTAAGAGACTAAGGAATGACCATCTTAAATGATCTTCATACTCAATTTGGTCTTAGATTCTTTGGTATGAATCTTGATTAGAAAACTAATTGTCTTGTTGATATTATCTTCATCAAATAAATGGTGCATGTTTTCAACCTTCATCTTCATACATCATCATAAGTTGTGCATTCTATGATATAAATTTCCATTATGTATCCACTACAATCTTAGTGTAGAATATCGAGTTCTCTCTTGTTAAATATTTATTGGGTCTTTTCCACCTACATGTCTTACACCTAAGATCATGCAAAACTATCCATAATTTTCCAACTAATAAGTTTTATTTTCCTTTAATAGGTACCCCTAAATATGTCTTTTCACCATGTTTCAGGTTAAACTAATTGATGCAATATGTCTTTTTCCCCAATGTAATTAGTCCACATGACAATCCTAAATTACTTTGTCATGTTTTTTTTAATTTCCTTATTTTAATATTTGGACAATATTGATTCCATTAAACTTGAATTCAAATATCCCAATATGGATACCTCGTACCTCTATGCTTCCTTTATTTCATGTCCCTACATCCATTTGCTAAGAAAACTGTCCTTTTATTTTGATCTAGATTTACTATTCTCATCCACATGCATTGAATAAGCACAACCAAAAAATGTGAAATGTGATTTAAATATCCTCTAGATATAATGTATTTTTTGCATGCTTGGATTTTTTGACTCCAATTATAGTCTTCCATCATATGCAAAACTACATTCTTATAGTTAGCTCCTATGGGAGGCTTATGGAGAATTCAAGTAGTAATATCCCTTCTGCCATTACAATTGCCTCCTTTTCTCAATATTGTAAAGGGCATCACATTATGGAAGGCTTGTGGAGAATTCATGTAGCAATCTCCCTTCCACCATTGCAACTGTAGAATTCTTACTAATTTTTATTATATAAATGAATGATTTTGATGGAATTATTTTGATTTATTTTAGAATCCTTTAATATTTTCACACTTGTGCAATATTATACTTAGAAGATTAATTTTTAATTTAAAATTTAGGTTGAGTTGAAATCAATAGGTTGTAGTTGTGAAGCTCATTGATTGTCCTTCAAGCAAGCATCAATTTATTTCCTTTCTATGAGAAAATGTGTATTGATGTCACATTTGTAGTTGTGATCATAGGTTTCTTTAATTAGAATATATTCTGAGTTCAAACAATTGTTGAAGCTTATCACTACTTTGTTAAAGAAGTGGCTTATATACAACCACATTAGTGGACAACTCAAGTAGAAGGTGGTTGCATCATCTCAAATGATGATATGTGCATACTAAATGTTGAATATTTGTACTTAGTACTCCAAAATCATCCATTGCATACCTTCATCTATACACAATTTCTTCCTAGTTTCTTTCTACTAACACGCCCATTTCATTTCATAAGATCATCTAAAAATTCTATCATTTCATACCCTCATTATGATTTCTTATTTTTTATTTTTATTTTTGAGGTTTTGATTTATAAAGATAGTAGGTATTTGATGAGAAATGCCTAGTTTTGATCACTTCATAAATGTAGATCACAAGGGCACAATAGGAGACAAAAAAATGTTGATCAAAAGGGAACAACAAGAGAAAAAATATATATTAGACACTAAAATCAAAGTAAAAATTACCAAATCACAATGGTGTGGCACGAGACTCAATGAAAAAAATAAAAAATAGCACCCTACCTTGTTTGCAGACTTTTCGTGGATTCTCTTCCTCCTCCCACTCATGCAAATGAAATGTTTAATCATGTAAAATGAATGATGAAATGTCTTTTTTTAATGTATCAATCCAACACCATCACAATAGCTATTGTATCAAAGAAAATTAATTTAAAATGAAAAAATTACATTCAAATACCATTGTCATCGCAAGTCATTGCAAATGGGTGTCACAAATTGACCTCAAATGTTTTAGTGAGGGGTTGTGTGCACTAAATTTTTCCTAAGAAAAGTTAGGTGCATTAATTTACTTTGGGTGCAATAAATGTTCTAGGTGTAATTAATGTAATGAGATAATAGAGTGTACTTGCAAACTTAAATGTGTCAGGGGAAAAGTGTTGGCCTACTTAGTTGCCCCTAGATTGTCTTCATTGTAAAACTAAAAAAAAAATCAATCCAAAAATTAGAGAAAACTATCTTGGTGAGAGTAGTGCTTAAGAAGTGTTAGTCCAATAAGAATGGAAAAATCAATTTAAAGGGATAATATGACCCCTTGATTTTACCCCTAGTATGTGGGAAAAATCAAGATGGAAAATAAAGTTAGACACACCTGAAAATAAATTTATATTTTTGGGATCATTTTTATCTATATATGGGTCTTGTGGACCCTTAGAAGGGTCATTATCATCATTCTTTATGATGGATTTTCACTGAGAATTGAGATTTTCTAAGCAAAAATGCCTCGTAGACTAGATTTTTGAGTGACCATAATGGAAGAATTGTGCTTAACAGTCAAGCAGGGTGAGGATCCAAATGAATTAGGTCATCCTTTGGTCTCATTTTATGTATTTTTTTATTATTCTCTAGTTGTATTCTTTAGTGGTGCATGCATCCTAAGGAAGTTTAGTGCCAGTCAACATATTGGAGATCTTATGAGCTTGCCCTCTCAATTTTGGGATCTCCAATTAGACTTGGCAAACTAATAGGAATGATCAATGAAGATCCCATTCCCCTACACTTTAAGCTCTATATGATGCAAGAGCATCCTAGGGTAGTTAGAAATCTTGCATATTGGAGGTATTTTGGCTTTGGAGTTGAGGACTCAGTCACTAAAGGAGTGTTGCTTGATTGTTGAATGTACTTGGTGATACTTATGGGAACTCAGCCTACACTAGGATCTCGGTGATGCTTGGTTGTTCTATTGACCAAGTCTCTTGGTCAATGAACGGACTTGGTTACTAGTGGACTCGACACATATTGGTGCTCGAATATGCTTGTATGAGCTCTGTTATGATTAGATGATTTGTTGAAACTTAGAAGTGGTTCTTCTGATGCTCAATCATGTCTTGGTCTTGTTTAAACTAACTTGTATGTGATCAGTTTCTATTTTGAGCTGACCTTGGAATTTAATTTGGTTGTATGTATTTAATTTATGTTGTATGCCAACTTGTGGCTTAAATATTCATTTATTGCATGATTTCATTTAATTTTTAACTTAGTAGGCTAACATGTGGCTTAGTTGGGTATAAGTAAGGGGGTCTTGTGGAGTCTTAAGAGATAGTCATGCAACTTGGAGAAGAGGATGTGGAAGAGGAAAGAACTTTAAAAAACTAGTAGTTGCAGCTTGGGAAACAAGGAGATTTCTTAGTGGGCTTGCGAGCACAAGTTTAGATCTTCTTTGGAGGTTTCTACCAAAGTTTGGTTTTGGAATAGCTAAGGGGTTTGGGTTAGATCTTATTGGATCTTGTAGAACTGTTATTGTATTTTTTATTGTATTTGGCTATAACCCAGAAGGCCTTACAACCAAATGCATTGCATGTAATCAATTATTCTATCTAAAGTGTTGTGGATTGATATCAAATCTTGCATTGTTGTTGTCTTTTCATTGTGTGGTTGTTTTCTAGGGGCTAGGACATCTCCTTTAGGGATTCTCCTACCTTGTATTGTGTCACTATAGGACCTAGGCAGGTGAACCTATTCCTTAACCTTAATGTGTTGGTTAGAGGCTTTTTATACAAGATAACTTTAAATGAAATTTTGGGTGATTTCTCAAGATAGAAAGTGGTTCTAAAGAATGATCAAATTACAACTTAAATAAATGTTGAAAACTTTGAATTGTTTGCTTGTGAATGCTTTAAATGGAATAGTTCTTTGATTGTGAAATATAAATATGTTATGAAATTTCTTTGGAGATGATCTATTAAGTTATCTTATATCCAATTTAGACCTATACCTTTATCTCTTACTGACTTCTTATTAATTTAATCAAAAGATCCTATTTGCAACCTTAGAGACAATTTTAATAACTTGTTATTAGAAACAAGACCGTCACCTCAAGGGAGTATGTATGAATTATGATTTAAATTTTTATTGTTGTAATTAGTCTTATTGGATTTAACTCTAACTCTGAGAGACCAATAAGTTTGAAAAGTAATCCTTTTAAATGATACTCAAATTTCAATTAAATTTTAAATTACAATAATATAAGAGTTACACAATGAAGCAATATAATAAAATAGATTTATCCAAGGGACTAATCGAATAATTGAAGTAATAGATTCATCATAAATAAAGTGATACTAAATCTTTATATTAAAATAAGCATAAGAAAATCAACTAGTTACATAAGTCATTCTAGTAGACAAAACCAAAGTGTCATGCAAGATATTCTTTCTGAAAAGACTCGAGTTGTCTTTTCTATTGCCCCTTTTCCCATATTTATAGAAGAGAATTTAGTCTTGAAATGAAAGAGCATAGCCTTTAATTAGAATGATGTGACTATTCATAATTGAGAACTAGTTTTTTATTCATGTTGAAGTTTTAGTCAATTCAAATGTCTTTATCCTTTTATTGTGTGTTCTTCATATATGAGATATAAGTTTGTTTATATATATATATATATATATATATATATATATATATAACTATGATTAAAATTTTATATTATATTAATTATCTAATTAATGAATAAACATGTCCCATGACAGGACATGTCTCTTCATCACTTATTCTCATTATATATATAATAGATTGTTGCCATTTGGAAAACATATGTACCATATACAATGGCAGTGATTAGTACATTTTCACTGATCCTAAAATTTAACATGGTATCAAAGCACATTTCAATCCTTAGAGATGTAAAGTATACTAATCTTGAATGGAAATCGACTTTCACTTGAACTATATAAATATGTGATTATGCAACACTGATATGATATGTTGTAGAGATAAATATCACTTTCCATCCTTCATATATTTACTACTATTGAAATTGGCCCATGGCTATACAACCACGAAAATGCACTTCCTTTACATTGCTTTAAAAATTAACTAAGTCCTCTCCTTCGTATGGAAGTGCATTTTCGTGGTTGTATAGACGTTGCCTTGAGATTGCATGATGACAATGATGTGGAGATGCATTGCTTAATCATTGGATATAAAGATCAATGAAGTCAAGGACGTCACTAGTATCATTGAACGCTGATATAAATACAATTTCAAGGGATTTATATGTGTTGTGGATATTGTATACAAATGCATGATGTAGGCATATTAAGTTTATCCAGCGACCGCTTAAGAGTGACCCACCTCACCTTTAAAGAAAATCGAATGGCTTGCTATATGAAATCTTGTGAAATGAAACCTTTTTGTGATAGGAAAATGGTCATCATCAAGGATGTATAAAGCAATATGTCATAATTGACATTGAGATTATATTTGATAATAAAGCGTGTGTAGAAGATGTCTTTGTATTGAAAATGAGCATCAAGATGTATTATATGATGTACGAATTCAAGGGGTATCAAGATGGAGGACATAGGAAGAGAATTTGCAATGCAATGGTTTTAATTTGAAAACTGAACTCTTGGACATTCACCATGGCATAAAGAATAGAAATCTTGATATGTACACAAGAGAAATGGGAAGAGCATACGTTGTGGAAATTTAATAAAGGAGTGCATCATTTATTAGTTCAAACCTTTGAGGATATTATGTGGATACCCAAAGATCTGAAAAGAATGTTAAAAGGAGTGATTGTCACACATATTACGTGGGTCCTTCAATAACCTACGTGGAAAGAGTGGTGGAAACTGATGACACCCAAGTACGTGGATGGGAATGGGAATTTATCCAATACCCATCACCACCACCACTATGAAACAACTCACATGTGGATGATAAGATAAACAAGGTAAGTTGAATGTAATATAATAGTTGGTATATTATACATATTGGTGCTAATGAAATATACTTCTAAATGAAATAATAATATTTCTATATTTATTGAATATTATGAAAATTTCAAATATGAAATTTATGTTAATAATAATTGATATCTTGTAAGTTTATAATGTTCTTATAATTAAATATGATCATTGAGAATAATTATTAAAGGTAATTTTTATTATTATAAGAGCAATTTGCCTTGATCTTTTTCTCCAAGTTTTTTTTTTTCAGGTTGAGAGAGATTGAGATTCAGAGGGAGCTTGACATCTCATTAGAGGCAACCTTGAAAAAAAGGGCGCAGATAGAGGATATGATGTTGTCAACCTTCGATGATTTTGGCCATATTGATTTAGAGGGAGTAAACCATCTTGTGATGGATTCTCCAGTAATCAATAAATTGTAGTAGTCAAGAGGACTCTCATTTATGAATATACATCATGACCAAGTAATTTTAATTGGCCTACCCCCTGTGTACATCATGGGGAAGTAACGACTTCCAAATGATCATCACTTGTATTTAGAGAAGTTGTTATAAAGTGATGATCTTACAATAACTTTTAATCTCATAGGAAATATCTACATGTATCCATCCCCCTAATATCTTGTTACATAAAATAATGTATTAAGATGTCTTAATTTACAATAAATCAAGGCTTTACCTTTTCTTTTAGGTTTGTCTCAATGGTTTGTAGAGTATTTTTAAGTATAAATTAATAAATCCAGTGATAAAGATAAACCTAATATTTATCTTTCATTGATTTTTAAGATAAAAAATTTCCAATGTAAAACATCGTCTATCTTAATTAAAACTTTGAAAAACTATCAATGACCTTTTAAGAGACAGCTTTCTTTAAATAATAATACTTAATTGGTTTAAAATAGTTACCAAACATATGAAAATTGTTTTCCTTTCTATTTTTATGATTTAGTAAAATTCAATCCATCATTGCTCTAAATAAAATAATGTTTCATTACTTTATAAAGATGCTCTTAAAAATATTTTTAAAAATTGCCATATTTACAAATATATTTAATAAAAAAACTTTCTCTAGAAATAATATAGACAAAATTATATTTTCTCTAAATGATACAAAAATAATAACATATCATCTAAATTCATTTTGCCTCAATATATATTCTATTGATAAAACATTTTCATTAAACTTCTACTCGTTTTCCCTTTATCAAATATTAATAATCAAATCCTTGCATGTATTTTTTTATATTAAATATAGGTAGATCAAAAAGAACGTTACAGAGTTATATCCACAGGAAGTACAAAAAAGAGGCCTAGCCTCATCGAGAATGATTTACATTGGAGATAGCAACATGATAAAAATGCATCGGTCATATAGACAAAAGAGAATCTAATGTAGAATATCACTGTGAGTGTCCACCCAGGCAGTCCAGCCCAAAGGACCCTCCATCCACACGATGCTTTTCCTTTCCTAGATTTGATTCAACATGTAAATCTCATCTTTTGTAGATTGGTTGTTCCTCCTGATTTCCTTGTTCAACCTCGCACAAGTCCTCTCGAACATTTGTAGATCATCAAGGTTATTTCTCCATACATAGCCATTCTTTAGTTCATGAATAAAAAAGGTGGCATGACCATCTTACAAAAATTTGCTAAGTTTTGTTGTATGAACCTATATGAGTATTTTAAGATGAGTGAGTTTTTGAAAAAACTTAGTAAGAAACCTAGGGTTGTTCTAAAATCTTTCTTCATTCTTGCATTTCCAAATCTACCAAAGGATGTTAGAAGAGAGGATATTCCAAAAGAGATTAGAATCTTTTTTAATACCATGAATATATCTAGTGATGATTTCAAGGATGTTAACCTAAAGAGGATAAGTAATACCAAACATATCCCAAATTTATTTTAGCAAAGATATAATCAAAAAGAATGTGTCAGCTAGATTCTGACAATCTGCATATACTACAAAGTGTTTGCATGGAAGAGTTATTTCTAACAAGAAGTCTATCAAAAATAGTAAGCCATTTAAAGAACTTGAATTTAGGTTCAATATTACTTTTCCAAAGGGTTCCAAAAAACTTCTTCCAGCTATTTTTATCAAGGGTGGAGTACTAAAGAGAATTGACATGATCAACAATGAAGTCATTAACACCAATCACAATATAAATATTTTTAGCTTTAATCTTAGATATAATAGTTTTGTCAAGCCTTTTGCATTTCATATATCTATGAGAGTCAACATGACAAATAGTAGGCAAATTATGGATAGCTTTGAGGATCCTATTTTAAGTTTTTTTTTTGAGATTCAGGAATAATAAATTTCCTTTTAAGCTCTTCCCAATCAATAATTCTATCTTTCTCAAAGAGATAAATCATTTGAGTAATACCAAGATTGGACCAGTGTTAGGTAGAGAAACCTTGAGAGAGGGTAAGGGGTTTACCAGATAGCCTTAGGTTCCACCAAATGGACCTTTCTCTAAAGTGATGCTTATCATCATGGAAGTTCTTGTTAAGGATATGAGTTTTAATAAGGTCTCAGGATTTCCAAATGGATTTTAAAACAATAGAGCCTTGGACCACCACAGGGAAGTCCTCGAGGGCTAAGTCAACAAAAGGAAGATTCTTCCTAGATTTTGTATTCTTAGAGAATCCCCTCTCAATATTATGCCTAACAAGGACCTTCCATGGGTCGTTACCATCTAGTGAGAGAAAATTCCACTTGGCAACGAGGGCTATACCCTACAATTTGAGATCCTTCAACCCAAGACCCCCTTAAGACTTATCTGACTGCCACTACTCCCAATTAATAGTGTGCTTTCTTTTTCCTTTTACCATCAAACTAAAGAAAGTTTATAATAGCCTTTTGAATATTCAAAATTTGATAGTTGTTGAACATCCAAGAGGAAGAGTAATAAATATTATAAGAGGATGGGATTTTTTGATAAACCTGGACCTTGCCAGCAAGAGACAAAGACCTATTATTCCATTTAATTAGCTCCATGATAATCTTTTCTTTAATCCACTACCACATATCCTAAAAGGAGGGTTCAATAGAGAAAGGAATGCCCAGGTACCTGACAATCTTATGAGGGTCACCCCATTCAAATTTAAAGTCATTAAACCAATTAGGGGGTTCATCACATCTTCCTAGGTAGATGGATTTGCTTTGGGATACCCGAGCACTAGAGATGGAGCAAAAGAGACTAAGTTCATTTTGTAGGGCCTCAAAGTTATCCTTATTAGCTTCAAAGAAAATGTTAGTATCATCAACAAACTAGAAATTGATGATCTCATCATGTTTGGGGAGAGAAATACCTTTAATAGCAAGGGAGAGAGAGTTGTCATGCAAAATATAAAAGAGAACTTCAGAGGAAATGAAAGTTAAGGTAGGGACAAGGAGGCAGCCTTGCTTAACAGATCTACTAAGGGGTAAAGGGTTAGAAAGAGAGCCATTAGCATCAACTTGGGCAAGAGCGTCTTTCAAAAACATTTAGACAGTCATGCACAATTTCTCAGCAAACTTGACGGCCTCAAGCATGATATGAATAAAGTTCCACTCAACTCTGTCATAAGATTTTTTAAATCTAAAAGAAACATAGCAGCATTTTGTTGAGAGGGATTAGCCTAGCTCATAGCCTCCCAACTGGTGATAAGGTTTTCAAGAATGTCGACCTCTGATGAAGACAGTCTAGGTGGTAGAGATGATATTGGGAAGGATATCCACAAGCCTTAAGGCAATAATCTTAGCAAGGATTTTGTAGGAAAAATTAAGCAATGTGATAGGCCTCCAGTTATTAATGAGCTCCTTATCCCTTTCCTTAGGGATGAGCTTGATAATACCCTTATTGATATTAGGACCAAGAGATCCATTGGTAAGAGCCTCATTATAAACATCCTGCAAGTTGTTACAAATCCAGCTAATATTAGCTTTATAAAATTCAATGGGAAACCCATCAAACCCAGGGGCCTTATCATTATGGAGAGAGTTGATAGCTTTCTCAATCTCCTCTAAAGAAATATCAAGGGATAATATGTGACCATCAAAACTAGAGAGCTTCCTAGGAATAATCTGCCTACAATTAGTTCTAAGATCTGCAACTTCCATAGAATCTTTGGATGTGAAGAGGACTTTATAATAGTTGGAAAAGGGTTGTTTAATGATGTCAAGGTCAGTGATATCTTGGTTGTCAAGGAAGATTCTTTATTTGGGTTCATTGGTGTGCTTGTGTTTTAGTAAATTAAAGAAAAATTTGGAGCCATGATCTCTGAATTGGAGCCAATGAGCATGAGCTCTAACCTTGGCTCCACGGGTTTTGACCATTTGATGCTTTCTCAGGGAATCTTTAGAAAAAATAACCTGAGCATTAAGATCTCCACTCAAAGTGCCATTTTGGATGTTAGCTTCAGCCTTCTAGAGGTTAGAAGAAAGGATCTTTTTATTGTATCTATAGTCCTTGGCCTTCTTTTTCCCTATGGTTCTGAGTAAATTCTCCCAGGCCACAAGATTCTTATTCCAACTATCAATGTGAGAGCACAAAGGGGTGGGTTCTTTGATGAGCCAGATAATGTGAAGGCTCACCAATACATCCTCATCTTTGGGGAGATTGGTATTGAGGATGAATTTAGCATTGGGTCCTCTAGAGAGCACAGGGTTAATGGGGAGGCTGATATAGGCAGAGATAGGATGATGATTAGAGAGAGTAGTGGAGGTGGCATGGACATAATTCCCAAGATCATCAGGAAGGAAAGAGAAAAAAATTATTACCATAAAACCTATCCATTATAGAGTATATTATGGAGGTTCCTTGCTGAAAGTTGCACCAGGTATGCCACAGCCTAGGGCTGGAACCTTTATTGCCAGCAAGGGGATCAAAAAGATGCTTAGTGTGAGGCCTCACCTAATCCACTCTAGTATAGATGACATAATTGCATTATGATACTTCTAATTTGATGTTTTGATATACTTTCGAGACTATAGAGTGATTTTATTTTAATTTCTGCATTTTAATGATCACATTAGGACCTAATTGATATACTTAATGATTCCATTCATGTTCTAAATTATTTCAATTACTTTAGTAGAAACTAAATTTGTAGAAATGCTTGTGTAGGATAGGAAAAATATTAGAAATACACATGCAAGAGGAACCATAAAACTCTAAAAGCATATATCAAAAAATCCTAATCCTAACACAAAAGAAATTAAGATAAAGTAAGAAAAATAGCAAACTCCCTCAATTTGACAATTGTGCCATGTCTTTCTTCTCCAAAAGAGTTGATGTAGATCCCATATTGACACAATGAAAGCAAGCTGAAAAAAGATAATATAATGATGAGAAGAATTGAAAGAAGATGGTTAACCCAAAAAATGAGACACGTGAACACAATTTATAAAATTTGCAACAGAAATTGCAAATTAGCAATTTTAGTGCACAAAAAGGTAAATGTCATAAAATATAAAAGTTTACAAATTGAAAGAGGAAATTTGTCATAAAGTATGACAAAAGGATGCACAATTAGAAATTGAAGAGTTAAAAAAAGGAAATTTGCCATAAATTATGACAAATATGACAAAAGAAAAAAGAGGAAAATTGTCATGAACTCTGATAATTATGAAAAAGGAAAAGGAAAATGTCATGAACTATGACAAATTATGACAAAAGAGAAAAAAAGAAATTTGTCATAAACTATGACAATTTATGATAAAAAGAAAAAGGGAAAGTGGAGGCTTAAAAACAGTAAGTGGAAGCACAATTAGTGGGAAATTTTGAATTTTAAAAACTCATAATTCCCTCTAAAGTGGAAACTATAAATTATAGAAATGGAAATAGAAAATGGAAAATGAGGAATGAAAAATTAGAATTAGAATTTAGGAAATTAGGAATTCTCATAATTCATGAAAATGGAATCAATTAATTAATAAAGATTAATTAATTGATATTGGTTAGTAAAGATGAATAATTAATAAGAGGGGATGAAATTAAATGATCAAGACATAGGAATAGACTATGGGTTATCTAATCCTATAGGAAAAATTAACAAATTGATTGGCCAAGATGATGAAATAAATGCAAGATAATCCTAGTGAAGGATCATGATGAAAATACAAATCAAATGTGATGATATAAAGAAATGATCAAATGAAATAACCAACGCTAGATGAATGACAAGAAATGGTGACTTGTTAAGGACACATGACAAGGGTTGATGACATATGGCATATGACACCACAAGATCAATTGAAATTGATTGATAGGGATTAATCACAATAACATCAACATACATAGTCAATGCTATCAAATTAATTGAATAAAGACATGATTAGACATTGAAGGACTCAACAATGTCGAGGATCAAATTGATGAATAATGATGATATGCCAAGGACACATGACATATATTAATGAATGTTGATAAGGCACTGAAGGACGTAACAATGCCTAAAATGATCGATGATGATAAGATGATATTGAAATGGTTTTTGAATTGATTTTGAGATGATTTGCATTTTGATTAAATGATGATCAAGTTGGCCAAAAGATCAAAGTTAGTGAAATGATAAAATGGGAAAAGTTATGATGCAGAGGTGATAAAAGAGTTGGCATGAACCATTTTTGAGTGTCTACAGCTTGAAATGTAAAATTATAATGTTAGTGTTAAAGGATAGATTTTGTTATGCAATAGAACCTAATATTGTGAATGGGATGATCAAACACATATGGATGTAGTTTTATGACATGATAGTATGTGAAATGTTAATTTGATTAAGATGTTCATGACTTAATGTGATATGCAGATAAATGTTAATTTGATTGTGATGATTTATGATACTCGGATAAATGTTAATTTGATGACGATGATTTATGATATGCAAATAGATGTTAATCTGATTATGATGGTTTATGATATGGAAATTTGATATTCTAACATCTTGAATGATTTATTTGAAATGATTAGGAAAGGAAATTTAATTTGAATTATGTTAATAGGGACTTCGTAAAATTTGAAGTTTTATGCATCTATGAGATATATATATATATATATATTTGACATGACCTCCTTGGACTACTGATGCTCGAGTTTAATGTGCAAGAGGTGGAACCATGGAAATTCTTGGGAGAACAAGATCCAAACCTATGTGAACACACTTTAACCAAGGTGAATATTTGGAAGATTCAAAAGCCTCATCATGATGTATTAAATTTAAGGTTGTTTGTATGTGGAAATTTTTAATCATAAAGATGCATTAGGAACATGTCATGGTGACGTGGAATGTGCTTTATGTGTCACTTGACACTTGTGTACTTTGTGTGTAATTAACATGATATTTAGGGTTTTGGTCATAGTGCCAATTTACCCTAAAACCAATTATCCTGTTAATGAGTAAGCAAATCCACTTGACAAAGTGTAGGAGGGGTCATAATAAAAGGAAATTCAAATTTGGGAAATGACTAAGGTTTTGAGGGGTCATTAGGTGGTCTCAAAGTGTCTTTTATGTGAAAATGAGCTATTCATGTGATAGTATAACATGTTAGGGACCTAATTTTGACCATGATAGTGACTAGATAGCCTAGGGCATCCCTTTACCCATGCATTCTTCCATAAATTCGAAAATGGACTTGTCACATGTGTTCTCTCCCATGTTTTCACTAAGTCAAATATAGAAAACTTAGAGGGAGACAAGTTTGTAAGAAGAGGTGGCTTGGTGTCTTTACTAAAATAGTTAGTGGGAAGTCCTTATTAGGAAGTCTTGATCAAATTAGTGGGTGTTCACCCACTCTCTAAGTTTAAAGATAGTTAGTTTTTGGAGGGAGAATAAGGGAGCTCTACTACAACTATCATTGCCTTTAGCTTGGACCAAGGTTGGTGTTTCAAACCATGTTTTCATTCTCTTTCTTTTAGTATTGCAATTTAATAAATCTGCAAGTATGGAGAATTTGTCAATGGAACATGTATTGTATTGTGAATCTTTTCATTGTGGGTTTGGGTATTGTATTGTGGCAATGTGAATGTGTATTGTGTTCTTGAAGATTTCTTGGTTTTTCCTTCTTGATTTTCATGTTTGGATTTGAATGTTGAATGTGATCATGGTTGTGAAGGCTTCACTCATCATTGGGAGGGAAGAGAAGCCTTGGGTGAAGGGATTAGTTGGGCTCAACATTGTAGTTGAGAAGATTTACCTCATGATGAGGAGTTGTTGTTCTTTCATGGAGTATTGGCTCCATTAAAGCCATATACCTTTGTTTTTTTGGGAGATATAAGAGGTTTGTGTGTAAGAAGGAGGATATTTTTATGATGGCCTTGAGAGGCAAATGAAATTGCAATAAGATGTTTATGTTTGGTTATGGCATCTCCTCTTTGAAGAGTCTACCTTCACCCAATGTGAAATGATTCCAATGGTGAATCAATGTGCAAGCCAGGCGATGGATTTTTTTTTTGTTATGTGTTTGATTCATGCAATGGCAAGTGATGTGTATGTGTGTATCATGTTTGGACCTTTTTTCTCCTACTTGGTGGTGGGCTTCGTAGAAGCCTACGATGGGAGGTGAGCCTCCATGGTTCCTAGTTTTTTTTTTTTTTGTTGTTTTGCAGGTTTTGTGAGGATAGAGTCCTTGAAGAGATTAGGATTTCACCCTTGGAAATGTTGAGAAATCAAGTGTTGTGGAGAGATTAATCTTTCCCATGTCCCTTCATATTGTATTGATACATTAAGGTTCCATTGGTGTTCTGTTGTTATGTGTAAGGGAGTTACCTTCCATTATATATTGTCAAAAATATGAAGTTTAAGAATTTTGTATACAGTTTTCCTTGCAAGGAATTTACTCAATGGGAGGGAAGGCATGTTGAAGTTACAAGACCAGGGTTTCACATAAGGAAAATTTATGTATCCTTGTGGCCATTTCATATGAGAAAGATAGTGTTCATATTTTTTTTCCAAGGTAGGAGGAATGAGATTATTGTAAAGTTCCTTGTTAGGTGATTGGAGGAGTATGAATAAATAGTTCCAATATTGTAATTGTAAGCAAGTATGCATAGAAAGAATTCATTTGTATCTATGAGTAATGTCTTTCATATGTGATTCCAATCATCTTGAAATTGTTTGTTCTATGAGTAGTTGTTCTCATATGTGCTAATAATCATCCCTTTAAAAAAAAAGTTAAAAAGAGAGGGAAAGTATCTAATATGGACCTGTACATTGAAGTGATAAACTTTAGGTTGTCTAATATCATTAAACTTCTAATATTATATAGGATAAGGGATGAAATCAATTTGATCACCAAAAAATCATTCTATCTCATAGTTAAAAAAGAAAGGAAAGACAACTCCATATATGTCATAGTTTAAAAGTCTATGAGAAAATAAAAAGTATGTTGAAGGTGTACATTCCCTTCTATGGAATTTGTATGAAGGAGATAAAATAAGTGGAAGCCTATTATAGGCTACTGTTTTATTTAGAAGGGATATACTTGGACCTTGTGTATGAAATGTTGATAAGACAATGTATGTGCTAGGAGATAAGGACTCAAAAATAACAATAGACACCTAACTCACAAGTAATTATAAGTGAAGACTCTTTTGAATCCGGTGACCATTGTGACACAATATAAAAAGCAAGTTCATGTCCAAGTTAGTGACCTAGGTATCCTACCCCAAACACCTAGACAAAAAGGAGAGTACCATATAATCATTGCCATTTAAAAAAAATAATGATAATAATAATAAAGCTAAACAAAAGGAAAAGAAATAAACAAACATTTCACTATTAAGAAAGGCACCATGCTTGGATTGGGGACAAATCCAATAAAGTTAAAGAATTAACATTAATACAAACAAGGAGACCTAGGCACTAGGTTTAAGAAGGATCAAAAAGCAAAAAACAAAAAAAGTAAACTTTCAAAAAATGCATATCACCTTGTGATTCGACTTGAGTGCTTTGTGGATGCCTTACCTCCCTGCCACATGTCAAGGATCATTGCCCTCGACACATAATACTCCTAAGACCTTGTTTTGAGCACACATGGAAAGGGGAACTTAGGGCCCGTTTGGCCACGGGCATAGGAATGGAGAATAGGCATGTAATATTGGGAATAGGAATGGCTATTCCAATAACAGGTATTTTTTGGAATGGGGATAAGCTCATTTTAGAGGAAAAATGAGAATACAAAAATCGTATTCCAAAATTTTCCATTCCTATTCCATCAACCAAACAGCAAATAAAATTTGTATACCAATTTTTCTATTCCTATTCCATCAACCAAACGGGCCCTTAGTAAAAAAAGGAACATAAACCAAGAAAATAAAACCAACCATTGAGCTAATAATGCTTTTGGAAAAGAACAAAGTAATTTGAAGTTTAAAAGATATCCTTCTTAATTTGTTTTACTTTTTCCTTACCCTCCTTAACCAACCATAAATGCCTTCATAAGCTGCCAGCACAAGTGATGGGACCCTTCTTGGGTCACGTAAGATGGTAAGGAAAATGGGGCGCCAAGGTATGCGTAAATTTGACATAGTGTAATATAGTTAGTAAGGAAGGAGCATAGGTCAGATTGTTTGTTAGAATTAATGTAAATGATTAAGGGTTAGGTTACTAAGAAATCATTGTAAATAGTAATAGGTGAGTAACTAGGATAAAGGGATTTTGGCACGTGGAGAGTATGTTAAGGGTAGGTGTTAGGACATAGGGATAAAAAAAATACTAAACTTAAAACAAATAAAGTTATGATTAGATGATAAGTAAGTTAATAAGATATGGATTAAGTACAAGTTTATTAGGAAATATGTTTGTTAGTATAATAGTTAGGATATAGTAAAGGTTATCACTTAGTCAAAGTTAAATTTTTGTTAGATAAGTGAATGAGTTTTAGTTAGTAAATGTTAGTTTAGAATTTAGTTCATGACTTTAATTAGTAGATTTGATTTAGTATTAAAAAATGTTAATAAAGTTAGTAGGATGTAGTTTTATTAGGGTTGATAGGGTGATGGAACTGGAAAATAAAAGTATAAAGTTAGATGGTGAATTAAAATAATTCAAATTTAATTATAAAACGTAGTGCATAAGTATATTATAATATCTAATTAATAAATCGAAATTCATAGATAAGTTTTATTAAATACGATTGAATGAATATTATGATGGGCATAAAAAATTTGTGCAAGTGTTAATATTGAATTTTTAAAGTAAATTTTATATTTGGTTCAAGGTAATGATAACTAGATAATATGGTCTCAATTGAAGATATTAGTAGGTTGTCAAAGTTGACAGAAAATAAGCTAATTTTGAAATTGTAAGTGTACAAATAAAATATTAGTTAGTTAGTGGGTAAATAAGGGTCAATAAGCATGCTAGTAAAGGTAGATTGTCAGTGTATGCTTTCTATGTGTGAGTAATGATAGGGTAAGGTTATCAAATCTTACATTACTTGTATGACCTAATAAAGCATTGTGAATATCTAAGTGTGGTTTGTTCGCTTAGTAAAGTGCTTATGTTATGGTTAGAGGGTGGTATAGGTTATAATAGTACAGGTAACCTAATAGTTGATATAGGATTATGTTAGAAGATGAATTTAATGTCAAAATTAATTTAACCATAAGAGATTAATGTTTCATCTAGTTCTATTAGGTTATGTTAGAAATTGGATAGTGTATCCTTTAAGCACATACTGGTTCTCTAGGGGATCGTCCTAGTATTTTGAAATAAGGGTATGCAATGAAACAAACCTAATATGATTCTTGCTACGAATCCAAATCTAATGATGTGAAACTCAAAATAGTTAATTAAGGTTAACAGTTCCACTATGTAGAGTTGAATCTAGAATATATCAACAATTGCGAAAGAATTTCATCCACATGATAGAGAATGGAACCTGTGAACCTATGTTGTTTAGGACTTTGTATGTCATTCTTCTAAACACAATCGGTGTAGAACCCTAAACAAAGGTAATTGGATTCACTATTACAACTAATTTTGATGTGGCACTAGAGAGTCAAAGGAAATAGATCACCTGACATCGTGACCAAACTAGAATCAGTAATCAATCAACTACATCTTAAGGAATTCGAAAACAATTTTTTTTTATCCTAGGTTACTTAAGTCCTAGGTAAAATGTTAAGACAACCTATTTCTAAGAAAAGTATTACTCTATGATAAATAGTTGAATTAAGAGATCACTTTCAAACAATGATTTTAACTTATGACCACACATACCTTCTATTGAACATAACTCTTATCTGTGCATGCGCAATAGGTATATCAAAACTACCTAACTCTATGCTAGTTTAGTCGTAACATGTGTATGTTAATATAAGAATTCAAAAAAAAAATTGTCTTTTATGGTCTTTCCAGGAAAAAGGAAGGCCCTCGGACTTATCATCCTGGGACTCAGTCATGTTGAAATCCCCACCAAATATCCAAGGGATGTTAGGGAGAGAAGTTAACCAATCCCATAAGTTAATTATTTCCTTAACATCATTAGGAACGTATATGGAACATATACCAAAGGTGTGATTATGATAGTTAATAGTAACCCAAACAACTCTGTTGGAAGGGGAGAGGCCACTGCCTGGGATGTGGTTTCACCATTTAGGGTTAACCAATAAGGAAACACCCCCCTTGCCTCTTTGATGCAAGGTATAAAACTTAATACCATCTCTCCATAAAAAATTAAGGTTGGAATCCAGAATGAATCCAACGGCCTTAAGTTCATGCAACATTAGAAAGTTAATGGAGTTAAAAGTATCCAAGAAACACTTAATAATAGAATTCCTATTTGGGGATTCAAGACCCCTCACATTCCAAGAGATGTAATTCATGAGGACACCTTGGGTAGAGTAGGATGCTAGTCTTCAACAGGAATCATGGTAGAGGAGGAGTCCCCATTTTTCTTACCACTAGTTTTTTTTTTTTTTTGGAACTGAGGGGTCTTCCACGTCTCTTGGAAGTGGAGATGTCATTTTTGTTCTCATCTTCACTATCAGACATGTTCAGGGATTGGGTTTCAACATCCATAGACTGCTTGGGGGGGTGGAGATCAACCTAGAAGACATAAGGGAATTAGAGATTGGGATAACCTCAAGAATGTAGTCATCATCTATTTCTTTAAACACTTTATGTGGGGGTTTCTTTGAAGGAGTGAATTTAGGGCCAGAATTGGAGAAATTGCAGATATTTGTGGACATGGGAAGAGGGTGAACTTGTGAACCCTATTCAGGAAGACTACTAAAGCTATTAGAGTTATTGGTCAAATGGAGAGATTTCAAAGCAATAGAGGCAGCTTTAGCATTTTTTTGCCTCCTTTTATTATTAATAGTTTGGAAGCCATCCTCCAAAACTATAACATCCATGTTGCTAGGGGCAGTTTTTGAAGAGCTAGGGACCATGGAGGGGGTGAAAGGTGTTTAAGGGTTGAGATCTAGGAGGGGTCCAAGGGAGACATCACACTGTGTGTTATTTCCGCTATCTAGGTTCAGGGAGGGGTTGTCAGTGTGAGGGTTAGAGACAATTTTCCCATCAATAGCTTTTTCCTTGGTAATAGGTTAGTCCTTTCTTAGGTGCCCTTGTTTTTTACAAAGGAAATAAGCATTTAAGCCTCTAATAATCTCAATAAGGCATTCATGAGTGTCTTCTAGAATGGCAATACACAAACTAGGAGGAATTTCCTTACTAAGGGTTAACGAAATAAGCACTCTGGCATCCATATGGGGAACGAGCCTAATAGTGTTATCCATACGGATGACTTTCCCTAGTGGTTCAAGAAGTTGAAGCAAGAATCTCCACAGAATAGGAGGCACTTGTTTAACCAATAGCTAGCGAAGGGCTAAAAGAGTGAGGACTTCCTCATAAACGACCCTCGGAGACCAAGCTAGGGCACAAAAGGATGTTGTGCCAACAGACCAGTACTATCTTTGTAGAACTTTAGCCTGAGATTTTAGCAAAGAAAATAAGAAATAGTCCCTTTTAAATTTGTCAAAAAAAAAGAGATATGAAAACCAAGCTTTAAATTCCAAAAATTGTGGAAGCAGTCATCCAAAAAATTCCTAGGGGGACAGTTATCAACTTCAACCACAGAGAAAAAAATATCCAAATTTGTAAGCCTATTTTTCTCTTTTAAGATTTCCTCAAGCATTTCAAAGTTAAGAGAAAAAACAACAAAAATGGTGGAACAGCCTTAGGGTTCTTACCGAGAGCTATAGCACCATGATCGATGACCTCATAGAATTTGGCCTTTGCATCTATGACTAGACCTTTGTTCACCACCACTTCTAAGAAGGTTTTGGTTTTCTCAAATTAGCTAGGGATATTTCTAAGGTTTTTGTTAGGAGACCTAATAGTAATGGTAGGAGAAATAGAGGTTACAGCCTCTACCAACTAGCAAAGGTTGGAAGAAGTCATTTTAAATACATTAATAACATGCATTGGAATGTATGCACCTACAGCAAAAAAGTTGTTGTAGGTGTCTTGTTGGTGCCCATCATCCCAAGGATTCCCATTGTAGATCACACTTTGCAACGTAGCAAGTACAATCAAAAGTCACCCAAAAAAATTTGCAGTCATTGAAAATTCACAGTCCTTCTCTCAATCTACATGTATTTTTCAATATAACATCTTATTTTTATTTGGCATCAATCCAAAAACTCATCAGTGAAATGGAGATATGTTGTGATTTAGCCATAAACATTAGGTTTCCCAAAGTATCCACCTATTATTGTACTTGTCATAGGCAAATGCTATTGCATTCACTTGCACTGATTAGTCAATTACTTTTCACCAATCATATCAATTTATTTATTTTGTTTGCAAAATAGTCTTATATTTTATAAAGTTTTTATTTTTATTTTTAAAATTTTGATAATAAAAATAATATTTATTTGAAATCTTATTGGTTGATATCAAATTGTCTTATAGGAGCCATTTTTTCAGACATCCTCCATATTCCATATTTTTCACCTTTTTCACATATATGATATTATTAAAACTTTTGGGAGAAAATTTTCAATTAGGATGAAGAAGTACATAGTTTTTGGTATGAAATTGTCTCTGCAATAAAATAACATGAAGATTATTATAAAATAAATTAGGGATTAATGTAAGGGTAGAATTAGTAACAAATTAATTTATATCCATGTCTCTAATAACTATTTTAATTTTAATAACTAGTTACTAATAACATCACAATACAAATCTTTAATTTTAATTTTAAACATCATATCAAAATTATAAATATTTTTATTAATATACACAGTGATTCAATTAATAACTCTTTCATATTACTACGTAATTATCAATTAAAATTAAAATTTAATGTAAAATACTTTAAAATTCATTACAAATATTTTATACAATATTTTTCTAACTATATAATTAATTAATTATTTTCTAACTATACAATTATTTATTTATTTATTATAACTATAATGGCAAGTACAAGCCACTACATGGCACTTGTTAAACTCGGCTTCCCAAGTTAGGATTGAAATATTGCATTTCTAATCGCTGATAAAATGTACAACACTGCACTCTTGCGCATGTTTAAAGTAATCAAGTTTGCTTGATAATATGTGTGTATGTAATTGCATCACTATAGATGTTGATCAATTATGTAAGGATGATAGTATTTAATATTATATAAGATTAAGGCTTCATTTTTAGGCTAAAAGTGCCAAATAGTCAAAGTTTTGTTTTTTTCAAGCTTAATTTCATTCTTAGTGGCTGACTCTAAGGATCGACAATAATTTAGTCTTTATCAAATATTATGCTTTTGCAATGTGATTATTTTTGTGTCGACATTTAGGATTACATTTTGGGATTCATCATTAGCATAAAAGAAAGAGAGCATTTGTAAGAATGTAAGAAAAGTAAGAGACAGGGATGAAAGGAAACAATCAATTAAGATCCTGCTAATATAAACTTCTCCCTCATGTCGCAGAAGGATACAAACTAGTAGATGCAAGTAACAGTGATGTGTCCATTGCATTCAACCTTAAACATCACACACACTAAGGAAGAAATTAAGCTTGGAAAAATAAGTCAACTTTAACTATTTAACACTTTCAACTTAGGAATGAAGCTTTAGTGTGTGATGTTTAAGCCTTGCGAATTGACAAAATAGATTGTAGATAAATCTAGACCATTTTTATAGACTTTTGAAAATTTTTGAGTTTAGGAGCATCATAAAAACACAAGCATATGAGACTGTAAAAAATTCATCTGCCAAACATGAGAAAATGTCCATGGACCAATTGGAATGTGTAAATCTTCATTTACAATCCAAAAACAAGAGTTGCACGGCAGCGTAGTTCCTACCAAGTGTTGGAAAACAATTTTAGGAAATAAAAGAAGAAGAAGAAAAAGTTAAGAAAGGATATGTAGAGACATGTGAAAGGTTTTATGAACATTTTTTATACAAGGAGTTTGTTAAAATAAGTTTGGAAAAATCTTATACTTTGTCCATCAAATAGCTCATACAATGAGTAGCTTGGGGTTTGTACAACATTTAAATCATGATTCTGATATTGAATCATGATCTTTGTACATATGAAATAATTGTGTTGTTGAACAACCACCAGATTACTGCAATTTTTTTTCTTAACATAGTTATATATTTACAATAATAGTAGGGCACATTGTCTTTATTATTATAGACATTGTAAGAGCATTGAACATTAGAGATAGTTGTGTGCTAAGAGCTCTCACAATTTAGTTCCTTACCATGCTTGGTACCCACCAAAGTTCTTTATTGAAAGTGTGATTTGATAGGGAGATTTTATTAAAGAGATTTATAATGGTATAGAAGAATTTGACGAATGGATAGTCCTTAGTCAGATTTTCCACATAAATACATGTCTTCACGTCTTCCCTTATCTTGTCATAGAGAACATTGATAAATAATAAGAAATATAATCCAACAATAATAAAATTAATAAGACTATTGGAAAAAAAAATGAATAATATTTAAATTATAGACTATATTTAATATTTATTTCATTGAGAAAAATGAACCATTAGCTTCAATCAAAGGATTTCTTGCTTGGAGATTCTTTTGATTTGGTTCTAAGAGATCTATAATTATTGCTTGCTTCCTAAAACCTCAAAAATAAAGATTAGCAAACAAATTCAGCTAATAATCTACTTTTATCAATAAGTCCTGGCACCAATACAAAATCTAACTTGCCTCTTGGATTCGAGAAAAAAGGTGTTGAAATCTACTAGTTGCCCCTTGAGCCAACCACCCACCCACCCATCTGACACATTAAACTCGATAGGTTAGTTTGAATCCAGAAAAGAGAGGGAAAGTTTTTTGAGATAAGTCAAAAGGGAAATATCTTCATTCCTTTGATAAGAAGAAGTAGTAGAGTAGAAGCTAGAAGGATAGAGAATATCAAAGCAGAGAACATTGTGTTCAGAGAAGAGAAGGAATAGGAAGAGGATCAAAGTTGCAGTAGCACATGATCTATTCTTTTGTTCTCTATAAGTTCATTTTGTTTGTCTTGTGAAGAAGTGATTTTTCTAGGCATTATTGTATATAGCCTTGTAGTGTTGTAAGTTTATATTGCAAATAGAAGTTGTAGGTTAAAGCATTTTGATTCTGATTGAAGCATTATGCTCCTAGTTTTGTAATAGTAGAATCAATTTATGAATAGAAAGCAAGCAAGCAAGCATATTAGTCAATCTAGTTATTTTCGCTCATTGTTGTCTCCTTTCTATCTATTTAGTATTATGTTAATTATTTGTGGAAGTCTATGTTACTACCTCTGTGTTTTAATGGTGGAAATGACCAAATAGCAAGTTTATTGCTAACTCACTCGGTTCCCTTGTTAATCGAGTTCTCCTTGTGCTAACTCGGTCAATATATGTTTGTGTTATGTCTGTCAAGTTACAATTGAGTCCATCGAGTCCCTTCCCTATGCTTACCAATCTTACTCAAATTCTACTAGATTATCGAGCTCACTCAATTCCTGTGTCAACCAAGCTCACTCAATAGTGTTATCCACACCCATTATTGTTGAGCTCTTTCCTTTGATGAGCAACTCAGCATTACCCATCACTTAGCTACTTAAGGTGCTAGGCAACTCGGGACTCAATATGGTTCTATTTTGTCGAGTGAAATTTTTTGTGAAGTTTTTCATGTGGTAACTGATCTTTGAGGTCCCACATCCTCATGAGTTTGGACATTTTTTTTATATGTATTTGACATCGTAGGAGATGCAAGAAAGACATGGCAACAACCACCTTCCTTTAATGGACAAAATTATGACACTTGGGTAGAGAAAATGACAACCATTATGGTTGCAAATGATTTGTGGGAATTTGTGATGAATGGGTTTAATGACATAACTGACCCAACTCAGTATGTTACCCTCACCAACCCTCAAAAGACTCAACTAAAAGAGTCAATAAGAAAGGATGCAAAAGCCTTAAATTTGATGGAGGCAGCCATAACAAAGACAATTTTCCCAAAGATGGCAGCAGTTTATTATTCAAAGGAGGTGATGCAGGAGCATCTTACGTTGGAAAATTTATTTATTAAAAAAAAAAAAAAAAAAATTGGAGGAGAGAGAAAGTGACAAAAATTAGAGAAAAAAATAAATAAATAAAAAGAGAAAAAGGAGAGAGAGAAAAAGGAGGAATTTCTATTTTCGAGGTGCATAGGTGGCATAAAATAGAAAAATAAAATAAAAATGATTATCATTCCATTTATCGAGGTGTGTTGGTGGAATTATAGAAAGTTATGAATATTGTAGAAAGTTGTGGATATTGTAGAAGGTTGTGGAAGTTGTAGAAGGTTGTGGATATTGTGTAGGTGAAATTCTAGAAGGTTGTGGATAAGTCATGCATTGGGTGGTAAGTGCCTATTTAAGCAAGGCATATCAGCATTTTTAATCAAGTTTGAGAAGTAGAAGTTGTGGAAGGTGAAGCTTGGAAAGGTGGAAGCTGAGGAAGGTGAAGCTTGGAAAGCTTTGGAAGGTGAAAGCTTCAAGGTGTGAAAGCTATGGAAGGTGAAGCTTGGGAAGGTGAGAGCTTTGGAAGGTCAAGCTTCAAGGTGAAAGCTAGAAGGTGTGAAGGCTTCAAGGTGTGAAAGAGAAGGAGGAAGTGAAGAGTGAGTTTTCCTGAGTCTATGGACAGAGCGCTGAATGTGAGGTAGTTTATAGTAGGATTGTGATGGAGTTGTGAGTGTAGACAGAGTGCCAAATGTGAGGCAATTTACACTTGGATCTTGGATAAAGTTGGAGAAGAGCTAGTGGCTACGGTTTAGAAACAAGGAAGTTGCTTGGTGGCTTGTGAGCACAAGTTGAGATCTTGGAGGTTTCTACTAGAGTGTGGATTTGGACTAGCTTAGGTTTGGATTAGATCTTGAGAGATCTTGGAGAAATGTTATTGTAATTGCTATTGGATTTTCAAGTATAATAAAATTGTTTGAAACATTTTTTCATCTCTTGTCTTCATATTGTGGCATTTTTGGTTATGAGTTGGTAGGGTGGTGTGGCCCTTCATCAAGTGGTATCATAGCAGTACCTTCATTAGGAAGCATGAAACATTCTTGAGACAAACTTTACAGGGATTGAAAAATTCTGAATAGTGAAGCTACGAATAATCAAAAGAGAGTTTGAGAACATTCAAATGAAGGATAGTGAACCTGTTGCAAATTTCAGCTCAAGAATCTCTACTTTAGTAAACCAACTCAAATCAAATAAAAAAGAGTATGGAGAGAAAAGAACAGTGGAGAAGATATTGAGGAGTTTACCTTAAAATTATGACAATCTTGTGATGACCATTGAAGAAGTAAAAGACCTCACCACATTGACAATGGACGAGTTGATGGGAACTCTTCAAACCCATGAGCACTGGATTAATAAGTTAACTAAATCTTCCTAAGAGCAATCTTTCAAGACTCAAGAAAATTCAAGAGGCAAGGGGAGGGGAAGAAATGGCTCCACTGGAGGCTCAAGAAGTAGGGGTCGTGGAAGAAATGGTCAAAGGAATGCTAGTGCAGAAAGCTCAAGACGAGAAAGTAATCAAGAGGAAGCAAGTAGCTCTCAAAATAACTCTAGAGGAAGTAAGAAGAATTACAACTCAAGCAAGAGCAATCTAGAATGCTATTACTATCATAGGTTTGGGCATTATGCAAGTCAATGCTGGAAGAAGTAAGGTGATCAGTCAAGACAAAATGAAAATGTGGTTGATGTGAACATGGGAAATGCAAACAATCCCACAACCTTCATCTGTAAGGAAACTTGGCAAAAAAGAATATAATCATTTCCACATAACCCATAATAGATTTGAAATAAATACATAATTAAAATCCACATGCAAGAGAATAGACAACATACCCACAAAAATGTGACACAAGATATACCCTAGGAAACCCTCATCGAGGGAAAAAACCCAGCCTCCAAAAGCATCCATCACCATGTATTATTCAGCAAAAATACCATTGTCATACAACCATGGAAGCCTTCATGGTCATAGCCACAACTGAGCAAACTATGTGAACAAGCATGAATCCACACATCCCATGCCATGCTTTCAACCTTCACAAATGCTCCCTTGGCTAACCTGTCAAGCCTTGTCTCACTCGACTCTTACCTTTTTCACTCTTATTCTTGTCACACCAACAACTACCCTCGTGGCTGCTTATATAGTAGCAAGTCCCACAAAACCACCAAGTAGTATTACATAAACCATGTGCTAAAACCATGTGTTACCTAATCCACTGACCCCACATTTAATATTGGGCATTTAATTATTGTCCCCAATATTAAATAATTACATGAAATATTATCACAATGTTACAAAACAACTCATCAAGAATATTCTATGAGAATATTTACATGTTGCATGTCCATCTAGGTACAACATTACATAATAAAATAAAATAATAAAATATAACAATATTATGAAATGTGTGCAACACCCATTATCTCAACAATCTGCCACTTGTTGTATACATTGCATAAGGTCAATCCATAGCCACATAAATGAACAAGGGAACAATCCCTCCCAGTACATCCACCATCATGGATCAAAATACACCAAGTGCTCCATCTTGATACCTACAACATAATCAAAGTATCTAGCATCTCAACCATGAATGATCTCATCTCCTATTATGTCACTACCACTGGACATACATAGAAACCATCCAAAGAGAAAGCCACCCAACTTGTCGCATTAGAAGATCATAAAATCTTATACCAACTGAAATTTTAAGCACAAAAAAACATGATCCAAAGGTAGTCACATGTATCTATAGTTGCCAAAATATCTATAGCTGAAATAGCACCCACAACAAAGTGCCAAACCCATCCAACTATCCATACCTCCAAAAGGTATACCAAGTGAATCGCATATCACCGACATATCCAATCTATAACCTACAATCACATACCTCAAGAGCAATACCTACCACATATATACCAAAAAGCTCCCACTACAAAAGATAATGTCAAATCTATAACCAATCCACTCACAAAATCTCAAAGAAGTGAATCCATGTAGTATCAAGGACATCCACAATACATAAACTGATATCCTTCAAAAATAACTCTCATAACAAGTCTCCAATAGTCTCCCAAATTATCCACAACCAACAGAGGAAAGAGATGAAAGAATAACTATGTCATCTCTCACATGACATACATGAGCACAAACCAGTGATCACAATCTCTAACCAATCTCAAATCTAATGTAAGCAAAATTGAACATCCAGGAAGATAACCAAGATCAAGAGAAACCATGCAAATCATAACCTATATCATGTCCTTCTACACACACCTCTAGATGCAAACTGTGCAAGTATGATCTCTTCCATTAAACCCCAATAAGAAGCCTCAACAACACCCAAACCATACCATATAACTAATCATGGATGTAAGCCTCTCACAAGAAGATCAAACTCATAAAACCATTCCTAAACCAAGGAATATGCCCAATATAAAACCATCTCCCAAACTCAACCAGCATAACAACATATGCAAATGGAGATAACCAATGCTAAACTATTTCTCAAATGAACCCTCAAGAACTAACTCATGTACCATAGCTCAAGATCCATATCCATGAAAGATAAGCATAAATATAATGCACTTGAGATAAAAAAAACAATGGGCTATACCTCTCAAGTAGCAAACTGCTGAGTAGACTAAGAGTGGAGAATGAGAATGCTCATCAAGATACCCAAATCTCCAACCAAGACTCATTTAAGAAAAATCTCCTCTCAAGTCCATATCACGTGACTGCCCCTCGGACTTCCTGCTAAAACCATCAACCGTCCAACCAAATACTTCTCTAATCAAAGAAAAATCAGCATCACCAGTGTCTCTAAGTATCCATGAGCACCTGTAACCAATCAACCCATGCCAACTCCAAATGCAACATAGCAATATCATGAAGTATCCAACTTATGATCAGTGTACTCAATACCAAGAAACTAAACCAAGATCAATGTCAAAGTTCCAACCATGGCCTCGGGAACATAAACATGACAACATGATCTAAACCATCTCAACCAAAAGAGATAACATGCTCCATATGAACACACCATAACATGTCACAACTCTAAATGCATATCAAAAGTATACCATGACATAATAATGAAACCATCCTCATACCAAGGATAACATGCCAAATAAAAGCATAAACCACACCTTTGCCAAGAACCCTGTGAGTCCTCAAGATGCAACCATCTCCACACACCATGAAGAAAACCTTCTCCACATACCAGGAAGAACCATCTCCACATACCATGAAAATAACCAAGAACTCCATGAGTCCTCAAGATCTAACCACCTTCACACACCATGAAGATAACAAGTGCACCATGCAAATGTCAAAGACACTTCTGTAGCAACAAGATCTAAGACAAACCTCCAACATCTGTAAACACTAACTAAATATATCAATGCCAAAAAACTCCCACTCAACTGTGGTACCAAGTCACCTATGGCATCATAAAATCCATCTCCTACATGAAGATCCAAACCAAACCAAGAACTAATCATGTACTGTCACCTCATCACTGTCACAAGCTCCCACTAAACCATGTATCCAAGCTATCCATGAAATCATGATGAAAAACCATCCTCTAACCATGAGAATCAACTAAAGCATCAAACCATCAAAGAACTCAAAGTGCACATCATGAGCTCCTCAAAAGAAACCAAATAACTATGATCCTAAACCAAGAAGATATACCACCATAACTAAATCAAAAATTCAAGCTAATGAACATCAAGAATGTACCTGTATAACCAATCATGTCATGCCAAAATCTATGGCACCATGATCACATCCATGAACCGAGCATCTGGCTCACAAAGTGCCCAACCTGTTAGCATAAAATAGTCAACCAAAATCCTCCACCATGACTATACGTGGTAACAACATCTCATCCCTTCTACATGAAGAAAAATTAGCAAATCATGTGACTTAGGGCATAGACAACCCAAATTCAAGCCACCAATCTAAATATGCATCAATAATGAAAGATCAATAGGCAAAAACAATCCATAACCAAGCCATAAATGCAACTTGTAAGTATAGACTGCTTACAACACGACACAACTTGTAGATCCAACAAGTCATCATACATATCCAAACCAAACACTTATAACCATATCATCATGAGACCAAACTTGAGTATACAATGACATCAAATCTTAAATATCTAATGTCATAAACTCATAATGTTACCATAGTCAAAATATATCTATAAACTATTCAGATCAATGTATCGCCAAATAAATCATGCCAAACCTACACCAAATCTAAACCAATGTTTAGAGCTCTCTAAGAGCTTTCCATTGACTATTCGAAGTCCAAAATCTAACTCTGTATGCCCAAGTTATGCCCTAATTTGTGCTCAAAATAAATAACATCTAACTTTAGGGCTCTTAAAACTTGACAAAATATCAAAATCATAAAACCAAACCTATACCATGTTGTAGTGCTCTGAATTAGCTTTCGAACGCCTGTAAGAACTCTGAAATCCACTATTGTGAGAGAAAGTTATGGTTGTTTTACTAAGACAGTCTTTTTACCATTTTCACTCCGATTTTTCATTTTTATTTTTTATTTTTTTGTGACAAAAATTCTGACGAGATTAAATTTGACGGCCATCATGGGTTGAAACCAAAAAACTCTTTGATTTTCTCTTAACATAGCCAAACTAGGGCATATTATATATCAAAATTTATGAAAATGTTGACCCGGATCCAATGGTGAGGTCTGTTTTTACCCAGGAGGCCATTTCTGCAAGCTCCCCCCTAAAACCCTCATTTAATGAAACATCTAAAAAAATCTTTTTGTCCAAAAAAATTCACATGCCCAAATATTTTAACATCCCATCATAATAGCAAATCCAAAACCCTCAGATCTGCAATAAATTATTCATATATCTTGCCCTTTTCTTTTATCCTCTTATGCATTCCCATGGATTCAATCTAGGGTTACAAATAATGAAACCATAGCTCTGATACCACTTGTAAAAAAATTTGGCAAGAAAGAATATAACCGTTTCCACATAACTCATAATAGATTTGAAATAAACACATAATTAAAATCCACATGCAAGAGAATAGACAACATACCCACAAAAATGTGACACAAGATATACCCTGGGAAACCCTCATCAAACGAAAAAATCTAGCCTCCAAAAGCATCCATCACCATGTATTATTCAACAAAAATACAATTTTCATACAACCATGGAAGCCTTCATGGCCATAGCCACAACCGAGAAAACTTTGTGAACAAGCATGAATCCACACATCTAATGCCATGCTTTCAACCTTCACAAATGCTCCCTTGGCTAACCTATCAAGCTTTGTCCTGCTCGACTCTTGTCTTTCTCACTCTTGTTCTTGTCACACCAACAACTACCCTTATGGCTGCTTATATAGTAGCAAGTCCCACAAAACCACCAAGTGGTATTACATAAACCATGTGCTAAAACCATGTGCTACCTAATCCACTGACCCCACATTTAATATTGGGCATTTAATTCTTTTCTCCAATATTAAATAATTACATGAAATATTATCACAATGTTACAATACAACTCATCAAGAATATTGTATGGGAATATTTACATGTTGCACGTCCATCTAGGTACAACATTACATAATAAAATAAAATAATAAAATATAACAATAATATGCAATGTGTACAACATTCATTATCTCAACATCATCGTGTGTAACATTGGTGAAGAAGGTAGCCCTGAGATATGGTATTTGGATAGCAGTTGTAGCAACCACATGAGTGCTAATGAAAGTTTATTTTCTTTCATTGATAGAAATTTAAAGTCTAAAATCAAAATGGGAAAGAATGGAACCATTCCCATAGTGGGAAAAAGATTTATTATGGTCCACACCAAGCAAGGTGAGAAGAAGGAGATACAAAATGTATATTTTTCCCTCGGTATGAAGCACAATTTGATGAGTGTTGGACAACTCATTCAAAATGGTTACAAGGTGCTGATAAAAAATGACAAGTGTGTCATTCATGAAAAGGATGGGAGCAAGAGGATACTTGTAGTAGTCCAAATGACAAAGAACCAGATATTCCCCTTGAAGATAGAGACATGTTTCTCTTCTCAAGTTAGTGTTGCACCTCCCAATCATACATGTACATCAATACATCAGCAATCATCTTTTAGAAGCATGATTGAAGAAGCCTCCAAGCTATTGCAAATCAAGTATGGACATCTTGGCTTTGCTAATTTAAATTTATTGTCCAAGAAAAGAATGGTAGATGGTTTGCCAACCATTGTAGATTCATGTGACAAGTGTGAGGCCTATATTTTGGGTGAGCAACACAGACTTCCTTTTAATTTTGGCAATTCTAGAAGGGTAGGGGCACCATTAGGATTGATACATTCTGATTCAGTTGGCCCTATACAAACCACTTCTATTGGGTGGAATACTTATTTCATGACATTCATAGATAAATTCAGTCATAGGACATGTGTATATTTCTTGAAAAGAAAATATGAAGCATTTGATAAATTTGTTGAATTTAAAGGTCTGGCTAAAAAAAAATATGGACACTATGTAAAATTCCTTAGTTTGGATAGAGGAGTGGAGTATACCTCCAATTTGTTTGTAATTTTTTATAGGAAGAATGGCATCAAGAAAGAGCTTACAACTAGTTATACTTGGCAACAAAATGGAGTGGCTGAGAGGAAACACAAGACCATTGTTAAGATGCCAAGGAGCATGATGAAAGAAAAGGGACTCTCAAATGAATATTGGGGAGAAGTTGTAGCAACAATGGTATACTTCCTAAATAGGTATCCTACAAAGTCAATCTGTGACAAGATTCCTCTTGAGGCATGGTCAAGAAATAGATGGACATATGAGCACTTGAGAGTGTTTGGATGTGTAGCATATGCACATTTTTCAAAGGAGTGAAGAAAAAAGTTAGATTAAAAAGGTGTGAAATGCATCTTCACAAGTTACAGTTCAAAATCAAAGGCTTATAGGTTGTATGGTCCAATCACCAAGAAGATTATCATTTCAATAGATGTGAATTTTTTTGAAAATCACTCATGGGATGGCTCGGTAGATGAATCTTCAAGCACTTTAAGTAAAGTGATGACTATTGATGAAGAAGATGAAATTGGTGATCAGCAAGATAATGGAGCAACAAACAAAGGCAAAAAGGCAAGCAGCTTCAAACATGTAGAATTCCAGCCCCTAGCAACTCAAGACAACCCCGAGTTGGCATGCAAAACAATAGTAGTAGCAATACTGAAAATTCAAATGCCTCCCTCGCTTCCCTATTGCCAAGACAGACTAAAAGTCTAAGGGAGATATACCAAGATGAAAGGTATGAGGAAGATTATGATGAGAGTGTTAATTTTGCATTATCTTCTCATAGTGATCCAATCTCTTTTGAAGAAGCTATGAAAGAAGAGAAATGGTGTAATGTCATGGATGAGGAATAGAAAGAAATGAAACATGGTAGTTAACTACTTTTCCTTCCAAAAAACAAGTAAGTGGAGTTAAATGGGTTTACAAGAACAAGTGTAATGTTGAAGAAAAAATAGATAGGCATAAGGCATGATTAATGGTCAAGGGGTACAAGCAGTATGGAAAAAATTATGATGAGACATATGCTCAGGTTGCAAGAATGAAAATTGTGTGTGTTGTCATAGTAGTTGCAACCTAGCATAAATGGAAGGTATACCAAATGGATATGAAGTCCACCTTCTTGAATGGTGTGTTGAAAGAAGAGGTATATGTGGAGAAGCCACCTGGTTATGAAGTTGCAGGTGAAGAAGATAAGGTGTATAGGTTGAAGAGAGCTTTATATGGGCTCAAGCAAGCTCCACAGGCATGGCATAACAAGATTGACTCATACTTGATGATCAATGACTTTAGCAAAAGTGATGGTGAACCCACTCTCTACATCAAAGTAAGAAATGGTAAGGTGTTGATTGTTGTCTTGTACGTAGATGACTTAATCTTCATTAGAAATTATAATTTCCTAATTGGTGAGTTCAAAGAGGCCATGAAAAATGAATTTGAAATGACAAACTAAGGTCTCTTGAAGTATTTTCTAGGCATAGAAGTAAAACAAATGTATGATGGCATCTTCATCTCTCAAGAAAACTATGCAAATTAGATCTTCGAGAGATTCAAAATGCAAAACAATAAGGTAGCCCAACACCAATAGTAATAGGTCTAAAGTTGAGCAAGGAAGATTGTAGCAAAAGTGTGAATCCAACACTATATAAGAGTATAGTTGGAAGCTTAATGTATTTGATAGCAACTCAGCCTAATATGATGCATGCGGCAAGTTTGATTTCAGATTTATGGAAACACCAAAAGATTCACATAGGCAAGCAGGAAAAAGGATCCTAAGGTATGTGAATGGTACCAAGGGATTTGGTATTTTGTATACTACTTATAATAATTTTAAGTTGGTTGGGTACACTGATAGTGGTTGGGTTGGAAGCCTAGATGATAAGAAGAGCACTTTTGGATATATGTTTCATATGCACTCAGGTGCAATTTCATGAGCATCCAAGAAGCAACCTATTATTGCTCAATCTATAGTAGAGGTTGAATGCATAGCAACTAATGCAAGTAGCATGTCAAGTTATTTGGCTACGAAAAATCTTGGCAGATTTGAATGAAAAGCAAAATGATGGTACCACAATCTTTTGTGAAAATATTTCTTCAATTGCATTGTCAAAGAATGTAGTCTTCTATGGGAGAAGCAAGCACTTTGAGATCAAATATCACTTCACCAAAGAGCTAGTGGAGAATGGAGAAATTAATATGGATTTTTACAAGTTTGAGCAATAGCTAGCAAACATATTTACTAAGCCATTAGGCATAACAACTTATGTACACCTAAGAAGGTCTCTTGGCATAGTTGATTTGGATCAGGAGTGATCTTTGTTTTTTGTTGGCTCAGGATAAAGGGGTTGTTGAAATTTGTTCGTTGCCCCTTGAGCCAATCGCCCACCTACTCATGTGACACATTAAACTTGGTAGATGAGTTTGAATCCAAAAAAGAGGGAAAGTTTTTTGAGATAATTCAAAAGGGAAATATGCTCATTCATTCGATAAGAAGAATCAACAGAGTAGAAGCAAGAAGGACAAAGAATATCAAAGCAGAGAACATTGTGTTCAGAGAATAGAAGGAACGGGAAGAGGATTAGAGTTGCAACAGTATAGAATCAGTTCTTGTGTTCTCTGTAAGTTCATTTTGTTTCTCCTGTAAAGTAGTGATTGCTCCAGGCATTATTGTATGCAGCCTTGTAGTGTTGTATGTTTATATTACAAATAGAAGTTGTAGGTTAAAGTATTTTGATTCTGGTTGAAGCCATATGCTTCTAGTTTTGCAATAGTTGAATCAGTTTATGAATAGAAAGAAAGAAAGCATATTAGTGGATCCAATTATTTTGGCTCATTGGTGTCTCCTTTCTATCTATTTAGTATTGTGCTAAGTATTTGTGGAAATCTTTGTTATTACCTCTGTGTTTAAATGGTGGAAAAGACCAGATAACAAGTCTATTGCTAACTGACTTGGTTCCCTTGTTCACCAAGCTCTCCTTGTGCTAGCTCAATTGGTATATGTTTGTCTTCTATCTGTTGAGTTTGAGTCCATCGAGTCCCTTCCTTGTGCTTACCGAGCTTACTGGGTTTCTACTCTTACCAAGCTCACTTGGTTCTTACGTCAACCTGAGATCACTTGGTAAAATGTTATCCATGCCCATTGTTGTCAAGCTCTTTCCTTTGGTGACTGAGTCACTCGGGTCCCATTGTTGTTGAGTGACTCAGCATTGCCTGCCACTCGCCACTCACTGTGGTTCTTGTTTTACAAACAAAATTTGTTGTGAAGTTTTTCACAAAAAGCTGCTCAAATACACAAGGAGTGAGTCCTTTGTCTCCACTTGAATCACGTGTTGGCCACCACATGCTGTGTGTTTTTCCACTGCTTGTCTAAAACTAAGGATTAACAAAGCTACATGGGCTATTTTACAAAATTGCATTTGCTAAGATGTTTGAAACCATGTGTTATTTGGTAAAACAACTCTTATAGTTTGTCCATATGTACCATGTGGACAATTTTCAAAAGTATAATTCGAAACTAGAAAACCAACGTATCCTAAAGTTAAACAATAAAAGGAAATAAAATTTGAAGATATGTGAGCTTCGAAGATTAGTTTACAAGTGTTCAGCAGTACCTGGGCATAAACAAATATTGAAATATTAAATCCTGACAATTATCTACCAATGGCAGTCCAACCACCTCGAGAATTTCTTTCTACATATAATGGATCATACGACAAAAGATAAAATAAGTTTTGCCAAAGATATTTCAAGTACATATAGGTTACTTTGTTGAATTTATATATTCGAGTATAAGACTCATGGTTTGAGAAAAAAAAACAGAACTAAGGTGCAATTTCCATTCTATAAGAACATTAGCATGCTCGTTTGATTGGAGTTTTGTATCATTTTTGTCAATTTGTAAAGAATAATGTGCATATGATAACTTTCTTAGACTAGGGAAAAAAAATTCTTATGATTGAATCGAACTACTATGTCTGCTTTTTTTGAGAAATCTTAAATAGTGAAGTGATTATGTTTACCTTTTGTTTTGTTCAGAATTAAAACATAGGTTAGTCTTTACTAGGGTATATTCATAATCATCCCAACAGTATTTGACACATTGTATGGACAACATTGCTCGAAAATTAAAATCAATAAATTTCGTCAAAGAATAGCTTCCAACCAAGCCATTCCTTAGCTGGTTAGAATCCATGCCTACTGCAACATCAAAAGTGAATTGTTAGTGAATAATAGTAATAATATTTGGAGAGAACATTTGGACAACTTAAGTGACCTTCTCTCAAGTGCTCTGATGGGTTTGATCCCGATCATTACCTATACTCACCATTCATAATATTACCTTAGAAAAGCTATAAGTAAAAGTCAATATGAAGAAGATACACACTTTCTAGAATATGATCAACAAATGCTAAACTTATTCAAAAAACTTGGGTAAACATAAAGGCTTTGCCCACTATAGAATATGTACATGGCTTTTTTTAAACTTTACACTATCAGAACCAACAAGACCAATCAAAGCATGCTAGAAAGCAATAGTCAATAAATTAGACAATATAAGAATGGAATCAGAATTAAATGACATACTTTAAAAAGATGAAACATTGAATAAGATATATGAAATGCATATAAATAACTATTCATGCAAAATAAATCAGAAATAGCTTAAAATTTGTAGCTTGAATACAAATGTGTTACATTCACTAGATAAATGAATTATTTAAATGGATTTTGCATTCACCCACTATACAAAATTAAAAATAAAACATAAAATTTAAAGAAACACTTAATAGGAGAACAGTAGGCGAAGATACCCCTTATATACAAAATAAAGCACTATCAAATCGTGGATACATAATCAAATTCATATGACTGGATAAGACATTTACTTGATTAAGATGAAAGAAAGTTGAATAGCACTGGAAGAATAACAGCCTCATCCTACAAAATCTTTCTGGTAGCTTATAATAAATGGCATGGTGAAATTTTGCTTCCCATTATATTGAAAACCAAATTCCTCCCTGTTTGAGAAGCAGCCATTACCTTCCATTTTAGTTCATTACATATAGTTGAAAAAATGTCTTAACCCTAATTCAGTATATTACTTGTGAGGAATTTGTTGAAGTTAATGTTCCAACGGTAGTCAATAATAATTGTTGTACATGTGGCGAACCCTATTGAGTTGCTCTCAACACAAGTTTAGTTTAGGATTGAGTCAAAGAGTTTTAGTTTGAATCAAATTCTTATTGTAGATGTGTTGAATAGATGTCCATAAGTTTCAGTTAGTTGTCAAGTTTGTGTGTGTTGTCAATCATGAAGTAGTTTGTTGTCAATCTAATTAGCTAGTCATTTAGGAATATTGTTGAATCAACTATTGTATAAATTTGCATCTATTATTCAATAGACTAACAAGCTGGAAGTTCTTTCATTCTCTGTTTTGTTTCTGCTGTTTTATTTTTCTAATAGAATTGGGGACAATTCCTCTAGCAGAGGTAGTGGAACCATAAACATTTTGATGGGCCGTCTTGAATTACCCAGCATTTTCTGTCTTGGAGAAGATAAAATTATTGTTGAGAATATCCATAAGAATGTATTCACTATCTTCTTCTTTTTTAGATGGAGGGTTCAGACCTGTGAGGCAACCCAGTCAGGGACAAAGTCTGCAAACTACCAACCAGCGAAGACCACCACATGCATTCTCCTATCTTCACTGGTAGTTTCCAAGATTTTCTTGTTTTCTTGGGCCTTTTGTGCGGCTTCCATTGCATATGCATGGCCTTTGTTTAAACAGACTGGACTATCCTCTCTACAAACTGTACAGTTGACCAATTTTCAAAAAATGAAAATATCATAAAAAATTTCAAAAATTTCAACATTTGTTGGAAAAAAATCACTACTCTTTGGTGAACCTGGAAAAAAAAGAATTTTGACTTTGTTTTGTTTTTAGTACATTTTGTCTAAAGATTAGTGTGTCCTGTTTAAACAGGTGTCACAGCTATGTTTAAACCTTTCGCCAGCTGTTTCTGTTTCATAATCTTCCTGCCTTCTCTTGCATAGAAATATGCTAAGCCTTCAATTTTGCCAATGAGAATCTACTGTCAACCATATTGTACAGACATTTGTTAAAGTTCGAGCAATTCCAACAAAAAAATATTACAGACAAATGTAGCAATGGAAAATATTATTGATTGTGGAAGAACATTATAATCACTCTTTAATTATTAGCCTCAGCAATAGTTCTCTACCAGGAACTAATAATGTCTTCAAAGCTCCCTCGGATATGAAAAACGTGATTCACTTCTTTTGAACAACAGTTTTTAAAATATTCGTTTTCTTCCCTCAGTTATTAATGCTTTCTCCCTTGGCTAATAATATTATTCTTGACTGCTGGATTGCTGATAGCCACTTTCACTTATTGCTCATTTGAGATGAAGATGCACACTTTCTTCCCTTTTTACTGGAGAAAAACATCAATCTTTGCATATACTGGCTCCACTTGTGATTCCTAATTAGGTCATACAATTAGCTTGCCAATAAGGTTCCTTGTCTCCATAGAAGTCCCCAACCTATCCATTTCATTGTTTTAAACTTTATCTTGAATCATTCACGTTGAAATGAAGTCCATCACTTTGAGCTGGAATGTTGTAAATTTATTTCAAAATATTCATTATAAATGAATAAAACAAAATTGTTCTAATCATTTACTAAATCCCAATTGACCAATCTTATTTTCCTTATTGTCTCATGAATACTTTGAAGATATTTAGAACTTCTTTTGAAATAATTGTTTAATAGTATATCAATAATTTTCAACTATTTAACATGATTTAATATTATTTAAAAAATATATTTTCTAAAAGAAGAGTATATCTTAAGATGTGTTTTAAAATATAAAGTGTAATATGCTCTAACCCATATGTTTTCCTTCTAAATTAGGGATTGAAATGATTCAATAAAATCTTATTTGCATTGTACTTTGAATAGATTTGGTATACTTATCTGATTAGACAAACAAAGAGGTTAGTAGATGAAATCCTGCAACTTGCAACTTGCATTAGGTAAAAGAAAATATTGGATGTGTTATTGGAACTCTCAAATTTTACACAAAACATTATTGGAAATACAAATGACTTATTAATTATTTGATTCACTCAACCTAGAAATACTAGTTTCAATAAATGTCGAATTTTAACCTTCTTTTTTTCTAAATGTACAAGAAAAACTAAATAATTAGAACAAAATGCTCTTGGAAAAAATAGAAATGAGTCAAAGAGACTTGTAAGTTGGCATCAAGGCATATTATGACGCTCATATTCCAAATAAGTGACCAATTTGGCACAAAGGCCTATCAGTCAAAATTTACTATTGTTCAAAGATAAGCATTTTGACACAAGCTCTTCAGGGCATTGGGAAATTCGTAAATGGATTAGGTTTTGCAACAATAAAAAACAAGTTCATAGGGGTATTAAGATCTTGCACAATGCTCCATTATGATGTAGGGAATACATATAAATATTTGGTTTGACATAGGATATTATTAGGAAAAAGCTATTGATGGCTAAAAATGACCACTTTAATAAGGTTTAATCTTACAACTTGTTAGTATATTTTAAGAAACTGCAAATATATTTTCTTTAGAAAAAATCAAAAAGTATTGTATGGACTTGAAAATTTGCATAGGTGTATTTTGAATATACGTAGAATATAGAAAACTAACCAAATTGACATAAAGATACTCATGTGTGAGGAAATTATGGTCCTAAACTGTTTACTTGGAATGATTTCACACTTGTAAATACATATATACCTTAAAGTGGATTACCTGGTGCATGCATCAAAACTGGCTTCTGTGATGAAAATGATGATTGGATGTGAAAATTCTCCTTTGGAACTCTAAATTTTGAAAAAAGAAAGTAGGGTTCCATCAAGCTGCACATGGGTCTTGAACAAAATAAGCATTTTTTTGCACTGGAATCCTTGGATCACGTTGCTGCCCAGGGGCATCTAGAGCTGAGGTTTGACTCTATGAAGGCATTTCTGAATGGAATTCTATCATCCCTTTGTACATCCGCATAGGCATCCTTCTTGAAATTATTCCATTTTGTTCTTACACTTACACGATGCAACATGTGTGTGTTGATGCATCATCTTTAGTGTTGTTGCAGATTGTCTCAGATATCAGAGAGGGTACTACAAGTCATACTCTTACTTGTATCCAATAGTGAGCATATGACTTGACTCAGGATAAGAAGGATCTACTACAAATAGTGGGAATATGGTGGGTGTATACCATACTTAAGATCAAATTTCATGGGCCTGTGTTAACAATATTTATGGAGAGGTTGGATGCAAAAATGATGTCTTTAACTCCCCATGGACGAGATGACTATTACCTTAGACTTGTGTGTCTCATCCTTTGGTAGCCTATTTGAGGGACTTGTGTCATAGTCGATGACAGGCTAATAGTGCAGGCGTTCCACAGGCTACATGGGTGGGTCATTAGTCAAGTTTTTGGCAAGAGGTGGTTGGAGTACGGTGTTGCATGAGGTAGTTTGGGCAGGTATAGACCGTGTCATTGGTAGTGCCTACTTATATGAGGTCTACCTGTAGTACTTCTAAGTCATTGGACCTTTGGTGCCCTAGCATTGTAGATATTTCATCAACTCCCCTTTTCATTGAGTCCCAAGAGAGGGGACGATGACTTTATTGGTCATAAGAAATTAGATTATTGGGGGGCGAGGGGTGAATCAATATTCAGCCAAAAAAACAACATTAACTTATTTAATCTTTAATTAATAAACAACTTAATAACAACAAATAAAAGCATCTATCACATGAAATCATTAACTTATTTGACATAGATATTTTGGTTGCGCATAAACCTAAGTATAATCAAAATTGGGTGGGGATTAAAACCCACGAATAATTATAATCTTTTGAAGTGTGTTGTGTTAGGATCTTAATCATGTTAGGAGTTACAAAGACATTGTTAGGTGCCATCCTATTAGGGGATTTACATCTAGCCTTATTAGGAGATTTATTGTGTTAGGAGTAGCCTTGCTAAAGGACTTTGGAAACTAGCTAAAGTGTCACCATGTTAAAGGATTTACAACAAGGGCCTCTTAGGATCGACCCACTTAAGGGATTTTTCCAGCTACAACTATTAGGGAATAATAAAAGAATGATCTATGTAACAACACTACCTCTCTCTGATCAAATTGACTAAATATCAATCTCGCTTCACAACACTCTTCTCTTCTTCTTGTTTGGATCACACCTTCCACTTCTTCACCACATGAATTGGACCATGATCAACAACATCAAACCTATTTTTCTTTTACCTATTTATACTAGTTTTCTTTTTCCACTAACTAAACCAAGCCCTAAACATGTTTACTATTGTGGAATTCAAATATCCTACTCAGATTGAACCACCAAAAGGCAATATCTTATGTTACAAACCATTTACATGACCACACCAACTAATTCATAGAATTATGTGTCAAAGTTCAAACACATTTTGACCTTTTATATGCTTCTTCTAGAATCTTCTTCACATGGTGTTCTAATCATTATAATGCTAGATCATCACCTCTACATGTACATCCATATTATTAGATCAAGAGTGACTCAACCAAATTCATCACAACCTTGTCACCCATCAGTGTTGATATGTTAACCGATCATCACTCAAGAACTCATTATTCTTTAACCCCCATGTCATAGCTTTACTAGTCACTTATCCAAGCTGAAAAAATGCTTAACTATTACTTTTCCATCTTGGAACTGCTTTACCTATAATTATGATGAGTTACAATAATAACTATATCGGCTTGAATTTCTTACAAACATCATCTTGTAATCACTTTTGTCCATTCATCATAATTTTAATAAACTAATCAAATCACCGATCATATGTCCCTAACTATTATATGAGTTGCACTATGAATTCATTGATCAACTTACTTTGAACTTTAGTATCAGTAGTCAACATTTACTCTTCAAGAGACAACCCCAAAACTCTCTTAACAACCACACTCAATGATCCTTACTGCAACACTCTATTTGACATGATTATGCTTGACAACATACTAGGAACACTAGGCTAATAGTTGACATCAATAAAAACACAATAATTGATTATCATGCAATCAAATTATCACTCATTACACCATCATCACATCATCAATTATGTCAAAAATGTCCCCCTTTAGCATTGATTCCAACACATGTTGTGCTTCACTTGACTTCATGAACAAACATGTTCAATACCAATTACTGGGAGATAAAATATTTTCACTTCTATCTTTACCTCATCTTCTACTTCTATAGATTCTCCCCCTTACACTGCACAAATTATTCCTTGCATCTCAAATTACCACTACCTTCACTCAATCAAGTGATCACTTTCTTTTCTTCATCACTATCTCCCCCTTTAACTTTGGATAAAGAAATAAACTCACTTTTTCCCCCTTTGACAAGAAGGCAAAAGGTGTCAATACAAACTTGTTGTATGTTCAATAACCTTTGTTTCTTCAATACTCATCTCTTCATCCTACAATTACTTTGCTTAAGGAGTAGCCTCCAAAAATTAATTCAAATCATAAAAATATTCATTGTAAATATTTGAATTGATTTAATTGTATCTTATTCTAATTCACCTCAGGTGAGGGAATCACCCCTAACCTTCCCCTTAAGTATTATAACATATCCTTAGTAAATGTGCTGCATGTTCCTTAGTTGGAACATACTCCAAGTTCCAACTTTACTTCATTTGCCTAAAAATTTTCTTTTAGACAATGATACTTAATGGCTATATGCTTAGTCTTGGGTGAGTTATTGGATTCTTTGAGATATTTATGGCACTTGTTATATCACAATAGATAACTATCGGTTCAACCTTGTTTCAGGTATCCCTACTAGAATTTGATTAATCCATATCACCTGTGTGCAATTAATTTCAGCAACCACATACTCAACTTAAGCTATTGACTGAGATAGACACTTCTACTTCTTACTTTTCCATGAAATAAGTATATCACCCAAAAAGATTGTGCGACCACTTGCACTCTTCCTGTCATCCACATTACCTACCCAATCAATATCGTTCTATGTATATATTGAATGTGAAATATCCTTTACATCCATTCCATAATCCATATTCTTTAGTTCTCTTCAGATATGTGAAGATTCTATTAACTAAAATTAAGTGGGAATTTTGGATTAGAGGGAAACCTTGCTACTAATCCAATTGCCTGTGATATCTCTAATCTTCTATGAACCACATAATGTAACTTATCGATCATAGATATATAGTGTGTCTCATCTAGTGCCTTAAGATCATCTTTTTTAGATAGCTTGCAACCTATTACCATTGGAGTACCAATTTGTATTGAGTCTTTCTGTCCAAATTCTTTAATATCTCCTTTACATATTTGGTATGACTTATGTAAATGTCATCCTTAAGTTGATATATCTATAAACCTATGAGGAATTTGATCTCACTAATCATGAACATTTCAAATTATTTCATTATTTCTTAATTAAATGCAATATAGATCATCTCCTCCAAGGATTATGTCATCAACAAATATCTCTATAATAAACAAGTTATCATCATTTTTTGTCTTTGAGTACACATTACTGTTGTCACTTGTTCTTGTGAAGCCCATCTTTATTAAGTATGAGTGTAACCTTTCATACCATGCTCTAGATGCCTATTTTAATTTTTATAGAGCCTTCTATAGCTTGTGCACTGTGTTCTTTTCTTCTCAACTGGCAAACCCTTCACATTGTTCTATGTAAAACTCTTCTTCTAAGATACCATTTATAAGTGTTGACTTGACATCCATTCAATAAAATTTAAAACCTTTGTAAGAAGAAAATTTAAGAAGTATCCTTACCCTTTAAGTGTAGACACAAGTGCAAAATCTTTCTATAGTCTAGTTCTTATTCTTGTGCATAACCTTTACAAACTAGTCTTGTTAGATAACTAAGAGGGAGCGAGGGTGAATAAATTATGTTCGGTTATCCTTGAAATAATTTTAGTACCAATAAAACTTCATAAAATTTAACAACAATCACTTGGTGTAAACATTGAACTTATCATTTAACTTTTTAAATCACTTTATTCCAAGCTATTAACTCATTCTTCTTTGCATTACCAAGTGTTAGTAAAATAACTTAGTGTTTACCTTATAATTACTTAGTTGTTACTAAGTTGTAGTAAACTATAAAAATATGTAAAACAACTTGAAAAATTTAAATAAAATTCACATATTTGACACCGTGATTTTAACATGGAAACCTTGTAAAGGGATAAACCACCTAGGACTAGTAACCCAAAAAATGTTCACTCTTCTAAAGTGATTTTTGCTAGGATCCAACCTTGTTAAAGTTTATATACACATTGTTAATGTGACCTTGTTAGAGGATTTCACCAAAATATCATCTAGACCTTATCACTCCTTGATCTTCTCTAAAGAGTGGCCTACTCTAAAGGACTTACGAACACCACTAATCGATATTACCATATTGGATTTCAAAAACTTGTTAGGTCCAGTCAGTTTTTTGATATTTTCTACTACAATGGTTAAAAGGTAACAATAGAAATTATTTTTTAATAATAGAAACTACCTTTGCTTGTTTGAATATTTATTTTGTTCTTGTCTCTTTCTGATCTCTCACTCTATACTTTTGACTTGTTGATTTACTCCTTCTCTTTATCCTTCCTTTTATTGGTTCACATGTTGCAACTATCTTCTTTCACCTTCTTTAATCTTCTTTAATAGTTCACATTTTGATCCCTTCTCTTGTATTTGGTCAGCAAAATCAGCAGCATAAAAAACCAAAAACCAAATTAGCAAGCTAAAATTGTCTTGATCTCCTCCTTAAATAGTCACCTCTTATCTTCAAGATTCTTCCATCTTTTTTTTCTTAATCACAATCGTCGATCTTAGGTTCATACCAAATTTCCAGATTCAAAACTCCATACAATGAATCTAGACACTCAAAAAATATAACTTTTATAGAACTTTGTGCTCATCCTTATCCTTCTTTAATCTCCATTATTAGATACCTATTGAATTTCCAAATCATTGATACTATAACAAAATTTGACTCATGCCTTAAAGACCATCTCAAACTTTCCATATTTCTATAAAAATTCAGCCTTAGATTCCAATTCTCCAAACTTTTTCTTCTAGTTGTTACTCGGTAAACATAACATTTATTTGGGTAATATAGAACATAATTATTATTAGACTCACTCAAGAAATAGTGGGTTTCCCTTTTTCTTTACCAATTGTGCAAGTAACATTATGGTCACTTAGTAAATATAGTCTCCCTTCATTAACCTTGTCACTTGGTTAAGCTTGTGTTCTTCAATATATTGCAACAATTTATATGATTGTGAAATAATCAAAGCAATATTACATAATCACTACCAAACTCATTCAAGTATCCATTGAATGTCATATTTATCAATTATGTCTTCATCATACTTTCTTCAAATCCTCTTCATCAATCAAATGATATGGAACTCTACTGAGTTAGCATAATGTCTAGCCAGGTAAGACTTTGACATCAATGACAATATAACAACTGATATGACTCTTTCACATACATTCATAGCATTACCTATTAGACTATCAATTGAGGCTAGTACTAGAAGGCCATAATAATGGTTCCCATTTTTCATATTAAGAAATCGGATGAAAAGTGAGAAAATTGTCTTCTAGGGGCTTTGAATGAAGACCCCTTAAGGATTTTTTTGAAGTCATGGCCCACGGGGCTTTGTTTGAAGCCCTAGGTATCATTTGAAGCCCCTTGTTCCAATTTCCATGAGGGGCTTCAAATGAAGCCTTAGGGCATCGAGCGAAGCCAATAGGTGGTCAAAAAGTGGGCCAGGGGGCTTCATTCGAACCTCCTAGGGCCAATAGGTGGCTGAAAAGTGGGCTAGTGGGCTTCATTTGAACCCCCTAGGGCCACCCAAATAACCCCTTAGGGGGCTTTGAATGAAGCCCCTTCATTTGAAGCCTCTTCAAGGGCTTCATTTGAAGCCCCCTTCATTCAAAGGTCCCAAAATTAGAACTTTTGCAAACTTACTAAAATTTCTATCAATTTTCCCTTTTGATGGGTTAAACAAGGGCTAAATAGGTCCATATTCTAAAACTAAATACAAAAAAAAATTTTACTCTAAATAAGCTTTCTAATCACTACATTTTTAGTATATATTGTGTTTATCCTGATGTTTTATTTTTAGTTTTATTAAATATTGGTTGTCTGGCCATTTCACAAATCTCGATTTGAAGCTTTAGGAAATATAGATAATGAGAAAATTAAAATTTTCAAAAATATGTCCATCAAAGGTATGTGTGTTACCTTTCTATAAAATCAAGAAAATTTGATTTTGATAAATACAAATCAAAGTATATTGATAAAAAACAAGTTATGTCTAAATTATTGTTAGTGTCACTTTGCCACTAAATAAAATCTATATGTTTTAATGAAATTGAATGAAACCAACTAAAATTGCTAGATATTGATGTTACTATTCTATTCTTGAAAGAATTTTGTCATTATCATTTTTCTTTAAAAGTTATCTTGATCAAATGACTCCTCACTCTTTGAAAATGTCAATTTTCATATAAACCACTTCTCAAAGGAGATGGAAAAATCGATTCCAATTGAATTTAAAATTTAAAATTAAAAAAATTGTTAGAAACTAGAAAGAAAATTCTAAAAATTGCTAGTTTACATCATCTTCAAATTCTTTACGATTTTGTAGTAATACGCATCAGAAAATGAAATTTGTTCTAAAAATATCCATTTCAGTGTCAAAGTTGGCCAAAAAGTGGGAATCATTACTATGGAATCAACAAGTCTTGCCCTATTCCCAACTAACTCACATGTTTCATCCATCTTGTTTTTGAAAACCCATTTAGTTCCAATTATGTTCTTATTCATTGATCTGGTGACTAATGCCAAGGTCTAGTTCTTTTTAATCTATTCCAATTCCTCCTTCATGGCCTTCACCCAATCATCATCCTTTAGTGAATCCTTTGATGTCTTCGGTTTAAATTGAGATAGAAATAAAGTACTTTATCTTTCATTTATTCCTTTTAGTACATCAACATTCTTATCATTAATTATGCCTTGATCTATGGAGTGATTTAACTTAACATACCTTAGTAACATTAATTCTTCTTTAAGAGATTCTTCAACTACTTGAATCAGTTTGAATGCATTTGCATGTTCTTCCATTGATTCTATTGTAGCATTTCATTTTTAAAATTGTGTAGAGAAATCTAAGGTAATCTTCTAGTTTCTTTTTTCTTGATTCGTCATTATGTGTTGAGTACTCATCAATTCTCATGTTTCACTTTCTATTATCGTGTTTGTTCTCTTATCGAAACATTATAAGTCTTTCTCTTAGTGGAATAGCCTAGGAATATTGCATCTAAATAATTATCTCTATTTATATAGCATCTACTTCCAAACACTTTGAAGTAACTCATATAGAATGATCTTTCATACCATAATTTATAGGGTGTCTTATTTATACTTTTCTTTAGTTGAACCTAATTCAATCTGTAGACTTTTGTAATCAACACTTCTCTCCAAAAGGTTTGAGCAACACCTTTCTACAACATCAATGTTCTTTCATATTCAATGATTGACTTGTTTCTCCTTTCAAAAAACCCATTCTACTAAGGTATTCTAGGATTTGACAGTTGCCTTGTGATTCCTCATTCTTAACAGAATATAGTGAATTCCTATGAAATGAACTTGCCTCCTCTATCTGATCTAAGACATTTAAACTTCTTATCGATTTCTCTTTCTACTATGGCTTTGAAGATCTTGAACATGTTAAATGCTTTAGATTTATACTTCAAAAATATAACCCACATCAATGTGGAGTAATCATCTAAAAACAACATAAAGTGCCTTTCTCCATGTAATAATTGTGAGTTCTTATTAGACTACACATATCGATATGAACCATGTCTAGTGTCCCTTCAAAAGAGTAACTTTTATTGATAAAGCTAGAACTAGTTAACTTCCCAAGCTAACATTCTTTGCTCATTATATTTTCTGCTTTTTATAGATTAGGAAATCCTCTTACTTACTTTGACCAAATTACCAAAGTTAATATGAAAATACCTTTTATGCCACAACCAGCAACCCTCAACTCTAGCAATCAAGCAAATTTTAAAAATAGAATTTAGCTAGAATAAGTTACCTCTAATTTTTTCACTGGTATTGGTCAGATGATGTTGTACTTTCCTTTATTGAACTCTAATCTACATCCTTTATTATGCAATTGAGCAACAGTTAATTGATTGTGTTTTAATCCTTTAACCCAATAGACATATTCACATTATTCAAAACAATAGTACCTTTAACTTTCACAACACAAAGATTACTTTTTCCTAACTCTATTGATCCTCTGTTGTATTCTTCCATTATAATGAATTTTATTTTATCATCGGTCATGTGATGTGAGAAACCATTGTCAATTATGTAGTATTTATTATGACTCATATTTGAGACCCAATCTTTTTCATCACCTTTAGTACAATCTATTGGCAATATGGCTAAGTAAGATAAGTTGATGATTGGGTTGTCATTTATGGAAACATATATCTTATGTGAAGAAGGCACATTGTACAGATAAGTTTATCCAGTTAGACATAGAAAATTGTCTAAGTATCAGACAGCTATCCAATATAGTAGAGACAGTTTTGATGTGTATGGATGACAGAATAATAATTGGCACTTGTGCAGTTAGGGACAGTACAGTATGTTAGGATGACGTGACTAAGTGTGCAAGTTTATATAGACAATAAGGAAGGATTTATGCAATAAACGCCAGTAAAGGAAGTGTATAGAGCATAACAAAGCATATCAATAATTGGGTAATTACAAGTTAAAGAGTTATTTTGTGTACAAAAAAATTATTTAACTAATTAGTGATGACATAATATTTTTAACCCTAAGAAGGCAAGAGTTAGCTTTGTATTTACCCAAGCATGGTAAACCTTGAATATTAACTAGTTAGATTTTGTAAATTGTAAAGGTATAAAGGAAAGATTGTATTATGTGAAGAAGTGTGTAAGATATATGTGTGTTGCCCCAGTTTTAGTCCATATCTTTTTCTTTAAGGTTTTGAATCAAGTCAAGTGTCAATATCTTGAGTCTGAGTCTAGACTATCTATAGGATGGCCTTTCTTCTCATCATTCCTTTGAGCTAACCTAATGCAAGAAATTATATGAGAAATGCATCAATCCAAAGCTAGGTGATTAGGGTTTGGAGGGTTTTTGTTATCCTAACCATGATGAAGAAAAAGATTCAATGTTACATTATGGTTTCCCTGAAAGACATTACAAATGAGAAAGATAAGTGAGTAGAAGAAGTAGTTCATGCAAAAAAAAACATTTAGAACCCTCCTAGAGTCAAAATATGAAGATAAGCAAATACATGTCATCAATTTAGTACATGAATAGTTCAGATGCGATCATAATAAACTACATGGTAGAGAAAAGCCAAATGAATGAAAGAATGCACATCATTAGTCATTTGACAAGCCAAATGGTTTAGAAGATCAAATCTAGATCATCGATAAGGACCAGATCAATGGATGATGTTTTAAGGATTTACATATGAGTATTTGATGATGCATCTGATTGACTGTTAGATCAAAAATTGATCTACAATCATTAGCATGTTGCTATGGAGAGTTATACAAAGAATAATTAAAGCGACGTAACAATGATTGGCCTCGTGGAACAAATGGACCCACACTACAAAAGGAAATTAATGAGTTAAAATCTTTAAATAAATACCATCAGATCAAAAGAATATCTACGATTATCACATGATTGATAATGATTAATGCAAACCCCAAGTTAAGGTCATGACTGAGCAAAAGGAAACAATCACACTATCATAGTCAAGTTAAAGTAACTCATGATTAAGGTTGTGATAGAGAGAAAATATAGAAATCACATGGTCGCTAGTTAAGTTTAATGTTGTCAAATTATGATCATGGTTAATGAATAGTTGTTGTCGCAATAAATAAAATAAAGGCATGCTAAGTTACAACCCAAAAAAAAGGTTAATGTCAAGTTCTCCAAGCAATGGAATGATGCCACCTATCTGCCAATACATGCATAGTTGGAAAGTAGACCCACATTGTGAAGCAAAGAGACTTAACATCATTTTATTACCACCATTAGATCAAAAAATGATCGATGTTTATCATTATCTCACTATGTAAAGTTCCAATGAAAATAGTTATAGTGTAGTGCCTCTCGTGTTTGTGGTCTGTACCTTGTTTATTTTGATTTGAGAGATACTTGATACTCTTATTGCTTATGTACTTTGAGATGACCTGAGGGTCAAATGTTATACATTGCGTCAATACCATAAATGTTATATTGCTATGTTATTCAGTTTATCATATTTTCATGTTGATGCTATTTTGAGATGACAGTAGATCTATGATTATATCTAATTATCTGGTCATTTAGTTTATTGGACATATTTGTGGATTACGTTGTGAGATGGATTCTTATGCTATGGTTATTTACTTCATTCTTGTTCTTTATGCTTTATGTGAATGTGAGCGGTGTAAATGGATTAATTAGTTATTTAATACATTAACTGCTTTGGCTATTATATTATATGCAATTGCACTTGATCGTATGTTTTAGTCTGCAGGAATTATATCCCTGGCAGTGACCTATGGAGTTAGTGATTTAGCTATTCATATTCTACAAATGTCATCCCTATATGGTCGACGTATCCTTATTTTAAGTTGTTTAAATCTAAACCTTTTGGTGATTAGTAAATTCAAACTCATTTGCATTATGTGATTAGACTAGTGATTGTGTCTGTGCATTTAGAGGTTCGCTCTATCATGAAAGTGTTAAGTGATTTTCTGTGTTTTTGATTTTTCAAGCTTTAAATCTTTTCGGATTTAATTTTTGGCAGCTTTTCCTTAGGTGAATTTCCATTATGGATAATAACCTATTTTCATTTGGGTTTATTCAAAGTTTAACTTCTCCAACTGGATTTTTGCCATAATCGACTATTCACTTGAAAAGTGAATAAATATTGGAAAAGTGAATTCATTATTCACTTCTCACATTTTAGAAATAGAATTTAGAGAGCTAATTTGGAAATCCTCTTCTGAAGGATTGGTTTTTTGTTCGTTTTGGGAGCTGTGAGCATGAGTTTTGTGGGAGATCAATCTCGTTGGATCTAGCTTGAGGAGACCTTGTTTTGTTGCCACTTTCAGCAGTTTCAGCAAGCTCATTATTTTATTAGGCTATTTTTGGAATCTGCCCCTTTTGTTGTCAAGTAGGGCCTTTCCGTTTTATGGTCTTTCCTCCATTTCAGCTTCTATTTTTTTTATAGTTGTTTGATAAGAGGCTGAGAACTAGTGTTACCCTCCAATTCTATTTGTTGGTCCTGCTTGGTTGGTTGGGTATCAACATTTCCTCTATTTTTGGGATGAGGGTTTGGATTTTTGAGCCATTATGCTAGCTGTTTTGGCATACGATGTCTAATTTCATTTATTTTTAGATTTTTGGAGTTTTTGCACCCAAATTCCAAATGGGTTTTAATTTCAAAAAAAAATCCAAAATTTGGGGTTTTTACCTCATTTTGTGTGCCACCCTATTTTCTCAAGTTTTCTTGGCATGAGTTTGGTTGTAGACTTGGACAATCCATTTGGATGTCAGTCAAACCTTTATTTAATTTTTATGTTGCATTGGGATGCATGTCGCATCCGTCCTCCCCAGGCTATTTTGATTGAGTGATATTTCTACATTGTGTTCTCATCCAGTCCTTGTGTTTGATATTCGTGATGGTGGTGCACCACACATGAGTATGTGCACATACACTTGTCAGGTGACATGCGAGGCCCGATCTTCTATGGTACTTTCAGAAGTTATGATCATTAGGGTTGGGTTGGGAATTTGCATGCCTACGGGCACTCATTGTTGGATGAGCATGGGTAGGGTAGGGTAGCATATGGAGGAGGCTTCTGTCATGCATTATGGTGTCCATATCAAGTGATAACTAAAGAAAATATTGGGTGGTAATAAAACTAAAGGTAATAAAATGCTTGTGCCAAGCCATTCCATTGAGGGATGTTGAATCCGCACGATCCAAGCTTGGGCTTTTTGATGTCGAGCAACTCTCCATGATGTCAACCCCTACTTAGTAGCCTTTGAGATGTTTGACCAAGACCTATAGTTATGCATTGTCTTTTTTTGGATTCAATCATCATACTGCTTGGTGTGTGTGTTAGCCATGGATGTTTGCTTTGCATGTGTTTGTGGTTGGATCATTACTTCTATCAGCATGGTGGATGTAGACCTATGGGTGCCACATGGTTGGGAGGCATAGCTACGTTCACCACTACTAGGGACTAGTGTACAGAAATGGTCTTGTATCTTAGTGCGATTGTTGTTAGATGTCTGCACTTGGTACTTCGGCTTACGGAGAATGCTTCTTGTGATTTATGCCTTCATTGGAATTTTGTTTATCATGTTTTGATGATGTTAGTCTTAACACATTCCCTATTATAATGATTAGCATGTGGTAGTTGATGTTATCTACTTCGTAGGATTATCTTCTACTTTACTACTAGCATGTTAGATTTTTTTATGCTTTCAATTTTAGCATGTTTTATTGGTGATGTCCCTATTCTGACAGTACCGATGATCAGATCAATGGCTTGGGATGTTATGTGTGGGGGATGACTAGGGCCCATGATAGCCTTATGATGCCATTGACGGTTGGCAGGAACCACACACTTAGTTTGGTTGTTTTGTACATTGCGATGTTATTTCAATTATTGCAATGTTGCTTTAATTCACTGCGATGTTCCTTCTGTACTTTTGCTCTTATCTGTTAGATGGTTAGATGTTATTCTTTCCATATTTCCATATTCAATTCACTCTTGCCTCAAAATGTGGATCTGGTACTCCTCGGTGTGGAGGTTCTAAACTCTATTTTAGTCTATTGTTTGTCCTTAAGTTTTTTCTTAAGTTTCCTGGGCGACCATTTATCAGCATGGTGTGACACAAAATTGTATTGCACGCACTTAGGAATTGTATCGTGCATCCCCTGATTTTATCACATGCCTCTTGGAGAAATATCATGCGATACTTTCTAGTATCGTACCTCCTTGTAATAAATTTTGTACGATACCCTTGAAGTATCACACACCTTCGAGAGAAGTATCGCCCAGTCCCTAAAAGTGTCGCCCTCCTTCTTTAGGAATGTTGTGCGATACTTTTCAATGGTGTATTAAAGTATCTCCTAAGTTTTGTAAAAACCTATGTGAGCGGGCAACAGGCACTTTTCAATTTGATCCAAACTTTTTGGGAGTTGATTCAGATACCCTCTTAAGTGTTCTTCAACCCTATGCTGTCGAATTTTTATTCCAATTGTGTGTTTTTCTGTAATCAGTCCTCTCAGGTTTAAAATATATCATTTAAGTATAAGTTTATGTATATATGTGACAATTCATTTGAGATAGGTTCCAGACCTCTACAAGCTAAGATAAAGATTCTAGGAAATTTTAGGGCTTCTGAAATTCAAACTTAGCCAATTTTCTGGAGTCAGCTTTTGTCTGTCAGCTTGGTTGATCTCTTATGTTCTCTTAATTATATTTTTTATTAGTAGTGGCATTTGGAGATTCATTGGTGATTGGATGATTTTTAATCTTCATTTGTGATCTTGTGATCCGTGTATGTTGATATCTTGTACACTTACACTTGTAAAAAAAAAATTATCTTGCTTGCATTTTGTCCTTATTTTCAAGGATCTCTAAGTGAGGCATTACATCTGGTATCAGAGCCCATGTTGCAACATTGGGATCTTTGTGTTATGCTTCCACTATGATTTTTTTTTCCATTGTGTATTGTTATACTATGTTTTATTATTTGTTATCTTTTTTGTTCATGGTTTTAACTCTTATGCTTGTGATCTGTTTGTTTTGACAATATCTTGTTGTTCCTGTAGGGATGCCTCCTGTACGTAGACTTGGTGGCCATGGTGGTACCCATAGTGGTAACCGTGGAAATGAACACCATGAAGAGGAACGTTAGGAGGGAGAGGGAGAACATGATAATAATGCTAATCAGAATCTCTTGGGGGCATTGATGCCAGTGCTTTAGGAAATTCTTACTCGAATGGGCCCTCATGCTGAGGAGTGCTAGCATGATCAAGAGTGGGAAGAGGGATCTCATCATGGAGATTCCAATCGTTTAGAGCATAAAGAGGAGGAACATGAGCATGAATGTGAACATTCATGTACACCACTTGGTGAAAGAAGGCACTGATGGAGGGGCCATGGCTGGGATGACGTTGATATCACTCAGATTGATATGATGTGGGAACATCAGAGGTCTAAACACTAGAGTTTGATGGCCAGGGAATATGACTCAAGGCTAAGACCTGTTTACTTGATATGGGTCGATGTTTCTCCCTATGAAGGCCCGATGTGCGATCACATAGTTGAGGGAACATGGTTCCATTTGATGGGATGGAGAGAGTGAAAGGCTTGGTATCAATGTCGCATATCTTACTTGGGAGATATTTGAAGAAAGGTTTAGAGAGAAGTTTCTATCACCACAATATTGAGAAGCTCGTACTGATGAATTCCATGAGCTTAAACAGGGTTTTAGATGGTTGATCAGTATGAGAAGAAGTTCCTTGGTCTAAAATAGTATTCAAGCTACATGCATGATGATGCACTTATCACCCATCATTTTTTTAGGGGCCTTAGAGACTCCATCATTGGTGATGTTTATGCTCATCAATCGAGGACACTTGCTCTTTCCATTGAGAAGGCAAGGATCATTGAGAGCAATGTGGCTAGGGGGGTACAGTAGTAAATTTGGTACTCAGAGCCAAAGTGCTCAGAATTCAGGATAGGATGTTCAATCTTCTTAGTATTCTGGGAAGGGACAAGCCTAATCATCACCCTCTCAAGATGGTTATGGTGGCTGCAATCATAACAAGAATAAAGGAAAATGGCCTAAAGGTGGAAAAAAATCTATTACTTTAGGTAAGAAAGGAGGTAACCAGTAGCGAGGACAGAAATCTCAGTAAGATCATCATCCTTAGAGTGTTCAACAAAATTCTAGCAGGGGTAGTGCACCTTACCCTAATGCTACTCAAGGTGGTCGTGGGGTAGACCACAACCTTTCTAGGAACTATTATTCTTTTGGTCAACCTGGCCATAAATCTTATGATTTTTCAATCAAACCATCCACAGAACCTAGTAAGGGGCAACTAGATCTGAACCTATTGTGGGAGATGCGATTCGAAACCATAGAGTCTTTGTGGTGGTTGACAACTGTTGAGCTGAGCATCAAGGTACGGTAGTCGAGGCTACAAGTATGTTGCATGACATTTCAGCTTCATTTTTGTTTAACTCTAGTGCTTTAGATTCTTTTATTTCACCATCTCTTGTTCAGCGATGTGGGCTAGTGGTAGTGCGTTAGGTTGATAGGTGGTAGGTTGAGTTAGCCACAAGTTCTAAGGTGGTTGTTGACTCATTGGTCAGAGGTTGTAGTTTGAATTTGGGAACCTTCACCACCATAGTGGACCTACAGATTCTACCTCTGGGATCATATGGCATTGTGTTGGGTATGGATTGGCTAGCTACTCATCAAGCAAATATCAATTGCCATCGTAAGGTGGTACAGTGTGTTGATGACACAGGTGGGCAGGTGAAACTTTTTGGAGTTCAGAGACCAGTCTCACTTCGTATGATCTTAGCTAATCAGCTAAAGCAAAGTGTGTGGAAGGGTTGTCAATTGTTCCTTGTGTCTGTTAGTAACCTTGAGGAAGCTAAGAGTCATATAGTGACACTTCACGATCACCCACTCCTTCATGAGTATGCCAATTTGTTTCCTGGAGAGATTCTAGGTATGCCACCACAGTGTGATATTGATTTTTGAATTGATCTTGTACTAGGAGCAAAGCTGATTTCATGATCTCCTTATCGCATGACTACTCAGGAGTTGAGTGAGCTCAAATTATAGTTGGAGGAATTGTTTGCCAAGGGCCATTTTCATCTTTTTGTATCCCCATGGGGTGTACTAATCATCTTTGTGAAGAAAAAGGATGGTTCTTTGCATTTGTGCATTGATTACCGATAGTTGAATAAGGTGATGGTGAAGAATCGTTATCCTTTGTCGAGAATAGATGACTTGTTTGATCAAATGAAGGGGGCATGAGTGTTCTCAAAGATTGATTGAAAGTCAGGATACCATCAGCTTCGTATCTAGGAGGCTGATATTTATTGAATAGCTTTTCATACTCGGTATGGGCATTATGAGTTCACGGTTGTACCCTTTGGGTTAACCAATATGCCATCAGTATTTATGAGTTTGATGAAGGGTGTATTTTGCACTTACCTTGATCAGTGTGTCATTGTATTCCTGGATGACATATTGATCTATTCAAAGACTGTGGAGGAGCATGAAGTCCATTTACATAAAGTATTGGTGCTTGAGAGACCATCAATTGTATGGAAACCTGAGTAAATGTGGGTTCTTCCAGTTTGAGGTGAATTATTTGGGACATATCATCACTAGTGATGGAATTGTAGTGGATCCAAAGAAGATTCGTGCTATCATGGATTGGCCAATACCCACTAATGTCTTAGAAATTCATAGTTTCATGGGATTGGTGGGCTACTACCATCACTTCATGAACGATTTCTCATGAGTAGCTCATCCCATCACTTCTCTTTGGAGGAAAGGGAAGAAGTTTGTTTGGTCAGACCAGTGCGAGGAAACATTTAATACTCTTAAGGAGTGTTTGACCAATGCACCAATCATTGTAGTGCCCAATCTTTTAGGAGATTTCATGGTTTGTATAGACACTTTGTTGGAAGGCATGGGTGCGATGTTGATGCAAGATGGTCGAGTGATTGCTTATGAGTCTAGGAAACTCAAGGACCATGAGCTTAACTACCCCACTCATGATTTGGAACTCACGGTCATAGTGCATGCCCTTGTCCATTGGAGGCATTTTCTTTTGGGACATAGGTTTAAGCTGCATAGTGATCATAGAAGCTTGTAGTACATTTTTACTCAACCAAACCTAAATGCATGACAACATCGTTGGATGGAGTTATTGTGTGAGTATGACTTTGATGTTCATTACATCAGAGGGAAGGAGAATATTGTCATGGATGCTTTGAGCAAAAGGAAACATGAGGTATCAGTGATGTCATTGGGAGTAGATTTGTGAAGCCATATCTTGGAGGCTTTGCCTAGTGACACTTGGTATCAGGAGGTGAGGTAGAGATCAAGTCTGGACGTACCCTTGAGGGGAGATTTTAAGGTTATATGCTTGAATCTGATGGACTACTGTGACACATGGGGCATATCTATGTACCCGTGTCTAGTGATCTTCGTACCTTAGTTTTGTTGGAAGCACATCATGCACCATATTTTGCACATCCTAGAGTTAAGAAGATGCATGTTGATCTCAAGTAGTTGTACTTTTGGGTAGGGATGAGGTGTGATGTTGCTAATTTTGTTGCTAGATGCCTTGAGTGCTAGAGAGTGAAGGCAAACAATCAGCATCTGACAAATCTTTTGTAGCCACATACCATTCTAGAGTGGAAGTGGGATATGATATCTATTGATTTTATCACAAGGTTTCCTATCTCATCATGGAGACATGATTGTATCATGGTAATAGTGGACAAGTCGTCCAAGGTAGCACATTTTTCACCCATGAGAGCATCTTACACAGCTTCTTCTATAGCGCATGTTTTCTTGGCAGATATTGTTCATTTGCATGGGATTCCTCATCAGATTATTTTGGATAGAGATCTAGTGTTTACTTTTGCACTGTGGATGTCTCTCTAGCATGCTTTCAGTGCACAGCTCAATTTTAGTTCAACTTATCACCCAGAGACCAATGGTCAGACTAAGAGAGTGAATCAGGTTCTAGAGGATATGCTTTGCATGTATGTTATGGATAGGTAGGTGAAATGGGAGGACTATTTGTACTTTGTTGAGTTTGCATACAACAGCAGGTATCATAGTTCTCTTGGCATGTCTCCTTTTCGGGCCTTGTACGATAGACCATGTCAGACCCCTTTGAGTTGGGATCATTTAGAGGACCTAGTTCTTTTGGGTCTAGAGATGCTTTAGGATATGGAGCAGCAGGTTGTTCACATTAGGGAGCATTTGGTTACTACTCAGGACATGCAGAAGAAGTATGCAAATGCCCGTAGGTTGGATCGTCACTTTTCTGTTGGTGAGAAGTTGTTTTTGAGAGTGCGTCCGAGGAAGAGCCCCATCTGTTATGGGAAAGGCTCTAAGTTGACACCACGTTTTGTCAAACCTTTGGAGATCCTCGAGAGGATTGGTCTTGTTGCTTATTGACTAGCATTGCCACCTAGCCTATCATGCATTCATGATGTTTTTCATGTTTCTATGTTGAGACAGTATATTTTGGATGTGAGCCATGTTCTCGATTGGGATGCTTTGCAGGTAGTCGATGGGCAGCTTACTTTGGAGCCCATTCATAACCTACAGCATCGAAGGCTGACCTTGCAAGGTTGGGACATAGAGCAGGTAAGGGTCCAAAGCAACATGGGAAGATGCCACACAATTGAGGGGATTGTACCCCTACCTTTTTGTTGGCTTCTAGGAGTAAGCCTATACTAGTGGGGGAGGATGTAGTGCCTCTCGTGTTTGTAGTCTGTACCTTGTTTATTTTGATTCGAGAGATACTTGATACTCTTATTGTTTATGTACTTTGAGATGACCTGAGGGTCAGATGTTATACATTGCTTCAGTACCATAGATATTATATTGCTATGTTATTTAGTTTATCATATTTGCATGTTGATGCTATTTTGAGATGACATTAGATCTATGATGATATCTGATTATCTAGTCATTTAGTTTATTGGACATATTTGTGGATTATGTTGTGAGATGGATTCTTATGCTATGGTTATTTACTTCATTCTTGTTCTTTATGCTTTATGCAAATATGAGTGGTATAAATGGATTGATTAGTTATTTAATGCATTAATTGCTTCAGCTATTATATTATATGCAATTGCACTTGATCATGTGTTTTAGTGTACATGAATTATATCCCTAGTAGTGGCTTATGGATTTAGTGATTCAATTATTCATATTCTACCAATGTCATCCCTATATGGTCAACGTATCCTTATTTTAAGTTGTTTAAATCTAAACCTTTTCATGATTAGTAAATCCAAACTCATCTGCATTATGTGATTAGACTAGTGAGTGTGTCTATGCATTTAGAGGTTCACTCTCTCACGAAAGTGTTAAGTGATTTTCAATGTTTTTGGGTTTTCGAGCTTTAAATCTTTTCAGATTTAATTTTTGGTAGCTTTTCCTTAGGTGAGTTTTTGTTACGGATAATAACCTATTTTCATTTGGGTCGATTAAGAGTTTGACTAGTCTAGTTGGCTTTTTGCCATAATCGACTATTCACTTGAAAAGTAAATAAGTATTGGAAAAGTGAATTCATTATTCACTTCTCACATTTTAGAAATAGAATTTGGAGAGCTAATTTGAAAATCCTCTTCTGAAGGATTCATTTTTTGTTCATTATGGGAGCTATGAGCATGAGTTTTGCACGAGATCACTCTCATTGGATCCAGCTCGAGGAGACTTTGCTTTATCACCACTTTTGGTAGTTTCAGCGAGCTCATTATTTTATTAGGCCATTTTTGGAATCTGCCCCTTTTGTTGTCAGGTAGGGCCTTTCCATTTTATGATCTGCTCCATTTCAGCTTTTATTTTTTATAGTTGTTTGATAGGGGGCTGAGAACTAGTGTTCCCCTCCATTTCTATTTGCTATTTCTACCCGGTTGGTCGGGTATGAACATTTCCTCTAATTTTGGGATGAGGATTTTGGTTTTGGAGCCATTATGCTGGCCATTTTTGCATATGGTGTCTGATTTCATTTATTTTTGGATTTTTGGATTTTTTGCACCCAAAGGCCAAATGGGTTTTAATTTCAAAAAAAATTCAAAAATTGGGGTTTTTACCTCATTTTGCATGCTGCCTTGTTTTCTTGGGTTTTCTTGGCATGAGTTTGGTCTCGAACTTCGACAATCCGTTTGGATGTCAGTCAGACCTTTATTGCATTTTTATGTTGCATTTGGATGTGTCTCACATCATCCATCCTCCCAAGGCTATTTCAGTTGAGTGATATTTTTGCATTATGTTCTCATCAAGTCCTTGTGTTTGATCTTCATGATGGTGGTGCACCACACACAAGTACGTGTGTGTACATTTGTCGGGTGACCTGAGGGGCTCAATCTTTTGTGGTACTTCCATAAGTTATGATCATTAGGGTTGGGTTGGGAATTTGCATGCCTACAGGCACTCATCATTGGATGACCATGGTAGGGTAGGGTAGCATATGGAGGGGGCTTCTGCCATGCATTCTGGTGTCCATTTCCCGTTTGAATGAAGAAGCTTTTTAATTAAGTGATAAATAAAGAAAATATTGGGTGGTAATAAAACTAAAGATAATAAAATGCTTGTGTCGAGCCATTCCATTGAGGGATGCTAAATTTGCATGATCTAAGCTTGGGCTTTTCAATGCCAAGCGACTCTCCATGATGTCAAACCCTACTTAGTAGCCTTTGAGTTGTCTAACTAGGACTTGTAGTTATGCATTGTCTTGTCTTGGATTTAGTCATCACACTGCATGGTATATGTGTTAGTCATGGATGTTTGCTTTGTGTGTGTTTTTTGTTGGATCATTACCTCCATCAACACGGTGGGTGTGGACCTATGGGTGCCATGTGGTTGGGAAGTGTAGCCACTACTAGGGACCGGTGTACAGAGATAGTCTTGTATCCTAGTACAACCATTGCTGGATGTGCTCACTTGGTACTTCGGCTTACAAAGTATGCTTCCTTGTGATTTATACCTTCATTGGGATGTTTTTTATCATGTTTTGATGATATTAGTTTTAACACAATCCTTATTATGATTATTAGCATGTGGTAGGTGATGTTATCTACTTCATAGGATTATCTTATGCTTTACTACTAGCATGTTAGATTTCCTTATGCTTTCAATTTTAGCATATTTTAGTGGTGACATCCCTATTATGATAGTACCAACAATTTGATCAGTGGCTTGGGATGTTACGTGCAGGGATGGCTAGGACCCACAATGGCCTTATGACACCATTGATAGTTGGGAGGAACCACGTACTTAGTTTGGTTGTTTTGTACATTGCAATGTTATTTCAGTTATTGCAATGTTGCTTTAGTTCACTAAGATGTTCCTTCTATAATTTTGCTCTTATCTGTTAGATGGTTAGATGTTGTTTTTTCTATATTTTCCTATTCAGTTCGAGTGTTCTTGCCTCAAAATGTGGATCTAGTACTCCCTAGTGTAGAGGTTCTGAACTTTGTTTTAGTTTGTTGTTTGTCCTTAAGTGTTTTCTTAAGTTTCCTAGGCGACCATTTATCAGCATGGTGTGACACAAAATTGTATCGCATTCCCTTAGGAATTGTATCATGCATCCCCTAATTCTATCACACGCCTCTTGGAAAAATATCACGCGTTACTTTCCAGTATTACACCTCCTTGTAAGAAATTTTGTATGATACCCTTAAAGTATCACATGAATTCAAGAGAAGTATAATCCAGTCCCTAAAAGTGTCACCTTCCTTCTTTAGGAATGTCATGCAATACTTTTCAGTACTGTATTAAAATATCACCTGGGTTTTTTAAAAATCTGTGTGGGCGGGCAGCATACACTTTTCAGTTTGATCCAAACTTTTTGGGAGTTGATTCGGATACCCTCTTTGGTGTTCTTCAACCCTATGGTGTCACATTTTGATTCTAGATGGGTTTTTTTTTTTTAATCGGTCCTCTGTGGTTTAAAATATATTATTTACAACTTATACTTAAGATATATTTTAATATATGCGATGATTCATTTGAGATAGGTTCCAAACCTCTACAAGCTAAGATAAAGATTCTAGGAAATTTTAGGGCTTCTGAAATTCAGACTTAGCCAATTTTCTGGAGTTAGCTTTTGTCTATCATCTTGGTTGATCTCTTATGTTCTCTTAGTTATGTTTTTGGTTAGTAGTGGTGTTTGGAGATTTGTTGGTGTTTGGATGATTGTCAGTCTTCTGTTGCAATCTTGTGATCCATGTATATTGATATCTTGTACACTTGCACTTGTAAAAAGAAATTATCTTTCTTGCATTTCATCCTTGTTTTCAAGGATCTCTGGGCAGGGCATTACATATAGTGACATAATGATGGAAAGACACATGTACACAAAGGGACCCATGGAGGAAGTTATAAAGGAAGGTTATAATGTTTTAATCACGATTGTTAATTTAAGATTGACAGCTACAATTCAAAGATACAGTGACCATTCGAATATGAAATGTGCAAATATGGCACCAAATTATAGAATATGAAAGATTGAAGATCTTTTACAGGATTTCAGAGAATTACATGAAGACAAATAGTCATCAATTGTCCTCAAAAATGTCACGGATTCAGAATCATCAGTAGAAGGGATACCACGTGCTCATGTTATGATGCATATTTGATAATTTTATATTTTATTATTATTTTCTTTTCTATTATATGATTTTTGCTCTACCCAAATTAAGAAATGATAGAGAACTATAAATGTAAATCCTTCTGATAATACAAGCATTGAAAAAATTGATGGTGAATTGGTATGTAATTCCAATAACCCTATTTGCTTTTCATGTTTTGTTGCCCATGCATAGATTAGTTATGCATTAAGAGTTGAAGGAAAATTATATGTGATCCTGTGATAATCAAGTAGATTCCACTTCATTTTCATATTTGTAGTAGATGTGATTCCATTTACTTTCTTCATATATGATTATGCTTCCTCTCTTGTTCATTTCACATCATGCTAGATAGTTTCATTCGGAATTGAAGGATAGATGTGTATGAATCTATTAGTAACTTGCTGAATTCTATTTCATTCAAGTTTGGTAGTCAAAGAAATTCCATTTTCCCCTCATGTACATTTCTTCTTCTCTTTCTCTCTTTGCATTTGTATGTTAATCTGCATTTAGAATAGAAGGGGTTAGAATTATCAAGATAGTTTATTACAGCCATTCCACTAGGTTTGATAGGTGTTCCAAATCTATTTTTCCTAAAGTGTTTGTGCCTACAAATAGTTTGGTTATCCTTTACAGCTCTCAGGTTAAGAGCTTATAATGTTAAAACTTCTAATCTCATAAAAACACATCCATTCCATATCATTTCAAATCATAGGGAGTTGTACCTAATCAATTCACAAGGAAATGATAGAATACATACACTAACCATTTGTTGGTAAACATCTTTTTGTCTCTCGAAACATTGAATATCAAAGAGTCAAGATTATAAAATCTAATAGGAGAACAAACTGTAAACCAACAGTTTTTGGTGACACTGCTGGGGAGAATTCAAATGAAATTTTTGAAGAATTTTCCTTCACATTAATTTACAATCTAAATCCATATATTTGAGTTTCAAGAAAAGACTTGTAGTAGTGAAATGTTTTACATAAGTACTTGATACTAGCTTTACAACCTCAACCTACTAAAGAAAAGAAGCAAATTCAAAGTTGAAGATTGGTAAGATAAATTGAAAACACCATTTAACTAAACATTTGATACAATATTGATTCCAAATATACTAGGAGTACCAAGGATAAAGGAAAGATTTCCAATATATGAAGAGCTCAAGAAGGCCAATTTTCCTATCCTGTAAGACCTTTCCAAAAGAGGGAGAACACATGCAATGGAATATGTAGCCAAGTAACTCCAAGATATTCTCTTGTCTACATTTGTTCCTCCTAATTTAACATAGAGAAGTTAGTCTTCTTCTACTCCTATTGCTAGGACTTCCATTCCTTCTGCTTTTGATGCTGGGTAAAAGCATAAAATTGTGTCACCCTTTTGTAAAGTAAAAGGCTAACAAAAGTGTAACTATTCACCTTCAATGACATAAAATTGGTATTATTATTTTAAAATTGGAAATGAAGTAAACTAATGAAATGTGTATAAATGGATGAATTTTAGGATTATAATTTTTAATAATTATTTGGAATAAGAATTGATATATTTTCCTAATTTTTATAGATATTTTTTTAGGGTTGAAAATTAGGGGTCCAGTCCACACCACAAAACTATATGCAAATAAACTTATTTACCATTGATCTCCAACTATGTTATAGCTAACATATATATCTTGAACAATCAGAAATAAAATTCGGCTTTTGATCTATATTTTCTCTTCTATAAGGATTGAAATTTCAACTCACCTGAAATTGATATTTTTCATTTCCCATCACATTTTTCAAAACAAATCTATTCTAACCAGGAGAAAAATTATACTTTTTAGAAGAGGACTCTCTCCTCTAGAATGTCATATAATTTTTAGATTTTTTTAATATGATTTAATATTTTTTTCTTTCTCAAAACCAACATCTTTTTGACTGTTAAAATATGTGGTTGTTGAATTGTTTAATTTCAATATACTATATCTAATTAAAACACTATAAACTATGCATAAGAATATTCTTGACTCGGAGCTCAATAAAGTGGCATTTATATGTTATTAAAAAAAATCATAAAAAATAGTAAGAGTTATTGAAATGCCACTTTGCTCAAATAATTTGATTTCTTTAGTATTTGGATAGAAATTAGTATAAAACATGCATTTAATAGACATTTCCAATTGGAAAAGTGTGAGACCATATATAACTTAGCTGGAATAAATTTATCTAGATCATATGTTTTTAAAAAATTGAATTTTAGCTAGAAATACTCAAATTCAGTCATTCTGATAAGTCAGCCTAAAAGGTGACACAACTTTGTACTTTTACCCTTCTTTGTTGTTGATTGGAGCAACGCTTCCACTTTTTGTTACTTTATAGACAAACCAAATCATTGTGCCAAAATTTATGACACAACCATGGGGAAATAATATTGGTCCTCATGCCCTTGCAACCAATAATAATTTTCCAAGAGCATCAAGGAAGAACTTCCCAAGATTTAATGGTGATGGTACCACTTCTACAAAACAACACTTAAGTGCTTTCCATAAAGCTTGTTGTGTAGTAAATGCTCAACATAAGGATGTAGCTATCAAAATGTTTGAAGATACATTGGTGGACAATGTTTATAATTGGTTCCAAGACATACCTACAAGATGCTTCACAAATTGGGATACTATGAAACAAAGGTTTGAAGAACATTACAAAAATACAGGGGATGCACAAGTTTTGTTGTTGCAATTGGCACATATAAAGAAAGAACCATCAGTTTCCATGAGAGATTTTAATGCAAGATTCAATAAGATCATCAAAAGGATAGCTACTACAAGTGCACCATGTTGAAAATTGGCTAATTAAGATATGTAAATGTTTTCATTTATGGCAACTCACATGATGTACATGCTTACAGAAAACCTCAAAAATAAAGATACTTAGCTTTTGGTACTCAGAAAATTGTCCAAGTATGAATTTGGTTTACAGTAGTGTATTGTTTTGTATGTAACTTGTTACTGATGTCATCTTATGACTAGAGAAGTTATATGAAGATAGTTTACATGTTAATGATGACATGTATAACCCCAGTATCTATGTAGATTGTACAAAAAAGAGATATTTTTGTTTTGCTAGTGAAATAGGATAGTGGAATTAAAGAAATTATTTTGTTTACAAAATAATTACTTGACTAATTAGGGTCGACATCCTAGATGTTTACTCTAAGTTGGAAAAGTATATAGTGGTCTTAGCTGACCCATTAGCAATTTGTGAAAAGGCATGATATTTATGTAAAAGACATCTTGCAATGAGAAGTATAGAATTTTGTTATGTATTGTGATATGAAAACTTTCTATGGAAGTGATATATGTGAAGTTGATTTTGTGATTCGAGATCAAATTGAGGAATAATCTATATTCCTAAAGACTAATTACTTGTTTGGGCAGTGAGCTCTTCTTGTAATTGGAAGTGCATGTTTGGGCAGTGAGATCATCTTGCATCTACTATACTAGAACTTCTAATAGAGTTGGAATCTCCTAATAGGGATTCAAAGTCTCCTAATATGGACTCTCTATATTGAATTTACTCATTGACTCTTAACAGGGTCCATCCTCTAACAAGGAACATATATATTGCTATATTATCTAGTGGGTATCATCCCCATTGGGGTTTTCCCTTGGCCAGGGTTTCCCTAGTTAACAAAATATGCTATCATGAGTTATCTCTATGAATGATTACTATTACTGTTCACCATTACTTGTTTACTTTCTTGTGTATGGTTCAAATTAATTAATAATATCTAGTTGGTGACTAAAGTTTGTAAATTACTAATTCAACCCCCCCCCCCCAGTATTCATATTCCTAACAATTGGTATCAGAGCCTACTTACTCAGAAGAGGCTTAACAGCTTGAGTAAGATCCCTATGGATATGGAATAACTAATGAAGAACCTTCTAGAGGCACTTGAACAAATTGATCTCCTTACTAAAGAAAGAGATAAGCTAAAGGATAGATATGAAGACTCCAAAGTATACATTGGCAATTTAAGGAAAAGATTGAACATCTCAAATCCAAGCTTGAATCTAAAACTAGTGATGATGATTGTTCAAAGCTGAAGACAGAATACAAGATCTTGAAGCATGAATTGAAGATTAATAAGCTAAAGTCGATTTTGAAGAATGATCCTGGAAAATTTGAATCTGATTTGAAGACTAAGAATACAGATCTTAGAGAAATTCTAGCAAAGAAGACATCTAAATTTGAAACATTGAAAGAACATGAAGAACTGCATAAGTACAACACTATTGTGAAAGGAAATTTTACTCAATGCAAGCAACAACTTGAGAAGCTTTATTCTAGCAAAGAAAAACTTGATGATTCAATATCAATACAAAGACTTACTTATGATCAGACTAGTCTTGGTTATCTATTTAACATGTCTGTAAAGAAACCTGAGATTAGATTATATCCAAAAGAAAAAGCCAAATTTGATGACAAGATTGAATCTAGTTCATCTTCTGATAAACCTAAAGAATTTGAGATTCTGAATGAACCAAAGCAAGTGGAATTTCTTAAAGAAACCAGGTATGAATTTAGAGGTAAGAGTATTTCATGTAATGATATAGGTCATATGAAAAGAGATTGTAAAAATAATTCATTTAATCATGTTAAGGATTTTTATTGTCATAATTGTCATAGTATGGTTCATAGAGAAAATGATTGTAGGAAACAAAAATATGATAATGATAGAAGGAATAGTAGAATGTCTAGAAATACTAACCTTGTAGGTAGAAGAAGATCCAATGAAATGACATCAAGAGAAGGAAGACCTTATCAAGATAGAAGATAGATCGTGTGTTATAAGTGTAAAAACTTTGGCCACATAGCTCAAAATTTTCATGAACCTAATGATCAACAAAATCCTAGAAGTAGAACTCTAGTATGTTAGTTATGCAAAAACTTCGGACATATAGAAAAGTATTGTAGGATGGATAGAAACTTTAGAAATAGAAGGAACAATGGAAGAAACTTCAAAACCAAAAGGAATGATGGAAGAAATGACTGCAATGATAGAAGGAAACATGAAAGGAACTTTGAAACTAACAAAGACAATGAGGAACAAAGAAATGTAGTCAATGAACTTTGAGAAGAACTCAATGAGGCATTTGTAAAAGAATTAGACATCTCAAAAGAAAAGTTAGAAGATGCTGAGACAGGAAGATGGAAGTCAGTAGTTGAGTTTTATTCAATTAAGTTTAATTAAGCTTGTTCACTGCACCAGAATTTGAAACTTCATTTAGAGATTGAATTATAGATAGAAAAGTTGGGAAATGGTGTATCAAGATAAGTTTAGATGTTATCTAAGCTCACTTGTAATTGTGAGCTTATCAAAACTAGCTATGAAGGAATTAAGAGTTACTATTATTATAGATAAAGTTGATTCCATAGTAGAAGATGAAAAGTATGTTTTTATAGAGAATTTCTTGTAGTAAATTTTTATGGAGTATTTTCATGACGGAAAGAAGCTATCAGAGACCTTGGGTAGTATATGAAGATAGGATATAAGATCTTGAGCAGATATTTGATTTCAAAATGTAATTAACAGCTTTTTCATGTTTGAAAATTATGCAATTAATGCAAGTCCAAGTTAAAGGAATAAATGGAGTATAGACTTGATTACCACTTCATTATGATTACATCAGAAGCATAGAGCACTCAGAAGTTACTTGATAAGGCAATTTCAAAGAAAACCATGTTTTCAGATAGAGATATTTTATTATCTATCTATAGAATTTATTCGATAAAAGTTAATATTTGATAGAATCATGGATATGTCAGTAGTTCATAATGTTGAGAATGAGGAGAGATTGAAATTGAAGGTTGTTTCCGTAAAACCAAAAGAAGGAAACCCTAATTCAACATTATTAATTACTCCAAACAATATAGTTTATTTAGAAGATATAAGAAGTTATCTTAACAGCAAGTTTGAATCTATTGAGAGAAAATATATGAACAAGGATATGAAACTAGTCTTTAACCATGATAAGACTATGAAATCCATATTTGAACACTTGCAGGAACTAGGTCTTTTCAAATATCATTTCTATCAAGAATTGGATTCCAATGAGTGGATACAGATAGTACTAAGTAGAATTCATGATAGAAAAATGTGGATGGAAGATAACTGATCTTAGTAAACAAGGCAGTGCACATATAGGTGAGAAAATTGTTAAGAAGGTTGAGAGCTACATAAAAGTAGTTTATAATGGAAAAGCCATGGCGATTAGTGTCATTAAACAAGATGATGTAAGATTCTTGAGTAGAATTATTGCCTACTCTATATGTGCAAGTTCTAAGATTGATGAATTATCAACCAGATTCATCTATGCAGCCTATAAGATATGTGTTGAGAAGGAACAAGTTAACCTTAGTGAAATTCTAAGAATGCAACTTCTTGAAAACTTGGAGAAAATCAAGAGAACCAAGAATGGTGTGTTTAGATTTTAGTCATTGATCAATTATATATTCTTTCATGTACTTAAGAGATTTCCATATTTGTCAGTCATAGAGATTATGAGCAATGAGAGATGTACAATGGAGAAGATCAAAGATTTATGTAGAAGAAATCTAGTAGATAAAATCTTTGATAGTGGAAATTTGATAATGAAAACATTTTAGAATGAGATGAGACAAAGATTCAAAATTGCACTTGCAATTGTAGATAGACTTAAAAATGAAATATGTGTTATGGTGGATATAGATTTTACCTATATTCAAGCAATAGAACCTTAGAAAACATTTCTTGATCCCTTAGGTTATGAATTGAGTGATGAAGTAGCAGTTGGATATGTTGATTTATTATTGAAATTTGAGAAGCACCAAGATGAGTATAGATTTGGGACTTATGAAGAAATTAACCAATCAACTCATCAGGCATCCTTAGAGAAGGCATCTAACAAGAAGATAGAGACAATAATGAAGAAAGCTTTAACAGAGGCTAGTATGACTGAAAGTGATTCACAAGCAGTCAAACATACTATGAAACAAGGTATAACATATGTGCAACCTTTGTCAGTGTTTATTCCAGAGACATCTTTAGAATAGAGCATTCCATATGTAGCAAAGTCAAATCTACAGCCAAGTGAGCCAAAGAGAAAATCAAAAAAATTAGTTGAAGTTGTGACCACCAAGACAAAAAGGGTCAAGCAACAAGTCACTAGACTGGGAAAGAGACAAAAGACATTGTTGAAAATTGTTGAATCTAGTGAAGAAGAACAACAACAACAAGAATCTAAATAGGCAAAGAAGGTAACTACTTCTAACCAATTAGCAGGAAAAGATAAGCAACCCTAGAAGCAAAAGCTAGAGAAGATTAATTCAGCCATCGCTTATGAAGACAACTTTGTTCAGATGAAAAAATTTTATGACTTGTATAATAATATTGAGAAAGATTATATTGATATCTCTACTATGAGATATAAAATAGCTTACAATCTAAAACTCAAAGATATTGAAGGCATGGTAATCCAGAAGATTTATGACAAACTTTTTAAGAATAAAATGCAAGCTCGAGAAGACGATATAGAACTTCATAAGTCTATGATAAGGATAATATGCAAGACTGATGATGAAGAAGAAGTCAAGAGATTGTTGAACAATATAGCACCTTACTTGAGAAACAAGGTGAGACCATTTCTTTTTATGGTTAGTGAGAAGGAAAAAAATAAGGAGTGAAACTATGGCAACTATAAGTCAAATATTGACAGAATCCAAGGAAGCATCTTCAGCAACACCTAGAACCTCAGAAGTGTCAGTAAGTGGTGACACAATGCAAATTAATCTAACCAATGTTACCATTAATGTTGATGATACTAACCCTTTTGAGAGTTTGGAATAACCTGAATCTCATGTCGAGGATATTGAAGAACAATTAAAATAAATTGAAGAGGAGAAAAGACTATTAGAAGAAGAGAAGAGGAAAATAGAAGAGGCCAAGTAGAGATTGCTCAAAGAAGAGATAAAAAAAAGTGTCAAGGAAGAAAGGAAGAGGAAGTTAGAATAAGATAATAGAGGAGGAAGAAAAGAGAGAGAAAGAAAGAAAAAAGAAAGAGGAAGAAGAAAGAAGAGTCAAAGAGGCAACTAAGAAGAAGCAAAGGGAAGATCAATCTAAACCATCTAGTTTATCTACTCCACTTTCACTTGTTGGCTTGCCAACTAATGATGATGATCAAACTAACTTGATATCATCTTTGTCAAAACTAATTGAGAAAAATAGGAAAGTGAAGAGCCTATAGAGAACCTTGATGGAGGTTATTGACAGATTACATAGTACTCTGGAAATCTAGCACACAGAGGTAGATTTTGAATAGAGGGAACAAGAGGTGCTAAAATATTTTGATGAGGAATTTAAAAATTTTCTAAATATTGTAGAATCTAAGGCACAGATTTCACATGATGCTAACTTTTTTAGCACTATTTGTCAGAACATCAAGAATGATTTGATAAGTCTTGATACTTGTATCAAGGAACTTCAGAAATGTCAAGAGGATGGAAAGGTATTGTACATCAAGTGTACCTTATCTCACAAGTTGATCAAGGATCTTGATAGTCATATTGAAGGTAAGATGAGTGGGCTAGAGGCTCTATCTAGCCAAATACAACATCCTTCTAGCAAAGTTGATGACTTTGAAGGACAAGTGGCTAGTATTCATTGTGATATCAGGAAACTAGAACTCTAGGAGGAACAAATTTTGAAAATATTTTTGAATTTCATAGATTCTATTTCTCTAAAAATATCTACTATGGATAAAAAATTGGAGGAATGTGTCAAAGCCAAGGACACTTATTCTAACATTTTATACTCCGATCTTAATGCAATTGAGATTGCATCATATGCCCTATGTACAATTCTCACCTCTACTAAATCAGCCAAGAATACATGGGTAAAAGGTTTAACCATTCTTAAGGAGAAAAAATTGATTGTATGAAGATACTATCAGTTTAAGGTAGATGTTTATAGAGCTTTTGATAATAGTTTTTGATAGATTTTGACATTTTGACCTTTGTCATTGGTGTTAAAGGGGGAGAAGTACATAAGAAAATTGTAAATAAGGTAAAAGGAAGAAGATAAAATTTTAAGGTATAAAATCATATTGTAAGGGGGTCATATGAAATATTGACAAGTTGTAAAAGTTAATTAATGTATTGTTGCTATAATGTTTTTGACAAGTTTTTTGATACTTAGCCAGTTTTCCCTATCGTGTTGCCATCAATGCCAATGAGGAATATTCTTGACAATTGGATAATGAAGATATGTAATTTTTGTCATTTATGGCAACTCATGATGTACATTCTTACAAGAAACCTTAGAAATAAAGATACTTAGCTTTTGGTACTCAAAAAATTGTCTAAGTATGAATTTGGTTTACAACAGTGTATTGGTTTGTATGTAACTTGTTACTGATGTCATCTTATGACTAGAAAAGTTAGACAAAGATAGTATACATGATGATGATGACATGTATAACCTTGAACATCAATGTGGATTGTAGAGAAAAGAGATATTTGTGTTTTACTAGTGAAACAAGATAGCAAAATTATAGGAATTATTTTGTTTATAAAATAATTACTTGACCAATTAGGGCTAACATCCTAGATGTTTACTCTTAGTTGGAAAAGCATATTGTGGTCTTAGACAACCTAGCAAAATTTTTTGAAAATCCATGAAATTTATGTAAAAGACATTTTGAGATGAGAAGTGTAGAATTTTGTGATGTATTTTGGTATGCAAAGTTTTTGTGAAAGCGATATATGTGAAGTTGATTTTGTTATTTGAGATCAAACTAAGGAAGAATCTATATTCTTGAAGACTAATTACTTGTTTGGGTAGTGAGCTCTTCTTGTAATTGGAGGCGTGTTTGGACAATGACCTTATCTTGCATTACTACAACTCCTAACAAGGATTCAAAGTCTCCTAATAGGGACTCTCTATACTAAATTTACTCATTGACTCTTAATAGGGTCCATCCTCTAACAAGGAACATATATATTGCTATATCATCTAATCAGGGTTTTCCCTTGGCCAAGGTTTCCATAGCTAACAAAATATGGTGTCATGAGTTATCTTTGTGCATGGTTACTGTTACTGTTCAGCATTACTTGTTTATTTTCTTATGTATGGTTCAAAGTAATTAATAATATCTAGTTGGAAACTAAAGTTTGTAAATTACTAATTCACCTCCCCCCCAGTAATTCCTATGCATAAAATACCAATAAATGATAATAAGAAGACTTTCTACATTAGCTCCATGCCTTTTGACTTGGGATATCAAATTAGAAGAGAAAATGTAGCAAACTTGCAAGCTACCCAAACACTAGCTATGGAGATGGAGGATGACATAATAACATCTAGTAATTGGAAAAGAGAATTCCAATTTGAGACCATGAGCAATACAGCTAATACTTCTAATAATATAGAGGCTATGCTTCAAAAATTGTCTAATGAGCTCATTTCATTGAAGAAACAAATTAACAGGCCTACTCATTATTTTCATCAACCTCATCAACAACGATCTAGATATCCAAATGGAGGTAAAGCATTGAAAATACTACCTATTCAATAGAGATTAGCAATTGAAGGTGCTCCTAAGAGACCAAATATGTGTGCTTTTCACTTAAGGGGAGATCATGATGGAGATACATGTGTTGATATGATTAGATATAAGTAGATGGTGGATAATAAAGAACAAAAAATTGAATATCTTGAAAGTGAGGATGATCATGCTCCTTGTGGTGACTCTGAAAAAAAATTCTTAGAGTATGAATCAGATTCAAAAATAGGAGGTGACTACTTTGCAACTCTAGATGGACCTTAGTTGACAATAATAACCAGAGGTCAAAAGAATAGAAATCATACCAACAATACAATTCCTGTCAAGAATAATACATCATCAAACAAAACTGATAAAGATGGTGACATAGTAACTTCATCTTTACAAAAGAAGCATAAAGGTAAGTTAGCTAATTCCTTTGACATCATATGATACTATGAAGAGACAAGAATTCATATATCTCCACTAGATTACTTGAAAGCTAATATTGATCAATTGAAAAGGTTAGTTGAACATTGCAATAAAGATAAAGAACAAGTTAGTATTAATGCTAATATTGATTATCTCAGTAAAGCTAGCACTAGTGGATCTTCTTTAACCGATGAAGATTTAGCACTCCCTAAGTTGTTTCAAGAAGAGTAATCCATTGTCTTAGCCACCTATCCAAATCAAAAACCAGATCCTTTCTACATTTCTTTATTTATCAATGGGAATAGGTTGAGTAATTGCATCATAGATTTAGGAGCTTCTGATAATGTAATGTTTGACTTTGTAGAAAAATCTTTAGGCCTTTCACTAACTAAGACCTTTGGTAGATGTTATTTAATGGGTGTAAAACAAGTACCCTTTCTTGGACAAATAAAAGATACTAAAGTTTCCCTGGATGCCTATCTTTCAAAGAGACTTAAACTTACCACCCTAGTAGTAGACATCCCTACAAGTTATGGAATGCTCCTAAGTAGAAATTTTTGTAAAGACATGGGAGGAGAAATAAAACTAGATTGGTCTAGTGCTACTATCCAAGTTGGAGATAAAAAGATGAAGTTAGAAATTGAGGAAAAGGAAAAGTTTACTATTCTAAAATCAAATGACCCTAGGTCTCAAATATTGTATCATGAAATGCATTTTGGTAATTACATGTTATTCTCTAACACTTCTGATATTCAAGAAGAATCAAAGAAAACTAAAGGTGATCATTTGTGGACTTTGGAATTTTATGGTAGTTGTGCTAATTTTAGTTTAGCTGTAGGGGTAGTATTGACATCATCTAGTGGGGAAATTAATTGCTTGTCTTATAAGTTAGATTTTAAAAATACTAAAAATATTATAGAATGTTAAGCTCTTCTCCTTGGAACAAGGGCAACAAAAGCAAAAAGGGGTCAAGTTACTCAAAGCTCAAGGAGATGTAGAATCAGTGGTAAAAAAAGTCATAAATCAATATGCAGTTAAGAACTCAAGATTGAGAAGCTACTGTAATAAGGTGTGGGATGAAATTGAGAGTTTAGATTCTTTCTCAATTACATCAGTACTTAGAGAATTCAATTCAAGAGTTGGTTCTTTGGCAGTTTCTGCATCATTTCTCTTACCACATCCTGATTTTAAATATCAAACTTATATTTAGAAGTTCTATTTAGACCCAATGTCCCTAATAATGAAGATTCTTGGTAGGTGTTTGAGGATGAAAAAACATACAATAGTTCATTGAAGGAGAAGAACCTTTTGAAGGCTTGTATTTTGAAGGAAGCACTAATGCAAATGGTGACAATTTAGTGACATATGATAAGAGGAAAATAAAGCTTGATATGATTCAATTGAAGGGTAATAAGATTCTGCCCCATCTAATCTCTTTAGAAAATATTTTTGATAGGAATGGTGCATACATAAAGAGGGAAAGAGATAAGAAAGGAAAAACCTATGGTGAATTTGATGGAATCAATATAGGGATAGAAGTCAGCCCAAAGATGATAAACATAGGGGAAAGTGTTGCACTCCAGAAGAGAGGGTAGAAATCTAAAAACTACTCATTATATTTCAAGATGTGTTTTCTTGGAGATATGAAGACCTTAAAATTTTCATGGGTGAAAAGTTCAAAAATGAAATCCATCTTAAACCAGAAGCAATACCATTCAGACATAAACAAAGAAACTATAACCCTATAGTTGAAGAAGCAATCATCAAGGAGATTGACAAAATGTTGTAGGCTAGGATTATGTATCTTATTCATCATTCCACTTGGGTTGCTAATATTGTGCCAGTGAGGAAGAAGAATGGAGAGATAAGGATTTCTGTGGATTTTAGAAATCTAAATAAAGCCTCTCTTAAAGATAATTTTGCACTTCCCAACATGGTTCATCTCTTACAAACTGTTATAGGTTCAGAGATGATTTCAATTACAGATGGGTTTTTAGGGTATAAGCAAATTTAGGTAGATGAAGTAGATTAGTTCAAAACTACATTTACTACACAATGGGTTACTTTTGCTTACAATAGAATATCTTTTGGCCTAATCAATGCAAGTGCAACTTTTCAATGTTGCATGAATTCGGTCTTTGAAAATTTGAAGGATAGAATTATTGTCATATACCTTGATGATTTGATAGTCTTTTCCAAGAAGAGAAAAAGATCATATCAGATATCTAGAAAAGGTGTTGCAAAGATGTAAAGATCATGGTATCTCATTGAATCCAAAGAAGTTAGTATTTTGTGTGATAGAAGGCAAGTTTCTTGATCATATTGTATCCCGAGAATGAGTGAAAATTAATCAAAATAGGGTTAAAGTTGTTCAACAATTAAGTCTACCATTGAGTAAGACTAGAGTAAAGTCCTTCATTGGCTAGGGTAAATTTCTTGAAGAGATTTGTGCCTGATTTATTTGAGATAGGTAAATGTATAGTTGATATGATGAAAGGGAATAAAACTTTCAATTGGAGTGATGTTGGGAAAAAGGCTTTTGAAGATATCAAGGATGTCATTGCCAAAGCCCCTGTGCTTGTCCATCCTGACTACACTAAAGAATTCATCATTTACTATTATGCCTCAAAACATAATATGTCAGCTATATTGATGCAAGAAAATAAAGAAAGAATACAAGTCCCAATTGCTTTCATGAGTATAACGTTAAAGAATCAATGATTGAGATACTCATAGAAGGAAAAACATCCATATGCAGTGGTGAAAGCCCTTAAAAAATTTATGTTTTATGTATTGTTTTCTCATTTAGTAATATATGTGCCAGATCCTGCAGTAAAAAGTATTTTGACACAAGAGGTTGGTTGTAATAATAGAGGAGTTTGGATAGAAAAAGTCCAAGAATATGATACAAAAATTAAGCCAAAAAAACTTGTAAGAAGTAATGCACTTTGTAAAGACGTGGAAGAAAATCAATAGGACAAAGAAGAAGATACCCCAAATATTCTTATGGTAAGTCTTCAAAACCCTTGGTTTTCAAGAATTGCTTATTTTCTTACATATGGTGAATGGTCTAATGGATTAACTACTAAGAAAAGAAGAGACCTAAAAATAAAGGCCTTGAAGTATGTGATTCATGATAATGTCTTGTATAAGAGAACAATTGATGGTATATTCCTAAGATGTGTTGACAGAGAGCAACAAGTAAAGTTGTTAAGATATTTTCATGATGAAGCATGTGGAGGACATTTTTCTAGCACTATCATTACACTCAAAATTATGAGACAATGATATTATTGGCCTAGTATGCTTAAAGATGCATATAAGTGGATGGCTTATTGTGATAAATTTAAGATGTTTACTGGTAAACCTCAATTAGTTGCTTTACCCCTTAGATTAGTGGTAATTGAAGCTCCTTTTCATTAATGGGGTTTAGATTTCATAGGCCCAATCAATCCTTCTTCTATTCAAGGTCATTCTTACATAATAACTACCACAAATTATTTCAATAAATGGGTTGAAGAAAAGCCAATGAAGAAGACTTCATCAAAAGTGGTATGTGAGTTTCTCAAAGAAAATATTCTGGTCAGATTTGGAATTCCTATAAAATTGATAATGGGTAATGTATCTTATTTTTCTTCTTCAAAAATTGTTAAATTTTTCTATGATAATGGCATTCAAGTTGGGCATTCTTCTAATTATTTCCCTCAAGAGAATGGGAAAGTTGAATCTAGTTATAATAATCTAATTAATATTTTGAAGAAATTGGTCTTAGATAATCAAAAAAGTTGGCACAAGAAGATTCATGATGCTTTATGGGTTGATAGAATCACACCTAAAAGAGCCATAGGTATTTTTCCTTTTGAATTAGTTTATGAAGTGGAAGCTAATTTGACATTGCCTCTAGAGCTTTTTGCATGTAAATTAAAGATTGTCATTGAAGAAGATGTTTTCAAAGATGGATTAGAGAAGAGAATCATGTATCTCACCAAGTTGTAGGAAGAAAGGGAAGAGATGGTTGACAAGATTACTAAACACCAAAGAAGGGTAAATAATTTGTTTGATAAAAGGGAAAGGCCTAGAAAATTCATGGAAGGTGATTTGGTGTTGTTATGGGATAAGAGACATGAGTCGAGAGGTATGCATCCAAAATTTTAGTCTTTGTGGAAAGGGCCTTTTCAGATCATTCAAGTGAATCAAAATAACTCCTTCAAGTTGGCATCTTCCATTAGTAAAACCCTACCATGATCTTATAATGGGAAGGATTTGAAGTTGTATCAATTGCAAAATTGAAAGAAGGTAACCCTACATAGTAGCTAGGTAGGTAGGTTTCCCTTTCATGCATTTTTCTTTAATTTAGTTGCTTTCTTTCCTAGGTAGTTTGTTGTTGTTTTTTGAGTCTAGTCTATTCTTTTTGTTTCCAAGTTGTCACCTTTTATGTATAACCATAGATTGCTAGAGTTATTTCAAGCATTATCATGCTTAAATTCCTAGATAGAGCCAGTTGTTGCCCTAGTTTCAGTCCATATCTTTTCCTTTAAGGTTTTGAGTCAAGTCAAGTGTCAATGTCTTGAGTCTAAGTCTAAACTACCTATAGGATGGCATTTCTTCTCATCATTCCTTTGAGCTAACCTAATGTAGGAAATTATATGAGCAATGCATCAATCTAGAGGGTTTTTGTTATGCATTATCTCCATGAGAAGAAGGTTTGGATCTTCTATCAATTTTTTCCTAACCATGATGAAGATAAAGATTCGACGTTACATTATGGTTTCCATGAAAGACATTACAGATGAGCAAGATTAGTGAGTAGAAGATGTAGTTCATGTAGAAGAAAACATTTAGAACCTTGCTAGAGTCAAAATATGAAGATAAGCAAATACGCATCATCGATTCAATACATGAACAATTCATATGCGATCATAATAAACTATGCGGTAGAGAAAAGTCAAATGAATGAAAGAATGCATGCCATTGGTCATTTGACAAGTCAAATTTCTTAAAAGTTCAAATCTAGATCATCAATAAAGAAATAATCAATGGATGATGTTTTAAGGAAGTAAATATGAATATTTGATCATACATCTTATTAACCATTAGATCAAATATTGATCTATGCTCATTGTTATTTCACTATGCAGAGTTATATAGAGAATAATTAAAGTAACATAATGACAATTAGATGCATGGACCAAATGGACCCACATTGCAAAGGGAAATTAATGAGTCAAAATCTTTAAATAAACACTATCAGATAACATGAACATCTAATGTTTTTGCAAGATCATTGATGATTAACACAAACCCTAGGTTAAGGTCCCTACTGAGTGAAAGGAAACAATCACACCATCATGATCAAGTTAAGGTAAGTCATGATTAAGGTTGCGATAGAGAGAAAACAAAAAAATTGGATGGTCATGAGTTAAGCAAAGGAAATTAAGTTTAATGTTGCAAAATCACAATCATGGTTAATGAACAGTTGTCACCATAATTAATAAAATAAAGGCATGCTAAGTTATGGCCGAGAGAAAAGGTTAATGTCAGGTTCTCCAAGAAATGGAATGATGTCACTCGTCTACCATGGCATGCATGGTTGGAAAGTAGACCCATGTCGTGAAAAAAAGAGACTTAAAATCATTTTATTACCATTGTCAGATCAAAAAATGATCTACATTTGTAGCTATGTCACTATGTAAAGCTACAAGGAAGGTTATGTGTACATGAAGGGATATGTGGAGGAATTTATAAAGGAATGTTATAATGCTTTAATTACAATCATTAATTTAAGATGTACGGCCAAAATTCAAAGATGCAGTGACCATTGGAATATGAAATACATAGATATGATGCCAAACTACAAAATATGAAAGAATAAATATCTTTTACAGGATTTCACAGAATTACGCGAAGAAAAAAAATTGTCATGTGTTTTCAAAAATATCATGGGTTCATAATCATCAATAAAAGGGATACCACGTGCTCATGTTATGATGTAGATTGGATAATTTTATATTTTATTCTCATTTTCTTTTCTATTATGTGATTGTTGCTCTACCAAAATTAAGAAATGATAGAGAACAATAAATGTAAATCCTTCTAATAATACTAGTGTCAGAAAACTTGATGGTGAATTGGTCTATAATTCCATTTACCCTATTTGTTTGTCATGTTTTGTTGCCCATGCATAGATTAGTTATGCATTAAGAGTTGAAGGACAATTATATGTGATCTTGTGATAATCAGGTAGATTCCATTTCATTTTGATATTTTTAGTAGAGGTGATTCCATTTACTTTCTTCATATAAGAATCTGCTTCCTCTCTTGTTCATTTCATATCATGTTAGATAGTTTCATTAGGAATTGAAGGATAGATGTGTATGAATCTATTGGTAACTTGTTGAATTCCATTTCATTCAAGTCTAGTAGTCAAAGAAATTTCATTTTCCCCTCATGTGTGTTTCTTATTCTCTTCCTCTCTTTGCATTTAGATGTTAATCTACATTTAGAATAGAAGGAAGGGGTTAGAAATCTCAAGATAGTCTATTACAGTCATTTCATTGGGTGTTATAGGTTGTCCAAATCTATTTTTCCTAAATTGTTTGTGCCTACAAACAATTTGGTTATCCTTTATGATGGGGACACAACCCAAGAACAGAATAGACACAATAGGAAAGGGAAAATTTTATTAACTATGAAAATATGCTAATACACTCAATGCAGAGAGAATAGACTCCAAAACATGCCCTATGGGGCTTACAATAGTATAAATCTGGAGATAATTTCTTCTTCCAGTACCTTCTCTCAAACTCCACTTTGAACTACCTTTTACAATGCTAGAAATGTTCTTAAATAGACCCCAAAGGGTTAAGGATTAGGAGTACATTCTAGAAAGTGCTAGTTGGCATCCACTGCCAAAATGGAAGGCTCCAACAGTCACTTTAGAAGTCAGTACAAAATTAGAAGAATCCAAAAATGGTAGCTGAACTTCTGAGAGGCATAACTTTTGAACCGTAGCTCCGATTGACAAACCATTTACATTTTTGAAAAGATCTCAGAGTGCTCTATAGCCCCATAAACCAGCCTCGCTCATCCCACATTTTTTAGGCCCATAAAAGGTCATTTAGTGCCTCGAACCTAACTTTGAAGCATTCTTAGGAAGTCTCCAGAAACTGAAAAATTGTGATAACTTTCAAACCATGCAGCCTTTTGACCTGATTCTTTTTTTGGAATGTTCTAAATTACAATTTTAATCATCCATTCAATTTACACCTTATAACTCACCATAATTATGGCTCAATTACAATCTTTTTTTTTTTTTACACATATCCCAAGGTGCTTAAAAACTCTAACCCAGAACACTGATAGTGGAACTGTGAGAGTTGGAACCTTTATTTGACCCAAATGGGTATCCAAAAATGAAAACACATGAAACAAAAACTATGTCTAGGTTTTTTTTTTGGGTGACACAAGATTGCCCTTATACCTCTGGATGCTCCTACATCAGACACCCAGGGTAGATTGAAAAGTGACCCTGTCACTTTATGGATGGTAAAGGAAATCCCAAATGGGAAACCTCAACTACTGATATCCAAGTTGAGTCCTCTATCGGCCATCCTTTCCACTTAACCAGATACTCTTCATACTTCCTATTTATGGTACTCCTGCCCACACGACTATCCAGAATCTCTTCTATCTCCTCTTTCTTAGAAGTAGGAATTGGACATGGCTCTAGCATCAACCCCTCCTCTACACCACCATCATGATATTCTATTAAGTCTAAAATGTTGAAGAAAGGAGAAATGTGAATTCCATCTGGCAACTCCACTTTATATGCATTTCTTAAGTCATGTTTCTTCAAAATTTTGCAGGGGCCAAATTTCTTTATCTTCAGCTTGTTGTAAGTACCTACTAGAAATCTTTCTTTTCTTAAGTGTACCATGACTAGATCCCCTACTTGAAACTCCTTATGTCTTCTCCTTTGATCAGCCCTAGCTTCATACTATTGATTCATCTTGATAATGTGTGCCTGGACCTCCTCATGTAGGTGCTTGATATGTTCAGCAAATTCTTTTGCTTCAGCACTTGTCCTCTCCCCTTGCTCCATCTTCCTCAATTCTAGTGCAGTCCTTGGGCTACTTCCATATACAATCTAGAATGGTGATCTACCAATACTCCTATTTATAGAGTTATTGTAATCAAATTCCGCTTGTGGTAGAATCAAATTCCATCCCTTGGGCTTATCCCCAACTAAACATCTCAGCAAATTGCCCAAGTTTATGTTTACCACTTATGTCTGGCCGTCAATCTATGGGTGATGTGTGGAACTGAATTTCAAGTCCATTCTCAACTTCTTCCACAATGTTCTCCAGAAATAGCCCACAAATTTAGTATCTCTATCAGAAACTATACTCCTTGGGAGACCATGTAGTCTCACCACCTCTCTGAAAAACAAGTCTTCAATATGGACAGCATCATGAGTTTTGTGGCATGGAATGAAATGTTCCATTTTGGAGAACATATCAACCACCAGAAATACTAAGTCATTACCCCTTTGTGTCCTCGGAAATCCAAGAACAAAATCCATACTTATGTCTTCCCATGGCTTTGATGGAATAGGAAATGGCTGATATAGTCTAATATTGTGACTAAATCCCTTCACTGCTTCACAACCTGAAAACTCTATACAAACTTTCTCACACCCTATGAAATTTGAGGCCAAAAATAATGTTCTCTAAGAATGGAAATGGTCTTATCTTAACCAAAATGGCCTACCATCCCTCCACTATGTTTCTCCTTAATTAGATTTTCCCTCATGGAACTCCTTAGAATGCACAATTGACTGCCCTTGAACAACATACCATCTTGAATCAAATAGTCTAACCACTTGGTTCTGTCTACAACAATAGGTTCTTTACAAGCTTTCCATGCTTCAGCAAAATCAAGATCCTTAGGATATGGATTCTTGAGTTCATCAAACCCAACTACTTCAACTTGCATTACTATAAGCAACAACTGCCTCCTACTCAATGCATCTACAACCCTATTAGACTTTCCACTTCTATGCTTCAACACAAATGTATAGCTTTGCAAGAACTCTACCCACTTCACATGCCTCTGGTTCAATTTACCTTGCTATTTAAGTATTGTAATGTCTGGTGATCAGTATATAAAAAAAATTCCTTTGGCAATAAATAATGCCTCCATTTCTTTAAGGCTTGAACTATTGCATAGAACTCTTGATCATAAATAGAATACTTCTTCTTCACATCATTCAATTTTTCACTAAAATATGCAATAGGCTTACCTCCTTGGCTCAATATAGCCCCAATAGCACTACCACTAGCATCACAATCCACCTGGAACACCTTACTAAAATTAGGAAGTGCCAACACAGGTTGTTCTATCACCTTCTTCTTCAGCAATTCAAAACTTCTTGCAGCTGCTGCAGTCCATTTGAACTCTTTCCTATCCCAGTGCCAGTCAAGGGTGCACATATGCCACTGAAATTCTTAATGAACTTCCTGTAAAAACTTACAAGACCATGAAATGATCTCACCTCAGTACCAGACCTTGGAGTAGGCCATTCCAAGATTTCTTTTACCTTCTCTGGATCCATTTTGAGACCTTCAGGTGATACAACAAACCCCAGGTAGACTGAGTCTTTTTTTGCAAAGCTACACTTCTTCAGATTAATTAACAATTTCTCTTCCCTCAACCTTTCAAGGACACTATGAATATGCAATAAATTTTCTTCCAAAGTCTTGTTGAAAATTAAAATATCATCCAAATAGACAATAACAAATTTTCCTAAGAATTTCTTAAGTACCCCATTCATAAGCCGCATGAAGGTGCTTGGGGCATTCGTCAATGCAAAGGGCATGAATAGCCACTCATAAAGACCCTCCTTGGTCATGAAGGGAATTTTCCTCTCATCTCCTTCTTGTATCCATATCTGGTGATAGCCACTCTTGAGATCTATCTTAGTGAAGTACTGAGCTCCACTCAAGAAGTCCATAAGATCATCCATTCTTGGCAAAAGAAATTGATACTTGATGGTTATCCTATTTATAGCTCAAGAGTCTGTACACATTCTCCACTCTCCATCCTTCTTTGGTGCCAGTATTACAGGTACTACACATGGACTTAGGCTCTCTCGAATCAAACCCTTCCTCACTAGCTCTTGAACTTGTCTGTTTAGCTCCTTAGTTTTAGTATGAGTCATCCTATGAGCAACCTTATTAGGAAAACTAGCTCCAAGGATTAAATCTATCTGAGGACTGATTTACCTTACTGGTGGAAATCCTTCTAGAACATTAATAGAGATGATATCTCCAAAATCACTTAATAAATCTAAAACTTCAAGTGGTATTTCACTACTACCTTCCTTATCTTTTCTAGGAATCAAAGCATAACACATACGCTAATGTTTCATGGCATCTAAAAACTTTCTTCCATCAGCAAGACAGATCCTAGCATTGCTGCATACCTTTTCACCTTCCTTTATCATGGGCTTAAGTTTGTGGTAAACTCCATCCTTTGTCAAAGAGTGTGTGTTTGCATGAGCATCATGTACTACATGCTTGTCGAATTTCCACGGTCTTCATAACAATAGATGGCAGACATCCATTGGAATAATATCATAGAGAACTTCATCATGGTAACTCCCAATTTTGAACTTCACTAAACATTGTTCACTTACCAGGACCTTATCATCATCCTTCACCCAAGTGATCTGATAGGGCTGGGGGTGTTTCTCCCTCTTGAGCTTCAACTTAGAGACCATCTCTTCTGACACCAAGATGTCAGTGCTACCACCATCAATGATCAAATCACAACATTTATCCTCACACTTGCACCTGGTACGAAATAGACTCCTCGTTTGTCCCGGTTCAATCTCACCACTTAGTAGGACACTTTCATTTACTAAAGTCTCTCCTCTTTCTGCATCCTCTAAATGTGATGACTATGCATCCTCATCCACATGAGCAACCCTAGCTTGGTCCTTAGCTCTCCTATCTGTCCTTCCTTATCATTGAGGACACTCAAAGGCACAATGACCTTGTTCATTGCAATGGAAATAGGTACCATGAAAGCCTCCTCTTCTTGAACCCTGTCCACGTCCTCTACCTCTTCCTCTCTAATCTCCAAAATTTTGATCACGGGAACAGTTGAAATTCTCGTTCCTCTGGTTCCTGCTAGTACCCACATCTTCATTTTTATTTTGGGTCTCATTTCGGCCTCTAGACAACCTACCACTACCCCTTCCTCCTTGACCATGCCCTCTTTGTCTCCCTTCAAACCTTTTATTTACCTTCTCTTCAACCCATAGGGCAAACTAGTATGCCTCTTCAACACTGGTCATTCTTACCAGACTTAATTCGTCTTGGATGCTAGGTTGCAACCCATTGATATGATAAGAAACCTTCTCCTTATTTGCTTCAGCATGCCCTACTCTAATCAAAAGTCGATAAAACTCCTCCGTATATTCCTAGAATAATTTTCCTACTTGCTTTAACCCATGCATCTTCTTAAACAAATCAAGCTCGTAGTCAACTGGAATGAATTGCTTCTTTAGTTTGTCCACCATGTGATCCCACCTTGTGATCTTCTCCTTTCCTCTTCTATTTCTTTCCAATTGAACCTCTTGCCACCAGATTTTGTCATGGCCTTTTAGTTTGGCCTTTGCAAACTTAACCCTATCTGGATCCTTGATATCCTCATACTCAAAGTACTCCTCCAGTTCATTGATCCAGTCGATCAACTCATTTGGTTTCAGATTTCCTGAAAATACACCCACATCAATTATAGGTCTTTTCCCAAACTTAGTAATGGCCCAAAAAAGCCTCTCCTCTACCTAATTCATAACTTCCCCTTCCAGTCCAATTTCTTATTCCTAATTGTTATCCTCACTTTTGTCGCCTGCGGCAACATTTGTTCCTCTACAGAGCTCCTCCTGCAATGCTTGAACCTGTCTTTGGAGGGCTCTAACCTCCTTAGGATTAATAGCTCTGGCCCTTCCACCATGCTCTCTTCATGGAGGCATCTTCTTATCTCAAACCCACAACAACACAGTCCTAGTGCAAACTGCCTCTCATTCGGCGCTCTGTCTACACACTCAGAAAATCCTTGCTCTGATACCACTTGATGGGGACACAACCCAAGAAAAGAATGGACATAATAGAAAAGGGAAAACTTTATTAATTATGAAAATATGCTAATGCACTCAGTGAAAAGAGAATAGACTCCAAAATATGCCCTATGGGCTTACAATAGTATAAATATGGAGATAATTTCTTCTTCCAGTACCTTCTCTCAAACTCAACTCTAAACTGCCTTTTACAATGCCAAAAATGTTCTTAAATAGACCCCAAAGGGTTAAGGATTAGGAATACATTCTATAAAGTGCTAGTTGTAATCCACTGCCAAAATGAAAGGCTCCAAAAGTCACTTTAGAAGTTGGTGCAAAATTAGAAGAATCTAGAAATGGTACCTGAACTTTCGAGAGGCATAACATTTGAACCGTAGCTCCGATTGACGAACCGTTTACATTTTCAAAAATCTCTCAGAGTGCTCTATAGTCCTATAGAAAAGCCTCACTCATAGCCCATTTTTTAGGCCCGTAAAAAGTCATTTAGTGCCTCAAACCTAACTTTGAAGCATTCTTAAGAAGTCTCCAGAAACTGAAAAACTGCGATAACTTTCAAACCATACAAACTTTTGACCTGATTCTTTTTCTAGAATGTTCTAAATTACAATTTTAATCATCCCTCCAATTTAAACCTTCTAACTCAACATAATTATGGCTCAATTACATATTCCTATTTTTTTGGCATGTACACGTATCCCAAGGTGCTTAAAAACTTTAACCCAGAACATTGATAGTGGAACTGTGAGAGTTGGAACCTTTATTTGACCCAAATGGGTATCCAAAAATGAAAACTCATGAGACAGAAACTATGTCTATGTATATTTTTTTGGGTGACATAGGATTTTCCTTATACCTCTGGATGCTCCGGCATCACTTCACTACTCTTAGGTTAAGAACTTATATTGTCAAAACATATGATCTCATAAATACACATCCATTGCATATCACTGAAAATCATAAGGAGTTGTACCTAATCAATTCATAGGGTAGTGATAGAATACATACACTAACCCATTTGTTGGTAAAGTACCTTTTCTCTATCCAAACATTGTGTATCAAAGAGTCAAGATTATAAAATCTAATAGGAGAACAAATTGTTAACCAAAAATGTGATATACGAAGTGATATGTGAACTATATTGATTTGAATTCTAATGTATGATCAGAGGTATGCAAAGAGTAGCAAAGGAAAGAGCAAATATTGAAAATATCAACAATAAAGAGGTTTTTGTATCTATCTCTTTTGTGTAAAGGAATTTCATGTTTGGGTAGTGGGCTCATCTTGCATACATTATGTAATTGTATATACCAGCTCCTAATAGGGTTGAAGCAACACCTAATAGGTTTGAGGCTTTTAATAGGGCCTAGTCCTCTAATAAGGACCAAGACGCTATATGTACTTCATAGACTCCTAACAAGGTATGAGACACTATAGCAAGGACATCAAGAAGAAGATTGAGAAAAATATTGAAACAATTCTCAAGGAGATTGGTATGACTGAGAATAATTTCAAGAGGCAAAGGGAATTTCCATGCAAACACTAGTACATTTGGACCTAACTTATTTGTCAAAATTTTGACCAACCTGCAATTTGGTCAAAATTTTGACAAGAAAAATAGTGACGTATCTTGGTCAAAAATTGACCAAAATTGGTCAAAATTTGGGTCCAAATTTACTAGTGAAATGAAGGCAACCATACAAATAGAAGTGTTGGCACCTACACCCCAAGAAATGGTAGGATCTGCAAAGGGAGTTACATTAGCTAAATCCTCTATATAGATACCAACTGCACCTTATGTAGTGGTAGCACAAGTACAACCTACTATTGTATGACTAATTTAAAAGAAGGATGAAGAGGAAGTTAAGATTATTGATGTACAGTCAATCACTCCTCCATGTACAAGGAAGTTGGAGAGACTCACCAAAGCTAAACAAGAGGTTGACTCACCTTCTAAGTAGGGGAAAAAGTAATTTTCAATTGGACTAGGCAAGAGAAGGAAAACTTTGCAGATGATTGAATCTAACAAATCAAAAGAAGAATTAGAGGAAAAACCCATAGAGAAGATGGCAACTGAATTCAATCTTACCTTGGATAAGAAACCTTGGAAACCAAAGGTAAAGAATCTAAATGTTCAAATCATTGATAATAAGAACTTTATTGAATTGAAAAAGTATTAACATTTGTATAACAACACGGATAGAATACAACTAGAGAATACAATTGTTATATACATGATTTTGGAGAATAAAAGATTTGAGGACATTTAGAAAGACATTCCTCAAGATTTGCATGATAGATTAATTAAAAGAAAAAGAAGTGTAGTAGAAGAGGATAGAAGAATAAGGGAGAGTTGGATTAAGAAGCTTTGCGAAGTTAACAATGATGAGGATGTGAGAAGAATAATGAAGGCTCTTGATCCCTTATTGAGGACTAAGAGTAGAACAATTTTATTGATGTGAGGTAACTATAAGGAAGTGAATAAGGAGACAATGCAAGCTATTGTCAAATTCATGACCTCTATACCTACTATTGCTAAATAAAGAAAGGAGTTACCAGGAGAAATCCCTGTGACAATTAAAAACAATGCACCTACACCAGTAGTAGTGGAAGTTAAAGCCACTATGATGCCAAAATCATCACCTCATATCACAATTGGTATGAATGCTATTCAAGTGGACAATACATAAAAATAGTTGATGACAAGGAAGATTCTTTTAAGGATTATGGTACTAGTATTGTTAGCAATATCATTGGTTACTCCAACATAGATGAGGAAGTAAATGAAGAAGAGGAGAGAAGAAAAAAGAGGAAGAAGAGAAAAAGAAAAAAGAGGAAGAGAAAAGAAAAGAAGACAAAGAAAGAAAAAGAAAAAATGAAGAAAAGGAAAAGCAAAGAATAGAGGATGAGAAGAAGGAGAAAGAAGAAGAAGAAGAAGAGAGAAAGAAAAAGCAAGACAAGAAAGAAAAAGAGAAGAAAGAAGAAGAGGAGGAGAGAAGAAAGGAAGAATAAATGAGAATAGATTAAGCTAAAAGGTTAAAGCACAATTGGAAGGTTGTGATGCAAGATTCAGCATTCAAACCTTAGTTGAAGCACATTGAATCAAAGTTTGATAAAGTTAAATTTCAACATGAGGCAGACACTTTGTTACTAGTGTGTGTGAAAGATTAGTCTTCTATAATAATAGAGATAGCTATTGCATCTGATGATGAAGATGATCAAAAGGAACTTTTATCATCTTTAAGAAAATTGTTGGAGAAGAACAAGAAGGTCAAAAATCTTGAAAAGACCTTGGATAAAGTTGTAGAGAAATTGTAAAAGAAGTCACAGTTAAGGTGACAGAGCAGGATATACAACTAAGGGCGAAAGAGTTAGTGAGATATTTTGATAAGGAATTCATAACCTGATCAAATATTGCATCAATTCAAGCCTAGAAAAATCATGATGCACAATTTTTTGCTACCATTTGCAACAATGTGAAGAATAACTTGCAGACCCTTGATACCAACATCAAGGAATTAAGGAAATGTTTAGAAGAAGGAAGAAAATTGTATGGATAGAGCATTATGTCATACAATTATTTGAAAGATATGAATGATGAGACAAGTTATAAGGTTAATGAACTTCAAACATTAACATTAGCATTGCAGCAGCCCGGTATGGTGATTGAAGAATTTGAGGCTGTAGTATCTAAATTTCATGATGATATCAGAATCATTGAACTTCATAAAGAAAGAGTGATCAAATGATTCTCTCTACTAAGAGAACACCTGACTGAAAAGGTCAATATTGTACAGAAGAATTTGGATGAATGTCTTGCAGCTAAGGCATCCTATGATAAATTTTCCTACACATACTTAAATGTGGTAGAGATAGCCTCCTATGGCTTATGTGCACTTCTTAGCACTATAGATGTAGCACGAGACACATGGAAAAAATAATTTGAGTTGTTGAAGACAAGTTTTGTTGATTGTCTTTCTAGAATTTCAAATTAAGAGAGGTAACAATTTTTTTTCCTGTATATAGATTTTGACACCTTTTTTATTGATGTTAGAGGGGGATAAGTATAAGGAAAATTGTATAGTGTTGAATAGTGTGTAATGAAAGTGAGAAGTATAAAGAAAATTGTATATAGCATATGATTTATGTAAAAAGGGAGATTAATTGAGTAATACTTATATGAAAAGTATATTGTAATAGGAGTTATAAGGATAGATGGTTATAGATGTAATTTTATCCACAATTTTTTCAATTTTGAGTTTTTGCAAAGGCCAAATTTTGAAGGAAGTTTTTAATCAACATTTTGGGACTTAGCCAATTTTTCCATATGTTGCCATCAATGCCAAAGGGGTGGATTGTTTCCAATATGGATAAGTAAGATAATTTGGTATAGTGATTGGGTTTTCATGTATGGAAACATATATCTTATGTGAAGAAGGCGCATTGTGTAGATAAGTTGGTCCAGTTAGACATAGAAAATTGTCCAAGTATTAGATAGTTATCCAGTATAGCAAAGAAAAATTTGATGTGTATATATGATAGAGTAATAATTGGTAGGTGCATAGTTAGAGATAGATAGTACAATATGTTAGGATGACATGACTAAGTGTGCAAGTCTGTATGGACAGTACGGAAGGAGTTATACTATAAACGCCAATAAAGGTATTGTATAGAGCATATCAGTAATTGGGTAATTACAGGTTAAAGAATTATTTTGTGTATGATATAATTATTTAACTAATTAGGGATGACCTCCTAGATGTTAACCCTAAGAAGGAAAGAGTTATTTTTGTATTTAGCCAAGCGTGTGAAAGCTTGAAGGCCAACTAGGAAGATTTTGTAAATTGTAAAGGAATAAAAGAAAGATTGTATTATGTGAAGAAGTGTGTAAGATATATGTAATATGTGAAGTGATATGCAAACTATATTGATGTAAATTTTGATTTATGATCAGAGGTATTTGAATAGTGGCAAAGGGAAGATCAGATATTGAAGATATCAATAGTAAAGAGGTTTTTGTATCTCTCTCTTTTGTGTAAAGGAAATGTATTATACAATTGCATGTTTGGCTAGTGGGATCATCTTGTACACATTATGTAATTATATATACCAACTCCTAATAGGGTTGACCAAATCCTAACAGGGTTGAGGCTTTTAATAGGGCCTAGTCCTCTAACAAGGATCGAGACACTATATGTACTTCATAGACTTTTGAAAGGGTCAACATCCTTAACAAGATACTTTTTTTAGTGGATCATTTTGTAGGTACCATCCCACTAGGGTTTTCCCTTGGCTAGGGTTTCCCTAGTTAACAAAATACGATGTTATGATTTCTATTGTTGCATGGTTATGTTTATTGTTAAGCATTGTTAGTTTACTTTCATATGCATGTTATAAAGTAATTAACAATATTTAGTTTTGGGCTAAAGTTAGTAAAATACAAATTCACCCCCTCCCCCCAGTATTCCCTATTTCTAACAGAATATTTTTTTACTACAATGAACACAGTTTCTTCTTCTTATTCTCTTCCATCAAAATCTTCATAGGTAACACCTTCTTCTACAAGGTAGCATGTCTTCTTGTTCTCCTCAGGTTTATTTTCCTTTTCCTTCTTTTATTTGTCATGGCATTTAAAAACAAGATGCCCAATATTCTTGTAGGAAAAACACTTCAAAGGAAGTATACCTTTGTATTTTCAATGCCCTCTAGGTAACCTTCTAGCAAGTACTACCTCTTGTTCCACATGTTCCCTTTCTTTAATTGAAACAAATTCATGACCCTTAGAACCATAAATAGATTGACTACTTGAAAAATTCCTTCCTTTTCTTAAAGATAAAAGAGTCATATATTCCTTAAATTTGACTTCTATCTTTGGCATATTATTATCAAAGTTATTCTGTAAAGTCCTTTCCCAAGATTGACCACAACCCTCAACCAACCATAATGAGTTTCTTTCCCTATTTTCATATCTACTCAATTGTAGAGACTGATTACTAGTTGTCCTTTCATTAAGATAACTCATTAACACTACTTATCTCAAGGTGCTAAATAGATAGATCTCATTTTAAAGAGGCCTAAGTCTATTATTTATCTAAATTGCTTCTCTTATTATTATCTTTATTTATTCATAGTGAAGTGGCTAGCCTAAAAGAAATCTCATTTATTGTTATTTGTATCCAATTCTATTTTTTATTTGGGTCTTATTTTTCAAGTTTTACTATTCCACTTCACTTATATTTATTAGTAATGTGACTCTACTATGTCCTTTATCTATTTTATTCCCTTTGTTTGAAAATCAAAATTTCCTCTAACCTTCAAAGTTAGACACTTTGTAGCCTTTGTTCTCGTGTAATTCAATAAGAATGACAATAAATTTTACCAATTCTATAGGCCCCACCCTAGCACCTCTTGTCCATGCATATCTTATGAAATTCCAATTCACTAAACTTAAATATTTTTGTGGGACCCATATTTCTTATTTGTGAAATACTCACTAATTTGAGTTTTCTCATTCTTTAACCAAATCTGCTTTCCCTACTTCCTTTTTGTCTTCACCTTTCTCACTCTTTCCTTTGATTCTCCTAATGCAAAATTTAAGCTATCATCTCAATTAATGTGTGTGATTGTAAGTAGTTCTCTAATTCTCAAGATTTTATTCTTATCCTATGAATTTCTTAGGATAAATATCATGTTTCTATCTCTTCCTCCATACTCTAATTAAATTAACATTTTTCTATACCACCCCCACTTAAGATGAGCAACAATACATCTACAAATAATGCAAGGAAACTACAATGCTGAAAGAAAACTTGGGTCCTAGAAACAAGGCATAATGAGGTACACAATCACAATCAAATCTCTATGAAATGGAGAAATAGAGAAAACCCAGTGCAAAAAACCCTACTCCAAAAAGAGATAGAAAATGATGCACAAATGAAACATCTCAAGATAATTTCTCAATAACATAAGTATAATGAAAGCCTCCATGATAGAAGCTTGAGACTACATAGCCACCCCAGAATGGCAAAACTCCTGTGTTGATGAACATAACAATCTTGTTCCAATATAAAGGAAACAAAAGCAGTGGTGATAAAAGCCATGTATGTAAGGTTTAGCTAGAAGTCCTAGAAAATGCTCAAAGGAGAAAGCATGAGAATGTTGAAATATAATCTCCAATGGAGGTGGGATAACAAGTGTGTTGAATCTATCATCTGAGAGGAGATTTTGTCCTATGATATATCCTCAACAACTATAGTAGGTGGCTTAATGACTGGAGTTGCAATAACAAAAAATGTTGAAGAGTAATCTTGTACAAGAGATAGAATCTAAATAGAAGGTGGAGGTGTGGAAATCACAACACAAGTCTTGGGAACAACACATAAGTTCAAGTGACCTAACTTCACCTTAGTAGACTCTTGTGAAAAAGGAGAGTGAGTCTCTAATAGTGGAGATGGTGGACCAAAATGTGAGAAGGAATATAGGTGGGAAGCATGATGAATAGTCCCTATAGCAACAATATTGTTTGTCTTGCTATTTCTGATGTGCACTAAATATTGTGCAAACTCAACTTTCTTGTCCCACTATGTGTAATCTAGTAAATAGAGAGAAGGTTATAGGAAAAAAAATGGAACACAAAGTACACCATGAAATATACCATTCTTAATGTCAATAGAACCTTTCCCATATACAATGATAATAGTGTTATTCCCCATCAAAATATGTGGAGTAGTAGAATCCTCAAAAGAAGAGAACAAATCCTAAGAAGATGTCATATGGTGTGAAGCACTTGAATCTAGTAACCATCTAGAAGAATGAGGAATAGTAGTTACACATCGTGCATGACCCTTTCCTATGTCTTTACCATCTGACTAAAATGATGATGAAGAAGAAGATCTATGAGAAGTAGAAGGAATATCAATGTTGCTCTTCTAAATGAGAGCAGTCAAATCTGAAACCTATTTGGCATAACCATCTAACTTCTTCTTGTAGAAATGTGAATCCTCATGATTAGGCTTATTACAATAAGAACACTTTAGTCTTTCTAGCTTTGGTTTACCCCCTAAGGAGGAGATGGTTCTAATGAACTATAATTTCTAGAATTAATCTAAGACCTTTTCTAGAATGATATGTATGTGTCTTCTCCTTCATTCCTGAAGATGGTGAAACTACTAATGCATAAGTCTATGAGCCTACGAGAGAATCCAATTGAGAGAGCTTAGCTTGCTCTGGAGTCAAATTATCACAAAAAAACTCAAAGGATGGTATGATAAATCTATTACCCAAAGTATCTTTGGTGGAATATAAGGTGGAAGAAAAAATCAAAAAGTTTCCCTAAAGTGTAGAAAGAATAAGATAAATGCACTCAGTCTCGGTCTTGCTCTTCCCACAACTATACAATAAAGATCTTTGTTGATTCAACTTCATCAAGAAGTCCTCAATGAAAGGAAAATAATTTGATACAAGAGAGGTAATCTCTACCTCAATCTAAAGTGCCTTGAACTCATTCACCATACAAAACAATCTTCAAGCTTGGTCCACATAGCTAGAGAGGTATTGCACCCATCAAGATGAAATTGTAGACTATCATATACCTATAAAGAAATCAATCCTATTGCCTCATATATCTTGTTCTTATGTTGCATGACCTCAAAAGGCCTTTGTAAAACTGGTTCTTATGTAGCATCTCTTAGATTAGCACAAAACTGAAAAGGATCTGGATCACCAAGGATGGTAACCTCTATGTTGTGATAGGAAAACTTCAAACATTGATGATATGTAGAAGGAACTGCTTTCATAGCATGAAGCCAAGGGCATCCTAGTATCATGTTGCAATTCATTTCGATGTTTAGGACATGGAACAATGTGTCTTCAGTAGCTGGACCAACTCTGATAGGTAATGTGATGATGCCCCTAGAGAAGTGTTCACCATCATCATAAGCTTTTATTGTGATTCTTTGAGAGGGATCCACATCATCTTTAGAATAACCCAAATTGTTGACCACCTTAAGAGTACAGATGTTCAGTCCTGCTCCTCCATCTATTAAGACACGTCTGACTTTGGCATTATGCATGAAGACTTCGAGATAAAGGGGATCATTATGGTTAGGTTTGTCCTTAGGAATATCTCGGGGTGAAAAAGTGATATGTTGTGACGTAGATAGGTTCCCAACCATGGCTTGGAACTGGGCAACATCAATGTTATCTGGGACAACTAACTCTTTAAGGGCTTGATCCAAGATCTTCTGATGTTGGGGAGATGCACGCAGTAGGTCCAAAATGGATATTTGTGTAGGGGTTTTTCCAAGTTGTTCAACAAGGCTATAATCAGCTGAAGTAGGAGCAGTAGGTCTAGATGGGGGTACAGGTCTAGTAGAAGCATTAGGTCTAGATGGGGCTCTAGGTAGGGTGATCTTGTGGCGACGTGTAGTGACAGCACAACGAGGGTTTTCAGCCTTTGATATGAATGTGGATATGTGAAAGTCGGACTCAGTAAAGCAATTGATGGTATAGTCATAGCCGGTACGTGTGTAATTCACATTACCTTGCGAGTTTGAGTTTGAACTTGAGGGTTTCTCTTTGTCATGATTACCCAAAGGATCTTTGAAAATAATATTATCAGAGTTGGATGCTAATAGTGATGGATCAACTGCAATGACACCATCATCAATAAGGTCTTGTATTGCATGTTTCAGTTGGAAGCATGATGAAGTTTTGTGTCCTTTGGTGCGATGGTAATCACAATACTTTTTGTCATCCCACCAATCAGCTTTAGTCAATGGTTCATCTTTGATTGGGGTTAATTGCAAGAAGTTATTACTCAGTAACTATTGTAATGTAGTCTCAAGTGGTATTCCCAATGGTGTGAATTTTCTATCCTTGGTTCTAGGATGTCTTTTGTCTTGCGTGGAAGTCTCGGTTTTTTGTTGTTGAGGTGTTCTTTAATTAGGAGTTTGTGAATTTGTAGGGTTTACACCTTTCAAAGTCAATTGAGGTTGTGTTGTGCTAATTGTGCAGGCATCCACAATGCCATCATTAGTTACATTCTTATTTTTGGAGAAAATTTTTGCCTTGTCATTAGACGAGTTGGTGTTTGTGTTTTCTTTGTTTATCTTGAGGATTCCCTTATGGATAAGAGCATCTTCAATACTAGCCCCTTTTTTCATCAGTTTAGAAATGGTGCTTGGACTCTTGATTTTGAGTTCATACATTAAGTATGAGACTAAGTTTTCAATGCACAGGTTTACTTGTTGTTCTTCAGGAATATCTAGTGAGCATTGACTAACTAGGTTTCTCCAACGCAGTAAGAATGTGATGAATGATTCTCCTACCTTCTATTTAGTTGAGCACAAATCAAAAAGTGTGACCTCATTTGTGATGTTAAAGGAAAAGTGGGAGATAAACTTGTCTACTAGTTCTAACCAAGATTTGATATTACCAGGAAGTTTGGAGTACCATTCAAGTGCAGGCCCACCTAGAGAACGAAGGAACAATCTCATAAGGTATGTGGGCTCATCACTGAGTTCGGTACATGAAGCACAAAATTCTTGGATGTGATCAATAGGGTTTCCTTTTCCTCAATATTTTTCAAACCTTGGAGCTTCAAAGTGTTTTGGGAATGGAGGCATATACAAACTTTTATCGAATGGGTTAGGACGTAGGTCCCTTTAAGTATATAGAGCCTATTTCTTTTGGACTCCCAATGTCGTGACTTGTTTGGAATGTTGTTTGAATTGTTGTAATAGTTCTTCATTGGGGTTTTGCATGATGGTCTTTCCTTCAAGTCTTTTGTGTCTATGAATAGACCGTTTGCTGTGGTGAGAACTACGTCTACTTGGTTCTGACATTTTTGTCTCTAATGAATCTGATGAAGTGTCGCTAGGTGGTGGAGGTATGTTGGCACCTCGAAGACAGAAAGGTCCCTATTTTTGGGGAACTTGTTGTGGTATTTGATGTGGCACTTGTTGTGGGATTGACTGTAATTGTTGTACCATGTGTTGTTGTCATGCCGTGTGTTGTGGTTGTTAATGGGATACCTCTGTTGGTTGTATGTGACACCATGTGCGTGCTTGTTGTTCTAGAGGTATTTGTTGAGGTTTTTGTGGTACATGTTGTTGTTGTAACAAATGTCGCTGGTATGCAATTTGTTGCTCAAGGTGTCTTTGGTATTCCAACTGTTGCTTGAGTTGCTCTTGTTGTTTAGCAAACATCATTTGTTGCTGTTGGAATTGTTTTTGATAAATTGTGTGTAAGTCAAGTGGGTCCACATGGGATTGTGTGTTAGGAATGTTGGATGTTTGCCCCACTTGTGGTTGTTGTTGTTGCGTTTGATGTTGTTGTTGATATGTGGGATGTGTGTCAAGCGTATGTAGACTTGGTTGTGCCTTGGAAGTGTTGAGTCCTTGTACCATTGTAGGTTGTTGTTGTCATGGGGGTTGACTAAGTCCTTGAGAATTGAATGTCATGTTTGTATTGTTGTTTTGGTACCTTTGTGTTTTAGATGTTCCTGCTTGCGACATCATATTGACTTGACTATGAGATACATTTCTATTGGGAATGGGTGTAATGTCAATAAGACTTTTCCTTTGTGTGTCCATAGGGATGGTTGTGCTTGATTTTTCACATGTATTTATGAGAGGCTCCATAGTGTTTGATGTCGTAGCACTGGGTAAAGTTAGGAGCAAAGGTGTACTTTGTTGATTTGCCTCCAAAGAAGGTATGTCTGGCATCCCTAGAGCATGGGTCCCTTTAGGTGCATCTTGTTGTTGCATCAGGTGACTAAAATCAAGTGTTAATGTCCTTTTGGGGTGTTTAGGGATTGGTGGTATTTCATCAAACAAGGGGTTGACATTGATGTGTTCAAATGTACTTTGGAGGATTTCAATTGTTGGTTCTTGATGGGATCTTATAGGTGCCATTATTGTGTTTGAAAACTCCAAAGGTTGTTTTCCCTTGTCTAAGTCCAAATTTATCATGGGTTGGATGTTTTCAATTGTTGTGTTGGTTTGATTTTTGGACCTAGGACCTTCCAAGTTTGGATTAAATTTGACAATTTCTTGAGCTGCCAAACGTTTGAAGTTCTTGCGAAAACTTTTGTCTTGACATGCCCTAGCCATTTCTTCATCAGTGATGCCATAATTAGTGTCAGAGTCATCACTTAGGTGTACAATACCTTGTTGTATGTTTGATGTGTTAGGTTGGCTGAATTCAAATGAATGTGATTGTTCATCTTCAGGTGAGGTTGGTACACTTCCTCCTCCTGGTGGCATTGGCACGAATATAGGTTCAAAGTTAGGACTCCATTGAACCATCCCATGTTTGGGGGAAGTGTTTGGAGGAAATCTCATGGTAGGTGTATTGTTCAAGGTTTGTTGTGCCATAGCTTAATTATGAGGATCTTGTGGATACATATTCAAAGGGTCTGATAGTAATGGTTGTGATGCCTCGATTTGGTCTTCGTCAAAGGTTTGTTGGATTTTCTTGCTCTTTCTTTGTCTTGGATGAGGTTTTGGTTGTGCTTGTGCCTTAGAAAACAAAGGTTGATAGAGTTTCTCTGGTCTCTGAGCTACTTGTCTCCTAGTAAGTGCTGGCATGATACCTAAGAGTGCAAAGAATGGTGGGTATGCAAGATATGAGTGTTTTTGGGATTTTTAAGTGTTTAGGAATGTTATGCAATGTGAGGAAATGCTAGATGAATTATGGTTTTGATGTGCAAAGTGAAAATGTCCTAGGGATGTGCAAATGAAAATGCAAAGTGATGTTTTGAAGTTTGACTAGAGGGGATGAAAATGACTCTAAGGTATGTAAAATGACAATTAGGGTTATGTTTTGGATTGGTAATGATGCTAAACGTTGATGTATGCAAGGTGTATCATGTAAAGGATGATTTCCTAGGATTCACAATGACATTTGGGACATGCAAAATGAGGGTAAATGCTCAAGAAGGTAATTTGGTTGATGGACAATTTGATAGGGATTGGTAGTGAAAATGATGTTAAGGAATTTGATCAATGCAATATGAAAGGGATATACTACTAGGGTAGGTCAAAATGATGTTTGGGGATGCTAGGGATATGATTATGTTATGAAAATGGTATATGGAAAGTTTTGAACTTAGGTAAAACCTTTTAGAAAGTATTTTGTCTAGGAGTTTAACCTTGTGATAAAGGACTTTGGATCTTGACCAAAAAATTGATAAAAGACGAAAAGACCAAATTGATAAAAGATGACAAGGTCAAATCTATCAAGCCATAGACAGATTTTGACCCAAGAAAATGATAAGAAAAGATAAAAAGACTAGTCAAGATCCATTATCCGTCAACACTAGGAGATACTCTAAGACTCATACTTTGTTTAGATTTTTGACTAAATTCAAAGGTTTTGGGGGTTCAAAATGACGTTTTGAGGACTCAAAATGATGGTGATGCTAAGCGGGATGTCACAGAGAGGTAAATGGTAGAGGATAGTGTTAGGGCCAGTTTGGATGCTCAAAATGATGATTAGGACACCTAGAATGATGGATAAAGTGGTCAAGATGATGAATAAGTATGTAAAGATGCAAGGTGGTGAATGCAAAGTGTTGATTCTGAGATGGGAATGCAAAAACTAAGGAAAATAAAACTAAACCTAAATGGATGCAATATGAAAAGTAATGAGGACTAAAAGGTGCAATATGAAGTCTATATGATGTAAGAATGAAGCCTGGACTAGGGTGAATGCAAGTGAAATCTATGCAAGTGTGAGATCTACGTTTTGCCAAGCACATTTAGGAGCACAAGTCAACATGTTTTCTAATGTTCGAGTGTGTTGAATCAATGTTTGCAAAGTTTGATAAGGTTGAAATGTTTTGGCAATGTGTGATGTTTTGACAAGTTCAAATGATATCCAAGGTGTAAATTTAAAAGTTTGGCTTTTATCTTGATTATGTTTTACACACACGCAAGACACATTAAGACAAGAATAGTTGTTGTAAAAGTTAACAAACACACCACAACCTAGGCTTTTAGGACTGTATCCACTGAATTCCTACTTGAACCAAAGTTCAACCGCGCTTATCCAGAGTGGACAACCTAGGATCTTGGCACCACAGGCTCCCCCTTACAGTGCACTCACTTCTTGGGGCTACCAAGATTCACTTCCCAAGGGGCATGACTTCCAGAGGGATTGTTGCCTCTACTGAGGACCACGAGAATGTAGGATTTCTTCATGGGCATGGGTGACCCCTTGAGCTAGTGGATAGAAAGGATTTTGGCCACTAAAACATGGTTTTTAGTAAGGGCATTCCGTTCGGCAAGTTAATGATAAACTTCCGCAGAAGGTCTCCCAGCCTCGAGAATCGGGGTTTGACCCACCACAAGGGTACTAGAGGAGAGCTATCACACAGCAATACCGTCGACACAACTTTCACTGTAATCGAGTTTTATATAGCAGCTGGAACGTTGACTTGGCTTTGGCCCGTTACCGCTCTGAGGTCGTCTCCTGGCATACCCAATATCAAGTATCTTGGTCCAAGGCAAGCCTCCTATAGAAGTTACACGAATTTCTCTTACACTCAAGATCCATGAATGGCGAGGGGAGAGGATACGTCCAATGCAACTCCTAGGGATCTAACACCGTAGACACGTCAGGCAGAAAAGAAAAAGGTTCTTTTTAAGCACCAAACGAAATGTTATCTAATCTAGGAAATCCACACACATAATTTTGAAAGACACACAAAGTCTTCGACAACATCCTGCAAACAAAGCATTAGTAGTTTATGATCATGTCTTCATCCCACGATTGCCACATGCTGCAAATAGACCATTAGTAACACAAAATCAGCTAATCTATGTCCTAGAGAGTGATAGGAGCTTGAAATGCAGATTTTGATTGGTGCATGTGCTTACTATGAACCTAGGTGTGCTCTGATAGTACAGATCTAGGTGTGAAAAGGAAGAGAAGATAGTCATTATACCCTTCCAAGTGAGCTCCTTCCTTGCACCTACAAGCACAAAACAAGAAAACCCAAGTTAGATATGCATGTTCATGTTGGGTTCACCAAATGTAGGACCAGAAAAATGGGTTAAATGCATAACATACTATGAGAAAATCACAAACTCAATAATTATTCGTTAGCACCCACTAGTCTACCATGAAATCCAAACTAATTAAAAAAGCAATAGAAACCCACTTTTTTGTTTGTAGCTCCCATGTTCTTCTTTCTTCTCCAAATGATTGTAGCTCCAAAGTTGCCTATAGTGAACACAAGATTGAAGCAAAAGTCTATGATGTGGATAATGCCATGAGAATACTTGAAGTGTGATTTTATGTGAGACAGAGAATGCAAAATGAAAATTAGAGACTCAAGACTTCAGCATTCTAGGATTCAAGAGACTCCAGGATCCAAAATGAGAGAAAGAGTGTCCAATTTATAATTGACATGGAGGATGAGAGCATTGGATTTGTCACCCATAGATATGCGATGTGGCAAGAGATTCCTTTGAGAATCCATGACACATATGACAAAATATGCCAATTGTGAGATTCTATGACACATGCAAGTCAAACTTGGCTAAATGTGGAAGAGAATCTATGACGCATCATAAGATTCCTCAACCCACTTAAAGCCAAGAATCTATGACGAATAAGCCAAATAGGGACATGCGTAAGAGGTAATAATAATTCCTATGACGCATATGACAGAATATGCCAAAAGTAAGATTCTATGACACATGAGAGTCAAATTTGGCTAAATGTGGAAGAGAATCTATGATGTGTCATAAGATTCCTCAACCCACTTAAAGCCAAGAATCTATGACGAATAAGCCAAATAGGGACATGCGTAAGAGATAAGAATATTTGATTATGACAAATCTCAGCCAAGTGTCAAAGGAGAATCCACGAGGTGTCACATCCAAGTGTCATGATGATGACATATTTTATGGAATATTTGAATTAAAAATCCTTTTATTCCACAAAATAAGAATTAGTAGAAAATGGAATTAATGATGGAAAATAGAACTTAGAAAATTGTAAATTTCCATGGTTTGCAGATAATGAATCAATTAATTAATTGAGGATGATAATTAGGAAGAATAATTAGTGAGAATAATAGAATTGAATTATGGGTTATTTAATCCTATAGAGAAAATTAGTAGATGATTGGCCAAATTGATTAAATGAATGCGACTGTATCTTTTGATGAAAATGTGACAATGATGGCTATCAAATACGATGATGAAAAGGTAGACCAAAACCATGGTCAAATTAATTGATAGATCAAAATTGATAACATGCCAAGGACACATGAGATGAATAAATTGAAATGTAACATTTAACCGACATTGTAAATGCTACAGGATTGAAATTGATTGATAAGGTTCAATTATAATAACACTGACAAACATTGTCAATATTATTAAAATGGTTGATGATGCCATGATCTAACATTGAAAGCCTCAACAACGTCAAAGATTGAATGACATGAATGATATTTTGACCTAGCAATGAGAGCCATGACAGTACTAAGGTCAGATTGATAAGATTGATAAGTTGATAGGTTTCCAAGACACTGAAAGCCACAATAATGCCTAGGAGTGGATAAATGATGGTTGAATTGAGATGTTTGATATGTTTTGGGTTGATTAGGACCAATTTTGAGTGATTTCGAGTTGATTTGAAATTGATGTGAAAGGGGATACAAATGACAAAATATGGTCAATCTAGCCAAAAGATCAAAGTTAGTAGAATGAGAAAATGGGACAAATTAGTATGAAGAAGTGATGAGGTTGTAGATGCGAACCATTTTTAAGCGTCTACATTTTGCCCCTCTTTGAGACAATGTGATTTAGAGCGTTGTATCAAAGAATAACTGATGAGAAAGCTACAATATGCCTCAGTAGGGATGATATATATGGGTGCCCCCTTGAGAAATTGACTAAGATAAGCATATGATAAGTCAATTTATGGACAACAAGAAGACAAAACCATAGCAACTGACGGAATGACCCGAAACTGTGCATGCATTCCCAAAATGATGGAAAGATGTCATAACATGAGGGAAATCATCAAAAATGGTCGTATTTGGTCAAAGATGATGAGACAAATGTCAGAATGAGGGTGAACTAGGTGGAAAGCCATAGAAAGTTGATTGATAGCATAGGATGATGCAAGAATGCATGAATGCAAGATGAAGATGATTTGGTGAATCAGAAGACATGATCATGGTGATGGAGAATGAGATGACGAAGAAAGATGAGATGAGGAGATGTTATTATGATGGAAAGACTTTTGCTTCTAGAAAGTGCACTATATGTCAAGTGGAGCTTTATTTTGATATGGCAAATGGAATGCAACGCATCATGGCATAAAGGGCCAGAGCGCAAATGCAAACCTTTTGTGTAAACAAGCACGATACAAACAGAAAATGACCTCATCCTTCCTAAGGCATATGTACATGCCCCAGACTCTCAAAGGTACATTGTAACAGATAGAAATGGAAAAAAGATGACAATGAACCATCCTGGCCACTCTCATAGATCAATTTATATCATTGAGTAGCATAGGTACATGATCAAAGAAAAAATAAAGCAAAAATAAATCACTCACTAAACAGCGTGAGCCAACAGCTATTCTTGTCCATTATTATGTTCTTGTTAATGTTTTAGGTGTGTATATAGTATTCGACATTTTGATAATGTGATAGTTCTAGTTGTGGATTCAGTTGATAAGTTCATAGTGACATGTTGGATTGATTGTTGGTTCATGCTGCATAGATATTGTGATTGGCATTGAAGCATAGCGCTTTGATTTTCAATCTGCAAAGTACAAGTGTTTACTCAAAAGGGGTGGTTATCCACAGTGAGTATGTACAAGGTTTATTGCAAATTTTTGATGGGTTTTGTGATTTTTAGGGTTTTGTGGAGATATTTGATTTTTTTGTGCGACTAGTTTCTTCAGGACATTTTACAATTTTTAGGGTTTTTTCAAGACATTTTATGATTTTTAGTGATTTTTTTCAAGATTGTATGTGAATGTTTAGGATTTTTTTCAGGACATTATGTGATTTTTAGTGATTTTTTCAAGATCGTATTTGAATGTTTAGATTTTTTCAGGATATTATGTGATTTTTAGTATTTTTTCAAGACATTATGAGATTTTTAGTCACAGCCATATCATTTTTTTTTATCAAATCAACTTCAACAGATAACTTCTTTATGAACCCATGGTGACAAGTTTTCGGCCAACAAACCTACAAGATTACAAACTTGTGAAGGAAAGAATGCATTCCATATGACCTCTTACCACCATGTGGCAATAAAACCCTCCACACCATTCCTATTGATCAACCTTCCTACGCGAATGTAAGTTTTTACTAGCGGGTTCAATGGAAAAACAAGTAAAAAAGTCTGACCAAAATAGCTAGCCCCAAAAATCCTATTTATAACCTTCACCATCAAACCTACTGATACACTTGATAGCAAAAATATTTTTTACAAACCTGTAGGATCGCTTTCTTGTGGGATAGCTCTATGAGTATTTCTCTTGCAGCTTGCTTTTTCCTTATTTTTCACCAGTCCCTACACCATGACCTCGTGTTGTTTAACTACATTCTCGCACTATAGGATTGCAGGTTGACTCCTACGAGTTCACTTGGTTTAGTTAACCCATTTGATTCTTTGACTTGTGCTCACAGGTGTCTTTTTTAAATTCTAACACTCAAGTTTTACAGGTTTATTTAGTGTAGTTGGCGAAAATCAAATCTAAAATGCTTAAGGAAAAAAATTTGTATGTCTTAATGGAATGAATGTTGAAAAATTAAATATGTCTTTCATTGGAATGGATTCTTAAGTAATTAGAAAACAAATCTTAAATTTATAGCACTAAAAGATGACCAAATGCGATAAACATTTAGTTTCAAAGTGAAAATGAACATTATGTGTAAACACTTCAACTTTCAGGTTTAAAATGAACAAAACTCAATCGTGAATGCATTAAAGCAAATTTATTTTTATTCCCATATTTTTCAATGATTTCACTCACTTGATTTCCTTTTATTGACATGATTTCTTATGTTGACAATCGTTGTAAGTTGGAAATGAATAATTTTTGTTAATCACATGTATTTTCAAAGTAGTTATTAGGATACACTAAGCTTCCAACTTACAATGAATCAAGTGCCTTTTGTGTCTTGAGATTGTGTCTTTTAGTGCATCTCTATCTTCTTTGATTTTGCAAGTTAGGACCATTAAATACATGACACATGTATCGAAGTTGTTAGCAAGATCATTTGCAATAACCTAGGAGTGCTTCTAACAAGTTCATCCACCTATAGGAAGCGCATCCCCTTTGATGAGTAGTTCAAATGGGTAAATAATATGGTAGGTATCTAAATGAGGGGAAGGATAAAATTTCTTGCTCCATTAGAAAATTTTGGGCAATGTGTTGCTGAGGGTAGCTTGAGGTGGGAAAACTTTCCTAGAATTTTAGCATGTTCGAAATAAATTTTGATAGGGAGAGTAATGATGAACTAATCACAAGTCCATGCTCCTAGTCTACCTCTGAGACCAAATGTGTCTTACAAGATCAACAAGTGGGTCTATATAATCCATCCTATACACATATTCCCCCAATCCTAAGCCCCACTCCCCTATCTTGAATTTATTTCACTTCTTTCCATCTACTAGATTCTCATCCTGGGTGGAGAACACTGTAGGTTTCCAATTGAACTAGGCCTTCCTAGGGTCATTCTTGTACACCAGTTATAGGGTCATGGAGATGATGAAAATCCTTTCAACACCTCTCTTTCATGGCATAAAGTAACCCTTTAACCTTTAGCTTCCTTATTGATTTCATATTTCCCTTAAAAATAGGGCTACAAGAAAGAGCCCCAATTAGCCCTCTTGTTCTTATAAATTAGGGATTTCTTCAATTTTATTAATAATAAATTAAAAGTGTCTTCATAGACCACCATTCATATTATGATCACTAACTAATTTCCAAGGTTTTACACCTCCACACTGTCGTATTGTACCTTTGCTAAGATTGACAATTTTCAAGGATTTTTAGGCCTTTATAAGGCTAGTCTATTGTTTGGACTAAATAGGTGCATTAAAGGATTGGTGGCACCCTATCCTTTTCTCCAAAGGACCTTATCTTACTCCCCTTCAACCTCCATGTTCACTCTTCCTTTAAATCTCTACTACCCTGCAAGCAATAAGCTCTGTAACCTCAATATTCCCTAGTCAGGCATGCTCTAGCTCGTCTAGGGAAAGAGCTTAAAAATGCCTTCATGGATTTTGAGGGCCCTTTATTTTGCCAAGAGAAGGTACATATATTACACTTACTATCCCCAAGAGCCCATACTATTTATACAATGGGATAGTGAGTTGCATCATTTCCAATGCCAACTGCCTAATTCAGGATAGCAGACTGGCAATAAAGAAAAGAATTTACAAACAATGAAAAATGAAACAAACAAACCTATGCTATTGAACAAAAAAATTCCTAAACAAGTATATCTACAATGCTAAAGTGATACAGAAACCAAACTAACTCTCAAAAGCTTTCATTACTCTCAAATTTGCTTTCTTACAGTCAAAAACCAACATTCCAGCATATAGTTTGTACACTGACACAACCAACTTGCAACTTTAGGGTTTTAGGAGTTTAAATATGTCTCCTTAGGTCTTTCTCCTTCTTTTTTAGGGTTTCCATTAGCATCTATCATATTTGGAAGGATTCTTGTAAGGTGATCAGAAACTTTTTGCAAAATTGCAACTTTTCTTGCATGGCAACTTTTGAAATTTTTCTTGTTTGAAATTTTTAACATCTCCTACTTGCTAATTTCACCATCCCTTAGTTTTTCCATGCTAGGTACCCTTCCCTAGGCTAGAGGCCTATACTTTAATTCATTTATTTCTTTATGGTAAGGAATTACTTCATTCTAGGGACATTTAATGACTTCCCATCCCCCTAGTTAATCTTACCAAAATACACCTAGGTCCTCAGACCTTTATTCTACTTACAAAATTGAAAATGGTGAGGGCCCTATGTTTCAAGATGCCACTGCACCAGATTCTTCTTTGAATAAACTTAACATTTATGCAACAATTAAAATATTTATCTTCTTTAAATAAACTTAACCATTCAACCAAAGTAAACAAAAACCATAACAATATGCTCTTAGATAATTACGCTAGATATGTCAACTAGGGAAACCCTTGATCAAAGGGAAAACCTCGGTGGGAATGATGTCGACAAGAATATTTACTAATATAAATATTCCTTGTTAAAGGATGGACCCTGTTAGGAGTCTATTAGAATATTTAGTACATATGAGTCCCTATTAGGAGACTTTGAATACTTGTTAGGAGATTCCAACCCTATTAGGAGTTGTGCCAACCCTGTTAGGAGTTGTAGTACAATGCATGCAAGAAAAGCTCACTGCCCAAACATGCAATTTCAATTACAAGAAGAGCTCGCTACCCAAACAAGTAATTTACTATTAAGTTCCTATTTCCTCTATTTTTTAACTAAACCAATCACTATCAGACCTTGTAGACCAGGTCACAAACCTCGGATATAAATATCAAGCCTTAGATCACACAATAAAACCGTAGAAATGAAATTTCTTTCACTTTCACTCTTCTCTACTCAACTTCACATTCTGCTTTTGTGTTGCTTACAAATTACTTCATCAAATTATGCTTGATAAAGGAAAATTTCCTTCCTTTATACCAAGTCCATAAAATAATTCCTTGAGTCAGTTGTTAGGCCTTCTCGATTAATTATTATAAGACCACATTAAGAACATGTTACACTTAGTGATAACATTAATCTTCTACCTTGCAACATGAATATCTTTTCATTCACATAATATTATGATGAATTAACTTAGCTACATCATCACCAACATGTCTTCTTCACATCCTCAACCTTGATTCTCAAAATAACAATTCTGCTAAGAGATATAACAAGTTCACCAGAACATGCCTTTATAAACTCTATCTCAGAATAGACATCGCCAAAACTTACATAACTTCTTCCAAACTTAACATTTCTTCACCTAACATTAACTGCATATACTATAAACTCAGAATTACCTCCCTTAACCTTGAATAGTGATAATACTCAACTAGCTATCCATACCAACTTGATATTTATGTTGTTCTTCCATCAGATACCACAAAAGACTGTTATGTTGACATCAATGAATAACTCAATCATGAATGTAATGTATCATCATAGTAACATATCTACAATACTCCCCCATAGGAATATCATCAGTATTCATGCTTCCAACAATCTTCCCCTTTGGCATTGATGACAACATAGATGAAAAACATCTAGTTCCAAGAATACCAATTGCAAAAGATTGTTATCCTTTCTTTTCAAATCCTCTTCATCACCCCATTGATATATCTCAATATTCTTTCCATGAAATTTTCATTCCATCTTGTACTTCTTTTGAATATGTTGTACTTGTTCTTCATGCTAACTACTCCACCATGATGTTTTTCATGCAATACTTCTCCCCTATTAACATCAATTTCAAAGGTTTTAAAAATCGTCAAACTCTACAATAAATGATTCTTACTAGCTCAAGTGTCCAAAGACACTGTTCAAAAAAAAATCCAACAAGAGTCATAGATGACTTAGTTCATCACAGATACTCCCCAATACAAGAAGCATTAGCATTCAATCCAGACATACAATGGTGCTTTGCTACAATGTACTGATGCACTCTTGCATCTTCTACTCAAATGTAGGAAGGGGCATAACCCATAGCATAACTCGCATATACTAAAAAGTCTCTTTGGGAAGAGGCTTAGTGAATATATCTACAATCTACTCTTTCGTGCTCACATACTCCAATCTAATTTCCTTTTCTACAACTTTCTCTCTCAACATGTGATACTTGATAGAAATGTGCTTGGTCTTAGAATGCAATACCAGATTCTTAGCCATATTTATTGTGCTTGTGTTGTCACAATATATGATAACAAGTTTACTAAATTCTATCCTTATATCCTTCAACATCTACTTCATCCAAAAAAATTGATTACAATTGTTTGCTACTACAACATATTTTGCTTCTATTATACTTTGTGAGGTACAATCGTGCTGCTTGTTTAGCCAAGAAAGAAATCTTCCTCCAAGAAAAAAGGCTCCAACACTAGTGCTCTTTTTGTCATCCATAATTCCTACCCAATTAGCATCAGTATAAGCACTTAAAGTAAAATCATTAGATCTGTCATACCACAATTTGAACTCTAGTGTTCCTTTCAGGTATCTAAATACCACTTTGACTGTTGCATAATGTGCTTCTCTAGAATCAGCTTGGAATCTTGCAAGTTAGATATTGCAACCCTCTGATCATAGATTTGTTCTTCTTTTGCTCAATAGTAGTTGTCTCATCCTTTATAGATAATGTCTAGTTACCAGTGGTGTTCCAACGGGTTTATATGTTTCCAAACCAAACCTTTTTAGTAAATCCTTCAAGTACTTAGTTTGAGAAATAAATATTCCTTCTTTATCTTGTACAATCTGTAATCCTAAAAAATGTTTCATTTCTCCTATCATACTCATTTCAAATTCTTTCTTCATTTCTTCTACAAACTTTTCACTTTCATCATCATTTCCTCCAAATATGATATCATCAAAAAATATTACCAAAATCATTAATCCATCATCAATTTCTTTCCAATAAAGATTGTTATGTGCAAAACCTTTGCTATATCCAAGCTTTGTCAAATGCTTGTCCAACCTTGCATACTAGGTTTTGGGTGCTTTCTTTAAGATATACAATGCTTTGTTCAGTTTGCATGCTATGTTCTTGTCATATGTTAAAGGACAACCTTCAAGCTACTCTATGTGCACTTCTTCTTCAAGTTCTTCATTGAAAAATGTTGACTTGACATCCATCTGATACACTTTGAATTGCTTATATGTTGCATATATGCTAAGAATAACCTTACTACTTTTATTCTAGTCGTAGGAGCATAAGTCTCGTCATAGTCTATTCCTTCTTGTTGTGAGTAACCTTTACATACCAATCTTATCTTTTTCCTTACAACTTCACCTTGCTCATTCATCTTGTTTCTGAATACCCATTTAGTTCCCATCACATTCTTGTCTGCTAGTCTAAGGACCAATTTCCGTGTCTCATTCTTTACTACTTGATCCAATTCTTCTTTCATAACTTGTTTCCAATAATCATCTTTACATGCTTCATATGTATTCTTAGGTTCAACTTGCAATATCAAATGTAGTTCTTCATTGACTTTGCTTCTTGTCATCACTCCTTTATCTCTACTTTTGATGATCTATTCAAGTGAATGGTTCTTTGTCATATTCTTTCCCAAAGTAGGAGTTGCTATCTCAACTCTTGGCTCTGTTGAAGGTTCTGAGCTTTGTTCCTGCCTTGGCTCTCTTTCATTCTATAAATCATTGTTTGTCTCAAGAAATAATTCATCATTCATTAGCTTAGTAACAACATCATCATCTAAATTGTAATCAATCATTCTCTCTTGTATCCTAAATTTCTCATCAATTTTCACATTTTCACTTTCCATAATAGTCTTAGTTCTCATATTATAACATCTATAAGCCTTGCTTTTTAATGAATAACCAAAAAATATACCTTCATTACTTCTAACATCAAACTCACCAATATCATCATCTCTTTTGATATAACACTTACTGCCAAAAATTATGAAATACTTAATTGTAGGTGAGTGACCAAACCACATTTCATAAGGAGGCTTTTTTGTGTCTTTCCTGACCTATACTTTGTTCATAGTGTAAACTGTTGTATTCACATATTTTCTCCAAAATATCTTGGATACATCATTCTCAGCCAACATAGCTCTTGTTACTTTTGTAACTAACCTATTTCTTTTCTCTACTATACCATTCTATTCTAGGGTTCTCAGAACTAATAACTGTCTCCTAATTCCATTAGCTTCACAAAACATGTTAAATTCATTTGAAGTGAACTCTCCTCTATCTGATCTTAAACATTTAATCTTTATGCCTGATTCATTCTCAACTATATTCTCGAATATCTTGAACTTATCAAATGCCTCAGATTTCTCTTTAAGAAATGCAACCCACATCATTCTAGAAAAGTCATCAACTAAAATTATGAAATAACTTTCACTATAGAATGCTTTAGTCTTCATACGATTGCTGAGATCTGTGTACAATTTCCAATTTTGCTATAGTAGTAAACTTCTTGCAGGGAAAAGAAGTTTTGTTATGCTTTGCCAAAACACAATCCTTGCAAATTGTGTTAGTAGGCTTTACAATCTTAGGAAAATCCCTAATTTCAAACATACTACTAGTCTTCATAATGATGTCAAATTTTATATGTAAAAATCTCTTATGCTATAGCTAACTATCATCTACTTTAGCAAGCAAACATGGCATTTCAGTAGGATTCAACTAAAATACATTACCTCTAGATCTGGTTCATGTTCCAATTACATTTCCATCTTTTTCCTAGATCATGAATGTATTCTCTATGAACTACAATTGATAACTTTTGTCCACTAGTTGTCCAACACTCAAAAGATTATGCTTCAAATCATCAAAAAAATATACATCCTTCGTGTTAGTCTTCCATCAAGAATTATAGATCCAATACCTTTAACTTGGCATGTTGCATTGTTTCCAACTCTGACAATGCCTCCATCATGACTTTTGAAGTTAATAAAATTTTCCATATCACCAGTCATATGATGTGAAAAACCATTTTCAATTGTCCAACCAGATTTCTTTTCAACTTGTGATATGAAAGCCATTTTCTCTAGACTTTCTTCTTTAATAGCTACAAAACCAATTTCATCATCACTGACACTTACTTCTTATTCATCATAATCATCTTCTTCATTTGCATATAAACATTCTCTATCTTTTTTAGGTTTGGAATTACCTCTATACTTTTTCTCTCTTTTAGGACACTTAGATGCATAATGACCATACTCATCACAAGTCCAACATTTGAAGATTTTCTTATCACCTTTTTCTCTTCTTATCAGAAGGGCTACTCCTTAAATTTTTCCATCCTCATCTAATTTGCTACTATTAGCATAATCTCCTCTAGCACTTGTGCTCCTTGATAGACTGGGTCAAATATTCAAGGCACTGAAAGTTGTTTTAGTTCTAGTCAATTCTCTGGGCTATCTACACTCATTATCAACTGCATCAAGTCTTCCAAGTTATGTCTCCTTTGTGAAATCTTTGGTACAAAATACCAAAAACTATATCATTTGAACTACTGACTTTAATGGTGGTATTAAGCTCTTCAATATTTTCCATATCACCTCAACATCTTCTTTGATTCCTCCTTGAGATCTAATACCCACAGTAATTTTTGATATTTTTCCTACATATGATCTTATAGATTCATCTTCCATCATTTTAGCATCTTGAAATGCACAAATCCAACTTTGTAGCCTCAGTTTCTTAGAATGTTCATCACCTTCAAAACTAGTTTTCAAAGCTTTCCAAATTAAATGTGAAGTAGCAAGTGACTTTACCTAATTGTATTCAATTTTAGGAAGTGCAGTCAATAGGGCTTCTTTAGCTCTCATGTCACAAATAAAAAGATGTCTTTCTTCCTTGGTAGGAATTTCCAAATCTTTCTCAGCAATGACTTTCTTTGATATTTTTGTCAAGATCCAATATCCTGAACCAATACACAATAGATGTGTCTTCATCTTTTCCTTCCAGCTGTCATAATTTATTCCATTGAAGTTCGGACTATCTTTTCTGAACATACTCGCCATGCATCTCTCAAAGTAGTTAAACTTTATCTTTAAGGACCTAATGCTCTGATACCAATTGTTAGAAATAATAGTCCACCAAGATAACTAAGAGGGGGTGAATTAGTTTTCCAATAATTAAAACATTTATCCTCTTTAAATAAATTTAATCATTCAACCAAGGCAAGCAAAAACCATAAAAATATGCACATAGACAATTACACCAAATATGTTAACAAGGGAAACCCTTGATTAGAGGGAAAACCCTAGTGAGAATGATGCCCACAAGATGATGTACTAATATAAATATCCCTTGTTAGAGGATAGACCCTGTTAAGAGTCTATTACAATATTTAGTACATATAAGTCCCTATTAGGAGACTTTGAATCCTTGTTAGTGGATTCCAACCCTATTAGGAGTTGTACCAACCCTGTTAGGAGTTGTAGTATAATGTATGAAAGAAGAGCACATTGTCCAAACATGCAATTTCAATTACAAGAAGAGATCAATACCCAAACAAGTAATTTACTATTAAGTTCTTATTTACTCTATTATGTCAACTAAACCAATCAATGTCAGACCTTTTATACTAGGTTACAAACCTTGGATGCAAATATCAAACCTCAGATCACACAATAAAACCTTAGTAATGAAGTTTCCTTCACTTTTTCTCTACTATGCTCAACTTTTCATTCCCCTCTTATGTTTCTTACAAATTACATCTTCATGTCATGATTGATAAAGAAAAATGTCCTTCCTTTATACTGAGTCCATAAAACAATTCCCTAAGCTGGCTGTTAGACCTTCTCAATTAATTATTATAGGACCACATTAAGAACATGTTACACTTAGTGATAACATTAATCTTCTGCCTTGCAACTTGAATATCTTTTCATACATGTAACATTATGATGAGTAAACTTAGCCATGTCATCACCAAAATTTCTTATTGAAATCCTCAACCTTAATTTTTTGATAAGAATTCTACTAAGAGATATAACAAGTTCACTAGAACATGCCTCTGTAAGCTCTATCACAAAATAGACATCACCAAAACTTACATAACTTCTTCCAGACTTAACATTTCTTCACCCGACATTAACTGCATATACTAGATGCTTAGAAGTATCTCCCATAACCTTGGATAGTGATAATACTCAACTAGCTATCCATACCAACTTGATCTTTCTATCATTCTCTCATCAGATACCACAGAAGACTACTATGCTAACATCAATGAAAAACTTAGTCATGAATATAACATATCATCATAGTAACATATTTACAATACTCCCCCATAGGAATATCATCAGAATTCATGCTTCCAACATATAAAGCTTCTCTGAAGTTACCTGACATATGTGTTTTCCCTAGTAGAGGCATAAGGCTACTTGGGTTTCATCTCCAAGAGTCATTGTCCTAGCAAAAGGGGGGCTTCTATTTGTCATACCTTGAAGGATCTCTAACATGTAATTTTGTTGATCAACTCTTGTATCGACTCACCTCTTTGATTAGAGGAAAATATCGCATTAGATCTAGAAAACATCAAGATGGGCTCCTCCTGACAGGGCTAGTGAGTAATACATTGAAACCAAAATGACCTTAGGGATAAAAAGTGTGTTTGAACTGTCTTATTTGTGTAAAAGATCCATGAAAAAAATTTGTTGAACATACACATTCTTCTGGTTACTATCAAATCTTTTTGCTAAAGAGATCATTTGTTTCTCTTTCTCAAGGTTTCTTTGTCCTTTGAGAGATTGTTTTCTCACAATATGTCATATCCAAAAGAGTATTATCCTTGTTGTTTCAAAACACTTGTTAGCAAGTCTATTCGCAAGAACTTTAAACTAGTCATTTTTCACTTGAACCCTTTCAAAGGAAAAATTGTTACGTCATCTTTTGGTAACAAAAAAAACCCTTGGCATACACTCAAAACACATCCATCTTTAAACCAAATTTACTCTTACTATCTCAAAAAGATTGTTAGCAAGTCTATTTGCAATATTCTTCGACCTAGTTTGCCCCACTTTATTCCTATAGTTAAACTCAAGCCACCTTGTCCTCTTGATAAAAAACCATTTCTTAGATTTATTTGGTACCTTAGCAAAATCTATATTTTCCAACCTAAAGTGAAAGGCATACTTAGTGTAATCACTACCTTAACCCACAGTTGCAATAAACCTAGTAGAGGTATTTCATGTCAAATCCACCAAATCCTAAGTTCCAAAAGGTTAAGCTTCCACAAATAGTAGTTTATAGGGAGATAGAAGAACACAAAAAGTATACGCCTAATCCAAGGCTTGCCAAATTATATCAAATTGAGAAGGAAGGTGTGGAAGTCAGTTTACAAACTGAGTGGGATTAGAAAATTTAAAACTTAACCTATTGGTCATTTTTGCCTTCCCCCCAAAATCACCACATTTGAATTCAACAAAGTAATGTTCATAGGTTTTAAATATCCAAATATTCAAAAGGGGCAAAAAATATTTACGCTTAACCTTATAATATTTCTTTCCCTGCGCATTTTAGTGTTTTTGTGGGCTTGCAAGTTCACGATTGTCAAATCAAGAGATATCTACGGTTGGCGCTCTCTCGCTATGGGAAGTTGCATGTTATTTTTCCATAGCAACATAGTGCCTTTTGGTCGCATGTTAGGTGGGTCCTCCCTTTCCTTGCTGTTTCTCTGGCACTGAGTTTTGATAGATCCACGATGGGCGCTATGGCACTATCAAAAAATTTGTGTTCCTCACCGTTAGCGACATAGCGCCCAGATGGAAAATGATACTGCAGCAACATCAAAAGGAAGGTGGGTCCCAGGTATGCCCCATCAGATATCAGTGATGAAATTTGGCACACATTGGCAATTGGTCAATCTTTTCATTGGCTAAGGTATGACTGCGTGGAATGTGGGCCCTGCTTCACTTGGCGGGCCATAAATGAGGATTTGTCAGATAGGTTGCACATGGCCAGTTTCTTATTGGTTGGTATACTGATAGGTCAGATCCATCTTGCTCGCTGCCAAATCTTGAAAACTCAACGGTGGGCACTATCTCACTATAGGAAGCTACGAGGATATTAACCATAACGAAATAGTACCTCGATGACGTGTGGCACAAATGACGTAATGGGCCCGCCCTTCTCCAAAGTAATATTACAGCTCATCCTTGATGGCAATTGTTAGAAGGGTCATAGTATAGTGGTGATATTTCATTGGTCCATTCAGCCAACTCAATGTGCATTTGTACAATTTTGTTGATCACTGTAGATCTAAGAAAATCGATGGTAGGTGCTATCTCATTATGGAAAGTTGCAAGGATATTACCATAGCACCATTGTGCCATGTGGATTGGTGGGGCCAGTTCTTGCCAAGATGAGGATGCCAGGATGTGCCAAGTGGTTGCCAAGTGTTTCGTGGGCCCAGAGGTTTTAAAGAGATAGCGCAATAATACGGTGAGTCTTCACGATCGTCAGATCAGTCTGGATCCACGGTGGGCGCTATATCACTATGGGAAATTGCTCAAAGGATACGCATAGCGACATAGCACCTCGGTGACACATGTCCCAGTGAGTTCGATGGAGGCAGTAATGGTTAGATGCACTAGCAGTTAATGTGACCGTCGTAGTCAAGATTTTTTAAAGGTTGGTGTAGTTAGTAATGAAAAGAGATGGTCAACCATGTAAGACTCCTACGAGGTGGCAAGATAAAAGGAGGTTATTAGCCCATGTAGTCTGTTTAGGAAGCAGAGTTTAGTTGACTTGCTGACCCTACTAATTCAGGTGCTCGGGAATGAAGAAAGTTAGGATTTTTTATGCAATCTGATCTCTGTAATCAATCCCAACCAACCCAAAATGAATGTGAGACAAGGAAGAACAATCTACCCCCCCAATCCAACCTATCTACCTGGTCAGAGCATAGTTATCGCACCATTTTTGTCTTCTCAAGGCATTATTTGACACAAAGGATCAGATATCATTACATCTAGATCCATATCCAGATCAGATTTTCTCCATGATTGTTCTCTGTAGGACTTAATGTAGTAGTTGTGGAGTAATTACGGGGAGAGGACATCTTAGTTATGCCTAAACTATAAAGGCAAAGTTTTATGAATTTTGTAGGGTCGACTTTAATCTTTTTTCTCTATTACTGCTCCACAGAGTCTCAATGTAAATTCCCCTATGCCTCTGAACTACATGATTTTCTGCCTTATCTCTTTTAGCCATTGGTATGAAAGTGCAAGAACTCTTTGCCTCTTACTGGTGTTTTCTAGAGATCTATGATCTACACGACTGTATCTCTTTGGCCTATGAATGATAATATAAGTGAATCTCTCTTTCCTTGTGTCATTCATCTTGGTCTTCTGATCTAGATTAAAGCAAGTATGAATGTGTATATCCTTAGTTTCATTTTGGTTCAATAGTCCATATATGGGCAGAGATTGGTCTGAACACTCTATTTTGGTGCATCACCTCTTTAGATTAGATTAGGTAGATTTTCTTTCATGCTCTCCTTCTCCCTTTTCCTCTCCAAGAGTAGTTAGGTGCATCCTGATAGTAAGAGGAAGTTGGCCTTCTCTACAGACTCAACCTCACAGTTCAAGTCCCACAGCTTGGAGGTTGTTTCCATGTTTCACTAGGTTATCCTCATGCATAGTCTTTGGACAAGGGTGCAAACCTAAGTGACAACATAACCCTAAGACATGAAGTTAACACAAGCATTAGTGAGTACACTAGTTATACCCACTTTCATTAGGTTCTTCTTCTTTCGCACACACTTTGCACTTACCATCTCATAAAGTTAGATCTACATATAGATTCCCATCCTACCTTAAGCATTTTATAGATTCATCATCTTTTGGTCATATACTTGAGATATCCATTTTCACTCAAACCAAATATAGATCAAAACATCCTCCATCATCCTCATTGTACCTAAGAATTTGGTGTCACTTTCTTGAGAATTTTCTACCCTACATCCTACATCCATCAAACTATCTTAGCTATCCCTCAAACTAAGCATTTTTTAGGGTAATCAATCTTTGTTATTTGTGTCCCTCATCATCTTGAGAAAAAGGTTGGACCCCACACTTGATCATCTTTGTTTTCCAAAAAGTCACAAATTTACCTTAGGGTTGATATCACCACCATATCTCAGGCTTACACATAGGGAAAACATCTTCTCTTTTACTTCGACACCACATCACTAAGCTTTAAGCTTCCTAGATTTCATATTACTAAATAGCTTACACTTGTCTATCATAGATTTCATATCTTAGAACACCCTTCCATCATAGTAATTGTCCTTAAAGATCATTTAGCAGAAACATCCATAAACATATACTTGCACTCATTGTCTCGAGCATCTTGCACTTCATCCTTAGAAGCATCATTCTTTCATGTCACCTACCATGTGTATCTTTGAGAACTAAAGGAAGAAGAAAGACATGGATCCTAATCTTAGCGATAGTTTAGCTAGTGCACAACCTTACCCTCCAGTATCTAAAATCACACATAATCCACCACCACAAAATCTATAAGAATCAAAGCCTTCATTAGATATAGATGCATTTATGAACCAACTAGGGCATGCAACTATCATTAACGCCATCATAGACTGAAATAGAGAAACCGTTCTAGAAAACTTCCTAAGGGATAATGTCGATGTTTTTGGTTTTGAGAGACAACACCCTCTGGATATATATAATCCTTCTCACCCCTTATTTGGTAGATTTTCACCAGCCCTTGGTCCTTCTAATCTAAATGATCTTTTTTTCATCCCATAAGGGGGTTATCAAACAACACAAATAGAACCTATGGACCCTAATATCCCATCAACCTAACTCGGTGCCCCTATCCCATCAAACAATCAACCTACCACTACTCAATCATTGGTCTACACAACACCTCAACAACCTCCTGTCTCTAGCACTATTTCTACCACTACTTCACCATTTTCATTTTTTATATTCAATATTGTAAGATCTTCTTGTTCCCAAAGTGTTGCTTCAACTTCAAACATACCCACTAGTAGTACATCTGGCACATCTCAGTCAAACATCCAATCAACATCACAATCCATTATGGGAATACCATTCGGACCTACCAATCCACCTTTCATTTATTCCAATCCATTTGCATTTATTCCAAACACCACCACTCTATTTCCACTTCGCGCTCAAGGTTTTGGACAAATACAAGTAGTCACCACAAGCTTTCCACTTAGTACTTATGTCATGCCAACTTTCCAAGCATATAAACCCATACCACCACCAATCAATCCATTACCACCCATCACTAACTACTTCTCTATGCCACCCGTAAGAAGTAGCCAAACAAACCCAAAGCAACAAATGCTAGCAATAGGAATGATTCCTTCCACCAACTATTTGACACCCATTACCACTCAGTTGCCTTCTCAAGTAGGAGCGCAACTACCATATGTTAGGCCAAATATACCATATCAAAATATAGCCTCAAAATTTCCACCACCACTTCTCCGGAAACAACCACCCCAACAACTATATGTTGAAGCACCAACATAGAATTATCTATTTCGACATCAATCCTATATCTACCCACCTCAACAGTAGTCCTCTTAGTAGATGCAGCAATACATCCAACCACTACCCTTGCACACCATAAATCCTACTCAAAACACCATTCAACCCAGACTTAATCCACCACAATACATCCAACAAAACCATCCATTTTCACCCGCACAATCTAAGACATACCTTGCACTGGGACTAGAGGCACCACTATCAACACCAATCAACTCTAAATGGGAAGAGATGAAAAATTATCTCAAGGCACTCAAATATGGGACAAATTCCAAAACTTTCAAATTTGAAATAGTCTTCCCATATCCATTTGACAAAGCTATAAAGATAACAACATTTCCCAAACATTTCAAGGTTCCTAAGTTTGATCAATTTAGAGGGAAAGGAGATCTAATTACACATGTTAAGGAATCTTATATGCATTGCCAAAATGTGTCTTGCAATGATGTGTTTCTCATGCATCTATTTCCTAAAAGCTTAGGATGGCCTACTCTTGAGTGGTCCTATTGAATCCCTCATGGCAACATCAAAACTTTCATTGAACTATTAGAGGCCTTTGTAGCCCAGTACACTAACGTAGTTGAAACTAAATTATATGTAGCTGACTTAGTTCATGCCAAACAAAAGGGAGAAGAAAGCCTTTCCAACTACTTGCAAAGAGGTAAAACTCTCATAACACAAATTTCTTGCACTATCCCAGAGTGTCACCTTGTTAAAATGTTAATCAATAGTGCCCATCCTAGTCTTGCACATCACATGGTCATGAATTATCTCCAAGCATACAAAGACATCAAGGAAATTGGAATGGTCCATAAAAAGGACTTATTAAAGATGGTGCCATTAAGATCTACAAGGAAAATAGCCAAGATCAACGTCAATACAGACAAACCACAATGCTGGAACAAAAATAAAAACATAGTTACTGATGGAGCCACGAACACGTGACATGTTCATGTATTGGGTCAGCATCTGATACACCCAACACATTTTATCAACAATAATCATATCAACAATAGTTATTGATTTATCAATAGTCAACTATACAAAACAATCAATATCCTCAAAATTAGAACAATACTATCACACTCTCAGCTAGACCAAAACCACTCATTCAAATGAAACCTCGAGTATACGACAATGAACCCATTGATGTTATTTTCAAGAAATTGGCCAAGGATAACCTTATTTGGCACCCACGAACACAATCATTAGAACATTGCCAATCTCAAGCATCTTGTTATTAAAAAAAATGAGTTCTACAAATTACATTACATTAAGTGACATACCACCCTTAAATGCATGCATCTCAAGGAATATATCCAAGATCTTATTAACCAAAAGGATATCATAGTGGGGGCATAAGCCTTTCCAAATGTAGGATTATTAATATATCAAAACATTTTTCCTCCACACAACAAAAATATAGGTACAGCCCTTGCAAACAATTCAGTCACCAACAAATGAAACAATGCTCAAGAAAAATAGGGTGATAACTGAGATAAGTCTTAGAACTATATTTCAACCTACTTAGACTATGAAAACATGATTGGATACATATCATAGGTCAACCCTTCTTTAAATATTATAAATATCAAAGGCCCAGATACCCAATGCATAGTCACCGCTAGAGGAGCTCAACTCAACATAGTTGGACCATCTGTTTCTACCCCATCAAGACCCCCTCCATCTAGACCATCCCCATTAGGACCATAGTATAACATCTTGGAACACCTTGGAAATATGCTAGATCAAATCTTCATTTTAGATCTCTTACGCACAATCTTAAGTTATCAAGAGATCCTTGACAGTGTTATTCATGAGTCACATGTCCCCACACCACCAAATTTTGCAACCTAGTAGGTCATCTATCCACCTCCTATGCATTATCTTTCAAACTTCAGACATCCCAACTGTTGAGCCTGATCATATACTTCCACTTCACATAGTTGTCATGGTTTCTAACTTCATTGTCAAATAGGTCATGATAGATAATGGATCAGCCTTGAATCTATGTACATTAAAATTTATCAAACAAGTGGGATACACTGAGGTAGATATCATAAATGAGGTCATCACTATCAAATTATATGATAATATGGAATAGACTATTGAAGGAACTATCCTACTACCTATTAGAGTTGGCCCGGCCACTTAAGAAATAATTTTTCATATAGTTGATCTTAACCTTCCATACAACATCCTTCTTGGTCAACCATGGATTCACACCATGAAAGAAGTTCCACCCACATATCATCACTTTATTAATTTTTTTCATAATGGCATTGAGATAACCAGCTGCATTAATCTTGAATCCTTTTCTTTGTATACCAACCATTGTCCTAGAATCAAGATCAAAAACACCATGGCAAGCTCCTCTGGCACTTGCCATGATCTAGACACCATTTTAGCCTCCACTCTTCTACAGTTAAGATCAACTACCAAGTTTGTGGAGAATACAATCTTTCAAATGTTTTTTTTGTCAGTGCTTTACCACTTGATCCACATATTAGAGGGTGCCCGATCTACTAGGGGCCAAAGCTAGAAACAACACCCTAGCTCACAAAACTTGGAAACACCACATTTGTTGCTAATGGGATCTTCGATGGAGAGGAAACAACTCTTGATATTAACACATGGTTATACAAAGATTTACCTCTCAAAAGTGAAGAACTCCTTGACTATTTCAAAAATAAATATCCATAATCACATCACCTTGCTACCGAGGAATGGGATTATCAAGGAGGTGGTATAGGCCATGAAGAGTCTATCATTAGATAGCCTGTAGAAGCCTATGAAGAAGAAAAAAGAAAGGCCTAAGTTATGAACTCCCTATTGGATACAATTTTTAATTGTGTATTGTCTTTGATGTTACCAAAATGTCATATCATTCATCAGATAGAGTCTACCGAGGTCAAATGATCAGCAAGGAAATTTACAATGTCTACCGAGCATTCCTAAACATTACTCAATAAAGTCAGTTCTTACCGAGCTCACTCGGGCATCAAAGGATTTTGTAGCAAAAAGTTAGTGTTAACTGAGCTCCCAAGGTTAATGAAGAAAATTTAATGTTTACCGAGCTCACTCGGGCATCAAAGGATTTTTTAGCAGAAAGGTAGTGTTAACCGAGCTCCCAAGGTTAACAAAGAAAAGTTAATGTCTACCGAGCTCACTCGGTTATCAAAGGAAATGTGGCAGAGAGTTAGCTTCTACCAAGCTCACAAGGTTAGCAAAGGAAGGTCAGTACTAACCGAGTTCATTCAGTCTCCAAAAGATTTTTGCAAGGTTTGTAGTGTTTACCGAGCCTCACTTGGTTAACACTAGAAAACCATTCTGGAGTAGTGGTTATCGAGCTAGGTCGGCCAACGAAGGATTTTATTATTTTGATATTAAGTTCAATTGTTTTGTGCAGCCGACTGATGTAATGATTTTTTCAGTTTTTGTAACTTATATTTGAGTCAACTTGATAATCTGAAAGGTATATATTTATATGTTCAAGTTTTGAATTAAAGTGTGAGTGTGAGAATATGGATGAGGATGGAATAAGCAAATTTTGAGCAAATTTTGATGAAGGATTAGATATCCTGCTGGAGCTGCAAAGTTGTATTCAATCAGTAAGGATTCAGTGAAGCTGAATAGAGATCTGTAATCAGAAAAAGATAAGTTGCATATCATTCAGGTCACCTCATTGTTGCTTTCTAATCATTGTAATAGTGAATCCAGAATCTCTTTACAGAGTTGGTTTAATAGCCATTTTGTAAATCCTATAACAAGGTGATAGTTCAGTTGAATTGTTCTAAAGACCTCTAACCAGGCCACTCCAAACAGGGTGTTTAAATCCTCTAACAAAATCACACCTAACAGTGTGCATTGTAACCTTTAACAGGGTTGTCTCCTAACAGGGCTCACTTCAGAAGAGTGAAAATTGGTGACTAGTTACTTGGTGGTTTTTCTCATATTGGGTTTTCACGTTAAATCTGGTGTCTCTTGTATTCATTTATTTTGACCTTTGCAAGCATAATAATAACTATGAATGATAGATGATTAGTAATTAGTTAATCTACTGAGTTACAGTATTCCTGCTCTATTTATCATGTATCAGCAGTAAGTAAAGACATCAAAGGGATTTTTGGAATTGTTTTTGTGGTAACTGATTTACCCCTCCCCTCTCAGTTACTTCATCTATATTTCCAACAATTGGTATCAGATTTTTTGGTGCTTGCAGGATAAGATTTCAAGGATCTAAGTCAAAGATTAGGATGTCTTATAAGAGGAAAATTCCAAGACTTAACAGGGACAACTTCTCAACATGGCAAGGGTTAGACTTCATCTAGATTCTATTGGAGATACAGGACTAAAATACCTTGACGAAAAATATGCAAAACCAGTTGGTACACTATCTGTCAATGATATTGCTGAAAAGAAGACCCACAACATTATGATGATAGGTATAGCATCTGGTCTGAGTTATGAAGAATTTGATGACATCAAGGACTACAAATCTGCCCTAGAAATGTGGTAAAAGCTGAAAGAAATCTATGGAGGAGATCATAATGTAAGAAGAGCCAAAGTAGAAAGTCTAAGAGGACAATTTGATCAGATGAGAATGAGAGAGGATAAAAACATTACAAAATATGTTGAAAGAGTCAAAGCATGTGTCAGTGCAATCAAAGCATCTGGAGGAGATATCAAGGAGGAGACAGTTATAAGTAAAGTTCTTAGAGCTCTACTTTCCATTTATGCAATCAAAGTTTTTGCAATTCAAGAAAGAAGATGTGAAGAAAATCACAAGATAAATCTAGAGGCCATAGTTGGAAGATTAACTACATTTGAACTAGACAACTTTGACAACTATGTTTCAGCTTCCAAAAACATTGAATCGGCATTTGAAGCCAAGCTTTCACTCAAGGAGAAAAGTAAAAAGAAAAAGGAATCTCAGTCAGGAAGTGAAGATGAATCAGACCAAAGTTCAGACAGTGATCTTAAGGTGATTGAAGCTCTACTAGCAAGAAAATATTCTAGAGGCAGAGGAAAATATAAAGGTAAAGTTCCTCTAATCTGTTTTTCATGTGAAGAAATTGGTCATATTGTTGCTAGGTGCCCAAACAAGCAGAACAAAGATGAGAAGAAAGGTTACAAGTACAATGGCAAGAAAGACTTCAAATCATTCAAGGATAAAGGTAAGAAAACATGTTTTATGGCTAAAGATTCTAATGATTAAGAAGAAGATGAAATTGTCTACATTGCTGTGAAAGATGAGTCTGATAATGATGAGGAAATGGCACTCATTTCTCATATGAGCAAAAATGATACATGGATCATAGATAGTGCTTGTTCTCATCACATGACTGGTGATAAAACTAAGTTTGAGTACTTTGAAGACTATGATGGTGGCAGTGTAAGATTTGGTAACAATGAACCTTGTTGTATAAAAGGAAGAGGAAGAATCTCTCTAACCAAAGAACTTATATGTGATAATGCCTATTGGGTAGAAGGATTAAAGCATAATCTGTTGAGTGTAGCACAGCTACTCAATAATGGATTGAAAGTAGAATTCATGCATGGAAAAGCAAGATTGTTAGATGGCAAAGGAAAACTGATTGGTTCAGGCACTCAAACAAAAGGTAACTTGTTCTATCTTGAACTAGGTGAATGTTCATGTTTCATTGCTCAAGTTGAAGAAAGTTGGTTGTGGCATAAAAGATTGTGTCATGTTAATTTTGATAACTTGGTGAAGATAAGCAAATTCAAGAAAGTAAGAGGCATTCCTAATATAAAGAAACCTGAGGTCGGTCTATGCAAGAATTGTTAGATTGGTAAAATGGGAAAGACTAGTTTTAAAAGTAAAAACTATCAGTCTAAAGATATATTAGAAATTGTGCATACTGATTTATGTGGACCCATTGGAATTGAAAGCTCTATTGGAGAAAAGTTCTTCATTCTTTTTGTTGATGACTACTCAAGAATGATGACTATCATGTATCTAAGGATCAAATCAGAAGCATTTGAGAAATTCAAATGGTATTTGGCCAGAGTAGGAAAGGAAATAGGGAAAAGATTGAAATACCTAAGGTCAGAAAGAGGTGGAGAATTGATTTCACATGAGTTCAATAACTTTTTCATTGAAAGAGGAATCAAAATATAGGTATCAGCCCCTGGAACTCCTGAACAAAATGGAATAGCTGAAAGGAGGAATAGATCTATCATGGATTGTGCAAGAACTTTAATGATTGAAAAGAACATTGCTATCAAATACTGGAAGGAAGCTATCAGCACTGCAATTCATACCTTGAACCGAGTAAAGCTAAAAAAGGACTCATTCAAAACTCCCTATGAGCTATGGTGTGGCTACAAACCTAATGTAAGTTATCTAAAAATATTTGGAAGTAAATGTTACATTTTGAAAGAATCTAGAAAAGGCAAATTTGATGTGAAAAGTGATGTAGGAATATTTTTGGGATACTCCTACAAAAGTAAAGCATATAGATGTTTGAACTTGTCTACTTACAAAGTCATAGAAAATGCACATGTGAAAGTTGATGAGTTTGCAGAAAGGACTAAAGAAGAAAGAAAAAGGGAACTAGAAGATTATAGAAGATTTGTTTTCATTGAACCTGATACAGTACCAGTCAATCAGGAATCTTCTACTCCCAAGTCATTAGTAACCGAGTTACAGGAAGTTCAAATTGAGCTACAGCAATTTGAGTTACATTTTGATGCTATCGAACAAGTGTCTACCGAGTTTGAAGGACCCAAGCCAATATCTACCAAGCTAGAATAGCTAGAACCTAAAGTTGAAGTGCAAGAGGATAACAATGAAATTCATTCAAAAGGAAAGGAACCTGTATTAGCAAAATATGTCAGGAGACATCATTTAGCAGATCAGATCATTGGAGACAAGTCTGAAGGAACCATGACAAGAAGTAAGTTGAAAGGTACTTGTTTACTTGCTGATTTTGAACCTAGAAATATCAATGATGCATTGGGAAATGATAGTTGGATTGAGGCTATGAATGAAGAGATAGAACAGATAGAGAAAAACAAGACATGGACTCTTGTACCCAGGCCTAAAGATAAAAATGTGATTGGAACTAAATGGGTATTCAGAAACAAGTTGGATGAAGATGGTAAGGTATCAAGAAACAAAGCTAGACTAGTATGCAAAGAATATGCTCAAGAAGAAGGAATAGACTATGGAGAAACTTTTGCTCCTGTTGCAAGATTGGAAGGAGTTAGAACTTTACTAGCATATGCTTCTCACAAAGGATTCAAAGTTTATCGGATGGATGTCAAGTCAGCATTCTTCAACGGTATACTAGATGAAGAGGTTTACATTGAACAACCTGAAGGTTTTGTTGATCCAGATAAGAAGAACATGGTCTGCAAATTACACAAGGCTAAAATGTGATCCATAGTCTAATAATTTGCATGGAATCTCGTATGTCCTCTAGCACGGCACTATTGCTTGTCAAGTTTTCGAGTAAGAATAATGTTCAGAACTATGGCATAAAGCTTGGCAAAGGTATGCCTTATCATGATGGTCCTATAGGTGTCGGGGTCTGATGCCAACCCAAATTTGTGAATTAGGTAAATCGCGTGCCTCAACCAAGAAGCATGGAAACTAGTACACACCACCCTATTGAAGAGCATCGGGAGGATGGGGCACATAATCAAAATACCAATCTTTAAAAAACTTTTCCTGAAAACTATCCTTGTCGACAGCTCTGCTGCATCTCGTAACTCTAACGGCCTCACAAACAATAGATGGAGTGAAAAGATGGCAATGGGTGGGGGAGGTAAGATGAGTGGGTCGTTGACCAGGGATATCATAGAGAGTGGAGGTGTGGGAAACCAGGGAGTGTCAATCAAGGGTGGAAGGTAGGGGAAGATGGCGAAAGAACAAAGTGTGCCAGAAGGATTTTGGGTTGTGGGCAAGCATGTCGCAGATGGATCTACACTATTAAGCCACAAATAATCACTTCTTGTGACAAATAAGGTGATGATATCAAGAGCCCATCTGAGTGCACAAGGGGGAATGGGCAGCAAAAGATGCATGCAAGGAGCGATGGAAAGACTTACACCCAGTGTTGAACCAAAGATTAATAGGACATGATTTTCGACTAGAGTAGCCAAGGGGGGAGGAGGTGCTATGGGGTATGGAGAGGAGGGCAGACTCCCGGATACCATCAGCAACTAGATCAACTAAGAATAAGGCCTAGGAGGGATTAGCAAAGCAATTTGGTGGGATTAGTACAAATAAAATTATACCACTTGTAAAATTTAAACAAACCAACATATTAAGAAAAATAATTCCAAGTAGGACATGCTCTATTAAGATGCATCTAGTTTAGAAGCTTATTGATAGTGTAGGAATATGTACTATGTTTACCTTCTCCCTACAGGTTGAGAACTCCTTATAGAGGTCTAAGTAGTCTTTCTAGTTCTTGGGACATGTTGGATTGTAGCTATGACACTCATATTAACATCCTTAAATGGAGATAATTTTTCCTCAAAACAATCACTTGTTTCGAACACATTCGTACATGATTCATCTATTGTTCTTGGTAAGGTTCTTCTTACTTGAGTTTCTTGCTTCACTTTCACCTCAGGTTTAATCCTCTTTATTCCTACATGTGCTTCATTTTCTCCATCAACAATTGGATGTCACTAAAGCTTTTGATTTTCTCCATATTACTTGAGTTTCTTGCTTGAGCCTTTGATATCACTAATATATCCCAACTCAATCTCTACAAAGAAAACAATAACTTGCAAAGAAAAATTGAACAAAATATAAATGGGAAAATTGATTCTCTTTTGGACAAAGGTATGTTGCTATAATAGGAGTACAAGGCCACAAAGGACATAGAGTATAGTTCATCAAAATAGTGGACTTTGAAACTCTAAAACAATGAAGAATAGCTCATCACTTTTACAACTCTAAAACAATGAAGAATAACTTATCATTATGGTAATAAGACATCAACGTTACAACTCATAATAGAGAGAGTACAATTATGACTATCAGTGACAATATGCAAAAGATGCAGTGACCATGGAACCATCAACAAATAGTGGCATTGAAAATCAAACTAAAATACATATACAATCATGTGCTATAGAAAAAATAATCTAACCATCGACACTAACGACATAGCAGAGATAATGTCTAAAAATAATGGTCATGGCAAGCAAGTAGGCATGTTGTTTTACAGAGGCAAAGGGGTACGAGTATGTTGTGATAAACCCGAACCAATGTTACTTGAGTCATAGTGATCAATCTAAATATAAGTTTGAGAAATATGTTAAGGAAATACTATAGCAGTAAGCGTATGAAATACAATGAATTCATTGATGCATCAGTGATGATAGCACTAGGGCAGCATGCTATTGTAGTGATAACATGCAGCTATAGGAGTTAATACACTCATTGAGCAGTCCCAAATAAAAAGAAGTCATCAGCAATAAAAGAAACATTAATTTAATGAATATTATTGATATCTCATGAAAGGAAACTGTGTTGTATAAAGCAACATGACAGTACAATGGAGGTGTTAGCACTAATTAATAATACCATTGGCAATTGCAAGAGATTATTGTTTGATGAACTATGTAAGTGCACTACCTTGAATGAAAGTCAACCATGTTTATAGTTAATATTTATGGTGATCAACAAAGTCATATATTATGACAATGTCACCAAATATGCCATTAAAATAGAGATGGCATAAAACCACAGGATTTACTCACTAAAGTATTGTGCTAAGAATAAATGAGCATTTACAAAAATGATTAACCCATTAACATATCATGCTAAAAAACAATGAGCCTTTACAGTACACAAATAAACAAATAGAAATCCCAAAGCATTTGTTGTAGATTTCTTCAAAATGGAGGTGCATGATGGTTTACTAAGTAATAGCATACAAATCAATTATGTCTTGGGGTAGATAACGTCTTCCAAAAGACAATCAATGATAAGAATCAAGTAAGGTATTGTTATTAAAAAGTGCAGGGATAGAAGGTGTTGATCAAACATTTTGAGATTAAAATGAACTTCCCTTGTGTTCATGATTAATCGCTAACATCTCCCCTCAATCTAGCTTGTGTTGTCTAAGGCCTTGGGAAACTTGAAACAAAACAATTTTTAGGTCCTTCGTTGAAGCTTCATTTTGAAATTGGTGAACCTGCATAGACAAATATATAAAAAAAATTATAAGGTATCATGATGCCATCTCCTTATTACCAATAAGTTTTTTGAGTATGTTTTCCACCTATGAACTACTATTGTATATGAGAATCTTTCCTCATCTTTCGTAAATTTTTTGATCTTATAATATAAAGGGAGTGGTCCCCAAGAATAAGAAACTAGTGATTAAAGAAAACACATAGTTATCAATAATGATAACAGTCTATAAGTCTCAAATAAGTGAGTTAAAATCCAATTCACAATGATAAAAATTTATACTTGACATGAAAGAGCATGTCTATAAAACTATTATTTAGTCATAAATTTATTAGAGATTCATAATATAGAATACGCAAAATGGATTCACTCCAAATGCATTCTTCACAAAGTTAATAAGATCAAAAGAGAAAATATTATCTCTTAATAATATGATATTTCCACTAACATTCAGTGTCTTCAAATTTCAAACTCAACATTTATCGTTTGTAGTGTCAATTTATTTTCAGCATGAATAAGACATTAAGACTAATATAAACTGAACTCAAGCAAGAATCAAGTCCAAAGGGATTGTGATGACCTGGAAAAAAATACTCTTCACCGTATTCCAGAAAATAGCGTTCTAAAAAAATTTAGGGTGCACCTCTAAGAGCAGGACCTAGATTCATATCTCTATTACTGAATTCAGGAGACCAATTAACAGTATTTGAAAACTTGATTAGCTATAAAAAGTTCTTGTTTGCTAGAGACACTTGAAAGATTTTCACCATTCTCTCCATAACCTCCAACTGCGTAAACAAGACCATCCAACGCTATATAAGAAAATTCATAGTGTGCCACATTCATTTATGTTAGTTTGCTCCATCCAGCACACAGTCCAGTACCAAGGGCTTATCAATCTGGCATTTCATTATGCCAAAATGGAGTTAAAGCCTAAATATATATGAAATCAAATCATCTCACAACCTTAAAACTATCTCATCTAATCAAATTTAATGCCATAAAACATAACTATTTATCTAATTTTAGTTACATTCAATTCACCATAATCAAACCTTTAATTAGATTTTGGTACTCCCATGTAACCTCTCTAATCACTTAGAAATGGGCTATTCTAGATGTTGGTATTAGAAATAGCATGGATAGACTAATCCAATGCCCAAATATTACCAATTAACACTGCTCAAATAAGAATGAGATTCAATTAAGTCTTACCTCAATCATGTCCCTGATATTGATGACTAGAGAAGATGCATTTAACAGGAATCCATTCACCATCATTACACATCTATAGCCCTACTATTTCATCATCCTACAACAAAACAATCAAAGCATATCCATCTGAATGAGGGCTTATGCCTAAACCTAGATCTGATCTTGGGCAGGGTGGGTAGTAATTCAATCTCATTCTCTGTCTCATTTTTCCTCACATGTTAAGAAAATAGTTTTGTGGTAGCCCAAGATATTCAGATAAGAGGCAAATAATTTTGTTGCAAAGTCTTTGAATTTGAAGAGCATATTGATCCACAGTTAATCTACAACAAACGGGCAACATGATTTGAAAAAAAAAATGAAAATGATGAAAATTAGATGGACAAGAATAGAGCTAATACACCAAGAAATTATTTTGAAATGGACTATAAAAACTTAATGACGTAGATGTGCTTTTCATACCTATAGCCATCAGAGGCCTAGGACAGCAGAAGAGGCAAAAATAGATTTTACATAATATTTTTATCAATATGAATTAACAAAGATTTGGGTACCTAAAATCCATTGGCTTTGTTGGCCAAAAGTCCATTTTTATATCCTGTGGGGGTAGAGTAGTCAAGGACATCATATCCACCCAATCTAGTATTTGTTCATCAGAGATTACAAAAGCCTGGCCATAGCCTTCAATCTCTTGTATTTTGTATATGAGTTTTTCTTGCAGGGGTAGTTGAATGAAATCCCTTACAATTCTCTTCATTCTATCTGTCGGGAAAAGAGGAATTCCATGATTCATAGACTGTAATAGAGATATACATATCATATCAGCGAAGCAAGCAAGTTAGAAGATTAAAAACAATATGGAACTTGACCCCTATTCTACAACATAATTTATAGTCAATGTTGAAGGTACCCACTTGAAAAAATCCCCATCCTAACATGCAATGCCAATCTTTTCTAATTCCTTTTGCCTGTAGAGATCTGATTCTCCCAAAAACATGCCCATATCAATAATGGGAATGTCCAATTGATGAGTAGGAACGGCATTTGGGTGCTCTTTCTTTGATCTAATATACCTTTAGGGGAGGTTGTGAAGATTTTGAGATGCCTAATTCCTGAACAATAGGAATTGTACCATCAGAGAGATCAAATACCGTAGTTGAATTAAACATGATAGTTTTTCAATCTAAACAAACCACCTTACAAGTTCTAACCCCTCACTCTCAGAATTCTGAAGTTCCATCAGATGGATTAAATACCAAGGTAAAATATTTTGTTTATTATTATATGTATTATATTATATATTTATTATATTTTTTTATGAATATTCATTTAGATTGGTTAATTTTTAGTAAAAGTGAAAATGGGTGGAATTTGAATCTTGATGGCTAGTACAATAATGATACAACTTAATCATCACATTATACTCAAAATTTAATAGTTAAATTTATCTTTTATTTTTTAAATTAAGCTAAGAAAGTCAATCATTTTTACTTGTGTGTGTATATCTATATGCATATTTATGTATATCTATATATGTACATGCACATATTAATTGGAAATGCATAATTGAATGTCATGAATAATTTAATTATCTAGATGCAGCAAACTGGATGTCCTAGATGTGATAATTGCCTTGACCTCTACAAACTTTTGAAGTTTTTTGAGGATTGGTGTCATGAAAATTGATTTGGAATAGTACAGCTATAGCTTATAACACTATAATATCAAATTGCTTGCCAAGAATAAATGTTAAGAGCATTTAACACTAGAAGCCTCATTATGAACCATAGCTAATGCTCCCATGATATGATTGATGCGAACATCAAAAATCCTCATGGGCTATAATTTACAGCCTCATAATTGGAGATCATAGTTTTAACTGAAGAAAGTTGCACATGAGAAAACATTTCATGCAACAACTTCTACATAGTGAAGGTGTTTCAATGTTGCACCACAATCTAAAACCCGTCATACAGTGTGAAAAAGTAGTAGCTCATCAGGTCGCTCAATTATGATGAAACATCTACTGTCTGTAAAAAGTTAAAAACAAACCAACATCCTAGGTATCACTACCTAGCTGCAAGCCAGTTACAACATTTTTTCAACACTTCTCCATTAAGAACAATGACCATACATGATCCCACATTAATATCCATAATATTGGACATCAAATGAAGGTGCAATTCTTTTGCTACCAATAGATTGTTAGAATGTATACCTCCATATTATCCCAATGCTAAGCATGACACATCATTATGTACTAAAGATGCCATATCATGAGAATAAGAAGATAAGTTACTGTTGTCATATTTGGAATGGTTCTATTTATCCCGATGTCTCTCAAGGGAATTTTCATCATAAAGTGAGCTTGCATACACTTAGCTGCCACAACTGTTGGGTTGTCATTTTTGGTAGCCTTCAACACAATTTGTTTACCTTCATTAGAAAACTCAAGCTCCCTGTTGTTGAAATCCTGAATGTGTCCTCCAAAGGACTTCAACCATGGTACTTCCAATACTACTTTGATTCCACCAATGCCAATCACAAAGTACTCAGCATCAAATATATAATTATCTAATTTTGTGCCCACCCTTGGTATTTTCCTTGTACAACTAATTTTGGATTCATCCACCAACATAATGTTAAATCGAGCAAAGTTCTCTACTTGTAGTCCTTCATTTACTACAAAGTTCTCATCAAAAAAGTTATGTGTAGCACTACTCTCCACCATATGCATAACTTCCCATCCTTTGTCAAAGATGATTTTTGGAATACCCAGATAGGGATGCAAGAGTTCATTTATCCTCATCGTTGCCCGAATCAGAATTCACCTCAATAAGGTATGCCTTACCCTTACCAAGAGACCTATGTCTGGTTTCCAATTTTCTTTGCAATGAAAACAAAGATTCATTCTTCTTAACTCATTACTTGATTCTTTTCCTAACTTAGGAGATGTGACTTTAGGCTGATTAGGAGCCTTTACATCTGATTCATCATCTGATTTTTGATTCCTAAAGTTCTTCTTGTATTGCTCAGAAGGAGGTGTGACTTCAACACCAAGAGCTAACTCAACAATATTATCCAATGTATTACGCCTATGTGCCTTGACCAATCCTTTTAGTCTATCACTCAATCCTTATACAAAAATCACTGTGACTCTTTTTGTTGACATATCAAAACTTATTTATGTAAGTCTCCACATGTCCTACATGCTTAAGTCAGGCCAATTCTCTATAATAGACTTCTATGTCTTTTCAGTTAAAGTGAGTAACCAGCCACTTAACAAATACTTTGTACAAGTGTATCATGGCATGATCCTTGTAAACTAATTCATGGTTCCACTTCCACCAATCGGAAGCTACCCTTCTAGGTGCATGGTAGAAAATTGTATTGCATGGTAGAAAATTGTATGGTCAAGAATTCGTTAAGTTGATTAATTTTCTCTCTTCATAGGCTTCCATCTCTTCTTTTCACCCATCTCTGCTTCCATTGCATTAACTTGAGCCTCCTCTTGTTGCCCTGACCTACTTCTTGTGTTATATATGTGTGATTCAAAATCTTTGGGATACACAAAAATGTTACAACTAAAAAACCCCATAGGCTAGGAGGGTTTATAGCTCTGATACCACTGAAATGTTCTTTTCTAGGCCCTAGAAATCTCATATTCTTGGCATATTTTAGAAACTTGCTTCATGAGTAGATTGATAGATGTTCAGAATCTTCGAACAGATTAGAGTCATTCCCAAATGCACAATGTCGAATGACTCCCTTGGTCTAATTATTAAGAGAAGTTTTTGTGGAAACTCAGAATGACTACATCCAGGATAGAGGAGATTATTGATTGCAGAATTGAAGAGATTGTGACTGCAGACCTACCCTACATCTAGAGCATGATGGTAATAGATTGCAGAAATGGGGCTATGTCCAAATTGTGTTGGTAACAAGGTTGTTGTCTTGCTTGACCTCTTCAAAGTATAGAGATCTTATAAGATGAATTGAATAACAATCTCGCGTGAATGAATCCTTCTCTCACCCAAGTCAATAGCCTTATGGGGGAAATTCACTCAGGCTGGAAAAGCAGTAAACACATCACAAATTATCTAACTTGGTGCCCAAAGAAAATCATGATAATCATATCATTGGTGATAACACAGTCCCAAGACAGTGTTGAGATCCAAGGATGCAATAAAAAAGCTACAAGTTTAGAACTTCATGACAGTTCAAAGCATGAAGCCTTAGATGCATAGGACAATAGTCTAAACATAGGACAAAATAGAGAAATATTTAGTATCTTATTGAGCTTCGCTTTGTTTCAAGAGTAGTTTAATATTCTCTACCAAACAGGGCCAACCACGTGAAGATGGAAGCTCATTTGGTCCCACCCCCCTCCCCCTAACATCACTCTACATTCCCCGTTAACATCTAACATTCAATCAATATCACATGATAACATTCATTAACACATTAGATTTGTTAACATACAACATTCATCAATATTTTGCATTAACACATAATTCATGAACATTCATTAGCACATAATTAAATTCATTGAGACATAAAATTTAGTCATTATCAATTAAGGTATGTAGATGACAATCATTTTTTTTTTCTTTCTATTTTTTTTTTCTATGTAAGCTCTAAGAGGAGCATCAATGTCATCATCAATTCCCCCCTCATCAGTTGTTCTGTTCTCTATTCTTGATGATCTCAAATTCCTATGCTATTGCAAAGGGGGGTCCTCTGCAATAAAAAATAAAAGAGTTAAATTAAAAATAATTTATTATAATTGTTACAAGTATTTAATTATTTTAAATAACATAATTGTGGCGCTCTTTACCTGATCTAACCACATCATTTTGTCTAGACTCAACGTCAACACGCTCATGAACATCGACCCCTCAATCCTCTATAGCGGCTATACAAAATGTTATGTTTATCCAAACACCAATTGCAATTACATATATAAAAAATTAATAGAAAATGTATACCTCCACCACTGGGATGCACATCATGTGAACCTTCAGCATCCACAGATTGTGTAGAAGGATTGTCAGGCTACATTCCAACATCCTATGCATTGTTATCATTGCTTGCTTAAAACACATATACTCACTTTATATTGGAACTTAACATCAAATAGACTAATTGGTAAAGTATTCAATTTGAAATAAATTTTGTTTAGCTTATTTACCTGTGGCTCAGATGCATCATTATTAGAACCTTCCACACTAATTTCAGCTTGTAGCCATTCAGCCATGGCTCTATAGCCTTGTTGGAAGCCAATTCTCTTATCCTCTTCTATAAGGCATCTCTTGAGCTCTAAGCCCTACATTTTTGCATGGTATGGTGAATTTTACTTGCATTGTTTCATCAACCAGTGGAGGGTAGTTAAAATATCTAAAGGAAATGGTAAATAGTTAGTAGGGTTTCCAACCCTTGTTACACCTTATTTTGGTCATGTTGGAGTTGTTCTAAACTATCTTTGGTGTTTGGGAGTCCTAGAGGATCCAATTGCACTCTTGGTTGCATGTGTAGAATAAAGGTCAAGTGTTGCAATCTACCATGTGACTATTAACAGCAAGTTTTCCTTAGACCTGATTTGTTTTGGGTTATGTTGATGTTTGTTTTGGTTTCCATTTATGTTAGAGGGTTGGAGTTGTCCAAAACACTTGGTGTCAAGGTTGGGTGTATGAGGCCTTGAATGGTACAAGGGAGAAGTAACTAGTATGTAGCCTTATGTGATGAGTTGGGTCCATGAATTAAAGGAGCAGTTGTAATAGCAGATTAGTTCCTTGTTTGAAGGTGAATCAAGCCTTGAATGTTCTAGTGGAGAACAGAGGATTGCGGTGATAACTTGAATTGCTTAGTTGTTCCAAGGTGCTAGGAGTTTTTTGGTGCTTCCAAAGCATGTTACTCTGCATCATATATTGGTGTGGAGGAACACTGAGATCCAAGTTGAGGATTAGGAGCATAGACAAGCTAGTCTATCCTAGCATTTCCCATCACATTATATAAAAAATTTGATACAAATTTTCATTTACTAATACTTACAACTCATGCTTGAAGTTTCGAAAAACCACCAGAGTCGAGCTTGTGTGTCTTGTGCTTTTCTAGTCATGCCTTTGTTGCCTTTGATGTGTCAGGCAATCTATGAAAATTTTGAAATATGTTAGATAGTATAAATATAGAGGTTAATTAGTACATAATTAGATTCACAATAGTATAACATACCTTGATGTACTCTCTACTGGTATAATATTATTTTTCTTGTCAGCTTTATACTTTCCATCCAAAGTTTGAGTCTGCCACTCAGCCTCAGGAACATAGGGCAGACGCTCGTACCTAGGGTTATCCCATAAATTTTTTCTGTACTAGTCCCTAATATAATTCAAACATAAACCAACTTTTTCAAGGAGCTTGTTTCTCTCGAATGCACGAGGTCCAAAGAGTTGGGTCATGCACTCTATAAGATCATCCTTCAACGATTTGTCTTGGTTATTCCACCTTTTAAGTAAAAAAAAACATGTTAGACTCATAAATGAAGTGAAGCTACCTTTAATATAGTTCAAGAAATGGATGAAAAGAAAAACTATTCTAGCAATGATATGAAATCAAAATAGTGGTTTAGGGTTTTAGTTAGGATATGATGTTCCACCAGGTATGCAGGGTGGGCCTGAATATTCGCAAACACTCATCACCAAGTTTTCTCCAAAAAACATCATTCCCTACAAAACAATCATGGGATCATTAGTCGATGAAGAGTGATAAAAAACTTAATTACTATTATATAACTATAGAATAATAATAACTTTAAAGTACCTGGAACTTTGGCTACTGTTAATGGAATGCCTTCATCGTCGCTGACGATCAATATGACATCCTTCACCGTTCCCATGCTAGGAACATAGGAACATCCAGGAAATGATGCTGCAGCTCCTATTGCAAAAAATTTCATAAGTCTTTGTCATGAAGTATAAAAGAACAAATGATAATTGATGTTAAAAAGTTGTAAAAAAAAAAACTGTTTGTTGCTGTCATAAGAGAGAAAAAGATGGATTTGTGTACCAATAGATGGTGCAACACTCGATGCCTGTAAGCTGCGTGTTGTCGACTCAGCATTCAAAAAGAGATTTTTGGTTGTCTCGGATGGAGGCGGCATCGTCATAGGATTCAATTGATTTGAAGCTGAAGAATAAAATTGTTAGAGCATGCATAAATATAGAACGCATGGACTAGCATGGACAAGATTGTTAGAGCATTAAAAAAAAGGATTGTTCAAGCATGTATTCAATGATTATGATCACTCCTATATATATTTAGTGGAAAACACAAGTGGGAAATGGAACATGCGATCTACCTGAACCACTTGCAACACCCTCATCATGGGAACGGCACTTGAAATCATGCAAAAAACTCTATAAAGACAATGCATCCATATTTTAATCAATGCCATAAAAGAGCATAACATAAAAACCATTATTGAACTCTTGCTATAATTAAAAAATTTATTAATACTTACTTTTAAGGTTTCAGAGGTGTGCAACAATTCAGATCCCCTATCTCTTATTTCCTGAGTAGTAGGCTTTATGGTTGCCAAATGTATAATTTCTCTGCCAATTTTCTTTAGCAGCTTTTTAATCGAATCGATCAGGTCATTGGTCTTTGCTAAATCAATATAGAAAGGGTCCTCCTTAGGGAGGGTTGCTGATCAAGGACTACAAGTTCCTTTCCCTCCCTCTGACCACTGGCCCTCTGTGACAACAATAGTATTAGTATTATCAAAATTACTCCAAAACAATGAAGAAAACAACATTAAAAAAATAACATTTTGCTTCTATCTAGTTTGCACAATTACAATGAGTTTTACCTGCTCATGTGTAGATGAGCTGAGAACATCGCAAACATTCCCTCTAGGCGGTTGCTCCATATTGTGCCCCTGTGTCAAAGATTAAGTATAAAAATTTTAGCCAAAAATTTATTGACTAAATGGTATGTTGGAGTCATTGATTAGAAGTTGGTTTAATAGTATGTACCACCCCCATGATAGTAGCCTTGTTTGTATCTATGTGGTTCAAATTGTAATCAATAAGAAGCTCTTCCCCTACACGTATTGATTTTATCACACAGATGAATACATGATTTCCCTCGCATGCCTCAAATATGCAATTGGGTTGCTTTATAGTTGACCCAAGTCATGTACTATTTATAAAACTCACAATATTCCTTATTTCTTTTAGCCTTCCATCAATGTATATAGCGACACTTTTACTTTGATTATTGTCCTTTTTTTGTATATAATTTTTCGAGAGTGCATACCTACGCATACTTTTTTTATATTGAACAATATGCATCGAACTTTTGTAATCGTAACATGGTCCAACATACTCCATCAATTCAGAAACTTTTTTGTAAGACACCTTTATGTCGTCAATAGAAAATAGGCCCAAACCATGTAATGATGATGGTGTTATGCGATATATCCTCTCTTAACACAAAAATCAGTATTTATTGGAGGAAGTTCCTTGGGTACCCAATGTTTCTGTAGATGTTGGTACTTCAAGGGCACCTCGATTTTTTCTTCCATCTCATCATCATAAGAACATGACCCCCCTTGAGCAAGAAAAAATTTCATGCATTTATTGAATTTCCTTCTAGTCCTTTGACCTCTAGTTAATCTCCTTGTTCTAGATAAACTGCATGTCTCACTTTCCTCTTCTATTCCTATATTTCCCTCACTCGAGGAAGACACTTCTGACAAATACCTATTCGCTGGTACCTGCAAATGGGAGAGATCTTAGAAGACATCAATCTCACTATTGATAAGTGTATTAAATAGATTGTCTATAAGGAGTATTGACTTATACCTATCGATCCATGAGACTATACGAGATCCTCTTGAAAGGGGTTCAGTTTCCTACAAATGTAATTCAATTATCGTGAGCATAATCACATCATAATCATAATCACATCCATCATAAGCATCACATAAAAATTAAAAACATTAAAAGGTACACAATATAACACCTAAATCAGGCTCACATTATAAGCCTACTAGGGAAGTAGGCCTAGTGAAGGGCTAAAATTGGGTTTTTGTATCAGCTAATGAGTTGAGGGCTTAGTCACCTTGGGGACATGCTATTTGAAGTTGTTTGATGTGTGTGGAGGTGGAGGAAACACCTAGTTAAGGTGAAGTCAAGTTTGGCGCCTATTGAGGCATTATGAGCATTTGATAGTTTGTTGATTAGATTGCTTGGATGAATCCATTGGATGGATTGAGGGACATTCATGGGATTATTCCAAAGATGTAGAACCTAAGGTGGCATAAGGATTTGGTGTGCACTCTGATAGGTTATGGAGTTGGCTTGGATCAAGGAGAGGGATCTTGTGAAGATGCTTGGTTGGTGTTGTGAGAACACTATGGAAGTCCCTCTTGTTATGAATGATTGCAAGTCCACCTAGGGTCTCTGTATCACCTACAGAGGCAGAATTATTAACCAAAAAATTGGGTAAGCACTTATATTATGTTGAAACTTGTAGCTTTTAAATAGATAATGAATAAACTATGTAACCATATATATAAGACAAATATATTTCTATCAAGAAATGAATATTAAATAGATTAAGGATTGATGGCATACCTCTAAATTCCATCATCATCATCCTTGTCATCATCATCATCATCATTATCATCATCATCATCATCATCATCATCATCATCCTCATCATCATCATCATCATTGTCATCATCATCATCATCCTCACCATCATCACCGTCATCGTCATTGTCGTTGTTGTCGTCGTCATCATTATCAACATCATCGTCACCAACATCAACATCATCTTCATCATCATCATCAGTAGCAGCATCATCATTATCATCTTCTTCTTCTTCTTCATGAAAATTTGTGTCAAGAACATCATCCAATAACTATCGATTGTGATCACCATCTACATCATCTTCTACTTCTTCAGTATCTTCTTCTTCCATCGCATTATACTTTATTGGCCTTCCTCTTGGTTCATGTCTAACAAAAAATGACCAACTGGTTTATGTGGAACCTCTGGTAAAATACCTACTCACATTGGCTTGGAAGAACATAGGGCTCATCCCCAACTGGCTCAAATGACTTTGTATTAAACATTGTAAATCCATTATCATGTTCAATAACAGTTCTATCAGGATCATTTGGATTAAGTCGTAGCCTGTACCATTTGACAACGAAGAGTACTAATTTGAAGGAACTAAAGTCACACTCAAGTATATCATCCAAAATTCCATAGTATCAATTTTCACACTCTTGAGGATGTAAGCCGTTTCTAGATGAAATATTAGTCACTTGAAAGATTGCAGTTATTCCTGAATCACAAGTTTTCTTCATGTCATCCAACACTTTGACGCAAAATTTTTGACCATTACAAAACATAGCCTTGTGGTGTTTAACTTGCAATAATATGTGAAACATGTCAAAATTATTGTATCATGAGTTGATAAACATACGAATGATTAATAAATTTGCACGTACCTATAAATATCTTGAACCACGTGCTAAATCTATTTCCCTTTGTGTAACATTGGAATCTCCATTGCGATGAGCTTCTTTAACCAATGAAGATACACCTTCCCATGTTAATGTGCAACCAGAATGTTGACATCATTCAATCCATACCATCATCCAATCAAGATTGTTTGCAATATACAAATGTAGTGCATCCCACTCTCGAACACCTGTACAAAAAAAAAATAGACAACTTACAACCAATTTATTTTAAATATTAAGAAATAATTTATTACAATAACATCTTATAATTTATTACCTCTCACTTTCCTTGATGTACCTTTCCTCATCAAGTACTCCCCTTCTAATTTTTTAAAAGGCTTGAGATCCCAAATGCGATCTACATGGATATTTGATGCAAACTTAGGAAGATATTTAGTAATGTACACCATAGTCTGGTATACCATATATCCCTCTACCATAGAACCCTCAGGATGTGCTCTTTTTCAAACCAAAGCCTTCAAAGATTTCAAGTGCCTCTCAACCATCCACATTGACCTAGTGTGTACAGGTCCACACAATTCAATCTCCTCAACTAGGTGTATGAGGTAGTGTTCTTGTGCATTGAAAAAAGTTGGAGGTAGACACTTTTGCATTTCACACAGTAAATGAGGAATTCTTCTCTTCCAATAGTTTATATCTTCTTTATGGATTTATTTAGATGACAACCACCTACATTAAGAGATTCAAGTCACAAAAAATATATAGATACGAGACTTTACAAAATAATATACAATAGATTACATAGCAAGAAAAACAAATCGCGAATATAATAAATATATACAACAAATTGAACGGATATTACTGCTTACCTCATGTATTTTCCAAGATCATATATCACTTGTTTGATGTTATTGTTGAAGTGCTCTGGGAGAGATAGAGGAAGCATGTACTGCAGTAATTATAAACCAATCATTTCATTGTTTTCTAACATCACATAAAAAATAACACACGTAGTTTATGAATATATTGTAAATACAGAAGAACATATCTTACCTTGATGAAAGTATGCCAATCATGCGTTTTGGGCCCTGGCCCAAATTCACTTTTTTTTTATATGAGATTGTTTATGTTTGCAACAAATCATGTGGGAAATCAAATTTTTCGTATGACTTCTTTTATGGCATCACTTTGTTGCTCTATTAATAACCAAGGAAGGACACCTGTATTAATCTAATCTCTATTGCTATTTGAGTGAATGAAATTCTTCAATGCATGATTGGATTCATGAATGTCATTACAAATTTTGACAATTTTTTCTTTGTCACACCTTCCATCCAATATTTTCCACAATGTCTCTATTATATTCTTTCCAATATGCATAGTATCAAACAAATGCACAATCTGTAACTGCTCGTAGTAGGGCAACCTACTAAATTGTCTGGGATAGCTTTTTAGTCCCTTTGAAAGGTTGTCAGTACTGCCTTGACGACCTTCACGATCATCAATTACACAATTAGTAAACAAAAATCACAATAGAAATATATAAATTACAAACATAAACCATTAGGTGGAATGGCATTACCTCGACGATTAATTCTATTATATTCCAACTTCCATAGGCGAGGTGTCATTCTTTGTGGCTTTGATGTAATCTCTTCTTTCCCATTTAAAAGATATTTTTTTGTGCTTCGATACTTATGATTCCTGTGGAGGAAGTGTCTACACTCATCAAACACCTACTTTCCTAAACTTTTTGAATGACGAGATTTCATCTTTGGACCACAAACTGGACATGCAAATTTTCCCTTTGTTTGAAGACCTACAAGATAATGATATAATTGGATTATTAAATATGTTGATTTTTATAATTATAATTATTGTGTGCAAGTTTAATTCACTATAACATACCACAAAAATGTGTTAGCTGGGGCATCATGTATTTTCCATGCAAGTATTGCATGGAATTGAAATTGTCTTTGTCCTATTGGTCTAGACACATCATACATAGTGACACCGTTCCATAACTCCACCAACTCGTCGATAAGAGGCTCAATATATACATTCATATCTTTTACTTGATATTTACCTACTTGAATGAACAGTAACATTACATAATTATTGTGATCGTTTTACTACAAGATTTTTAAGTACATGTCACTTAATAACTATCAAATGATAAGATACTTGGAACAATCATTGCCAACATAATGTGCTCCCTCTTTATTGACATCCATGGAGGAATTTTATTGTTGATAACAAAAACAGGCCACACCAAGTAAATAGATCTCATCTCTCCAAATGGATTGACACCATCTGTTGCCAATGAAAGCCTAAGATTACGAGGTTCTTCTTTGAAGTGTTGCCACTTTTCCTCTATGTGCATGAATGTCGAACCATCCATAGGGATTTGAATAATGTCATCTTGACTTCTATTTCATGCATGATAATCCATAAATTGAGCCAAGCTACTACACCTGAATAATTGTCGCATCCGTGGAATAATGGGGATGTAATGAAGAACCTTTTGAGGCACCTTTTTTGTTAGTCGATCTGTTTGATATCTACTTGTATGACATATAGGGCATTGTGTTGCAAATTCATGTTCTTTATAATATATAATATGATCATTGGGACAAGCATGTATTGCTTCATACTCCATTCCAATGTCTTTCATAACAGCAGATAATTCTCGATATGAGTGAGGTAGAATATTTGATGGTGGTAACAGAAACTTGCCTATCAATCTACAGCAAGAAATATAATTTTTTAATATAAACAATATTATTGGTACATTATTCACCCTTTGTTAACTATAAAGACATATATGACATACCTTAACATACATGACATTGTTATGTTGGATAAACCATTCATAACCTTCAAGTTCAACAACAACAATACAGCAGAGAGAAGAGTTGTTTGGGAGTCTTTGTATAGGGGCTCGTATGCCTTGTCAAGTAGAGGTACATCGAGGCTATCATCATCATCATGATTAGATACACTTGGACTAAATGTTTCATCGATCAATGTATTTATACCATCATCTTTAATTGTGTTTTCTGGCACATGATCATCATCTTCCATGGGATCATTATCTTCACCTTGGATATTCGCACCTCCATGTTCCTCCACTTCGAAAACTATATTCTTTGAATTGTTGTGGTTCATATCATGTACTTCCCTAGGGAGATCAACCTATACAAAATTGATTAACATAAATAAACCATGATAATCAACTCATCATCAAGTGATTTCATATGTATATAAATTGTTAAAATGATATAATGAACAACTTACTAATGGATGATAGTCATGCCCCCCTTCAATGTGACCATTCTCCCTACAATGTCTCTTAACTATTTTGATTAGCAGTCTTCTATAGTTTAAGCCTTACAAATTTTGCAAGGAAAATAACATTTTCTATCACCTTTTCTTTCCAAGTTAGACCACAATCTAGCGATTCTCCCTATTTTGTTCTTCACTTATATTATCTGACATGATCGTTCTTCGCAGGAAGCAAAAATTGGGCTATGAAAACTTCGGTCTACAACTTTCACAAACTAAGCAAAACTATCAAAAGTACACAAATCTTCTTAGACCTAGCTAAATACTTTAATATTTTAAAAATACTTTCTTTGACTTTATTCCTAAGACATTTAACCCAATCACCTTTTATAACATTCAGTCAATTGCTCTAGGCAAATTTGTGGATAAGATTATCTGTAAAAGTTTGACCAACCGCCTTAAGGTCTTATTTCAAGAGACCTTACAACATTAAGCCACTAAAAAAAATTTCAAAACATATAAGCTAAAATTCTAGTTAAAATATACATTAAATTTTAAAAATATACAATTTCATACTCGAGCGCGCAGTTATAACTCGTACAACGACCTTCTTTCTTAGTTGTAGAAGCTCTCTAGCAATCAAATTATACAAGATACAAGGCCTAACAGCAATTTCAAAACATATAAGTGACAAGGCAAGACATATTACATGACATGGCAAAAGGAACAAAATTTACAAGCTTTAGCAAGACATATTAAACGACATCATAGTGCTAGAGAGATCACAACTATATGAGTCGAACATAGTCATGAAAAAGCACATAAATTAGTTATATATGCAATTAAAAGATATATAGTTAGATAGGGACATTCATAGGGCATATTGAAAATATGAAATGGTCATATAGATTTCATATAGGATTTTGAAGATGATAGTGTTCTAAGGCAAAGAATCCATTCATATAACCATAATGACATTAAATGTTTAAGCATGGACAATCATCAAATACCAAAATAGAGCAGCAATAAATCATTAGCAATAGTATTTGCTTGAAAGTTTCTAAAGTCTTTTCAAAAAATCCATTTTGTACATATCATGCAATCATGGCATTCCATGATACCACGTTTCTTAGATGAATTTGTTCAAAGAGTTCATGTGCCTCGTCTATATTTCCACATTTTTCATACATGTCACAATTGGTTTTGGTTCTATGATGACTACTAAGGGGGATGTTGGTCTCAACACAAGAACTAGAGGTACCATAAAGAAAAATGATAAGTGTGGTGATAAACAATGTCAAGACCATTAGGAACTTTAACAAAACTTCTTCCAAGTGGAATTGGAAGCTAGTACTACCATAATTCTAGATAAATGTGTAAAATAAATTGAGTCAAAAAAAGGAATAAAACAATATACTATATTCTTTTTACGAAAATCAGTAGTTTTTAAGAAATCAATTTGGAGGTTTTCAATTACCATGAATTGGATTGAGAAAGCCTAAACACCTCTATCTTATGAGACTACATATAAAAGGTGTCAGGAATCTACCTCCAGTCAAACAAATTAGAGGTTCCTATAGGATCTTGGGAAAGTATGGAGAAATTTTTTACAAGTTGTTGTAACCACCTTATATAGATCTTTCTCCTATATTCAATATCTAAGATTTGACCATGTTTAAAGATTTTATGGATGAAGGCATTAAACAAACATATTCAACTCTAAATGACGAAGACTAGGTGTCTAAATTACCATTGACAAAGGAAACATAGATTAAAGCTATTGTGAATACTAGAGAATCCAAAATGACAAGGCACAAGGTATAATGGGAAAAAATAATTGATAATGAATCGGACTATAAAACTTGGAAGCCACATGGATGCTAGAGGAAGAAATTAGGAAGAAATGTATTGATTTGGATCAATTTTTCTCTAAGAGGACTTTAGACTTCTTCTCTTCGGGAGTATCATGCAAGAACACCTCAAGCTTAGATTGAAGGCCAAAACTAATTAAGTTCCTAGCAGGGCATAATAAGTATAATAAATTACATCGATAATTTAGACCAATGATGTAATGGAAAACAATGTTTTTAAGCCAAAGTTGGCATGGATTTATACTTTAGGACCAACTAGGCAGCATTTTACATATTTGGTCAAAGAGAGTCGAATGTGATAAAAACCATATCATCATGTTTTTCATGATATTCAAGGTCATCATCACCATTTTCTATTTTCTTGGGCCTTAGAGTGCATATGAATCTTCATATTGCAAAACTACAAAAATGTTACGATGTTGTCAATGATAACATTGAAAATATTTGTGTTGGTCTTCTAGATCCTATTGGCTTTTGGGATTCTGCTGGTGCTGAGCCTTCTACAAAGGCTAGAGGTGATTTTCCCTATAGTGTAGATGTTGGTACCTTTTGTGGATGTGTGTTTTGAATTAGCATCTTGATATGAATCGTATGTACAGGGATATCTATTATCAATTTGCAGCTAAGAACAAAAATAATTGGTGCTTCTTGTTTAGCCTCCAATTAAAATAGGGCACAAAAATTGCGTTAAACTTTCTTGTTTATGACCTATTTGAGATAGATTGGGCTGTAGTTTACGCTGACATCTGTGAATCGTCATGTATACCAATTGCATAGCTGTGAGAGTGATGCTCCTATTTTGTTTATAGATTCACACATTCAAATTTCAAAATAAATATCCACACATTCTTAGTTTCTAAATTGAACATCTGAATGTCATGGAAGAAAAAAAAAGTTTATAGGATATAGGACACTATTCATATAGGTGCAGGTGAACTATTCTCAATCATAAATTAGGGAAAGGCATCCAGAGTCAATACTGGCAGCGAGTGTTATGTTGGTCTAGGGCATTCCGATGCAACCCAAATTTACATAAAAATATACTTTAAACTAATCTAATCAAACAAAAACAAATACTAACTAATCTTATCTATATCAAAGGGTAGAGAAAGTCCTTATCCAAGTACATTTCACAATCTACAAGGAAAACATGCATTTGTAATCTATGGTAGGTGAACTCACCGTGTTAGTTTAGAGTCCCAAGTTTGACTTCTCTATCAAAAATTTTTGGACCAATCATACTTTCGTGTGAGGGCATTTATTGCCACATATGAAATCTTCTCTTTTCCCAGCATGATTGCATTACTGTTGACAGTGCATTAAATCCCACAAAGCATTCATATTAGTGAGAAAAATTAGGATTAGATTTGGGTTGCTAATGCTAGATAGGTCCCTTATTTAGCCCAAATATCTGATTAAGTTTTACCTAAAACTTCAAACTTTCCTTGTCATTTCCACTCCAAGAAAGTTTTCATATTGGAGTCTGTATGATTATTAAAACGGTGAGTTTCTTTGCCACAAAAAAACTAACATCAAATTTGAGTCCAACAAAGGGAAATAGTGTAGATCCAATGATTCTGCACAGAATGCAGTCAATGTCAATAGTAAAATTTAATAAGAAATTTTTTAGATAGTTTAAAAAATTAGAGGAGCATTTGACACTAATTTTACTTAAATGGTGATGCTCGGACCAAAAATGGTAGCTGTCTTGATTACCTACCCATACTGACATAGTCAATTATATGAGTCGAACATAGTCATAAAAAAGCACATAAATTAGTTATTATATGCAATTAAAAGATATATGGTTAGATAGGGACATCCATAGGGCATATTGAAGAAATGAAATGGTCATATAGATTTCATATAGGATTTTGAAGATAATAGTGTTCTAAGGCAAAGAATCCATTCATATAACCATAATGACATTAAATGTTTAAGTATGGACAATCATCAAAGAGTTCATGTGCCTCGTCTATATTTCCACATTTTGCATACATGTCACAATTGGTTTTGGTTCTATGATGAATACTAAAGGGGATGTTGGTCTCAACACAAGAACTAGAGGTACCATAAAGAAAAATGATAAGTGTGGTGATAAACAATGTCAAGACCATTAGGAACTTTAACAAAACTTCTTCCAAGTGGAATTGGAAGCTAGTAGTACCCTCAATAGAGTTAATATGTGATCAAAATCTTTTAATTATTCTCATGTGATCAATGCATACTTATGTAGCTTTTATTTGATTAGTTTATTGTGTTTTCTAAGTTTATTTGGTAAAAGGTGCTTGAGACAAATTTTACATCCTTAGAAATCTAAAGATTTCTATAAAGGAAATGTTGACAGTATCATATGTTTATTTTTTTATGTACTGCTCCTTATATGTTGCACTCATTCTTCATTATCTGTATGATCATAATATAAACATTGTTTAATATGTTTATTTTTTGATGCACTACTCCTTATATGCTTGTATCCGATACATGAGCCTGTAAGGCTAAGGAAAGGACATACCCGTCTGCCAAGGGAGGAAGACTTTTTGCCTCTGGATATCAAATCTACATGGCAAGGCATGGAAAAATGTTTTGAATTGGGTCTCACCAAAGCTATTGGGTTGAGCAATTTTTCCTCTAAAAATATTGAAGATTTGTTGAAATATGCAAAAATTCCTCATGATGTGAATCAAGTAATGTTGCACTGTTTTTAGTTTTTTCTACTATAGTTTTTCTTGAAGTTTTCTTGTATATATTTTCTCCAAGTTTAATTATCTTCATTTTGTTCAAAATATATAAATAATTGACCAAAAGTGGTGGAATACATGGCAGGTAGAGATGCACCCAATGTGGCAATAGAAAAAGATAAGAAAGTATTGTAGTGAGATGAAAATCCACGTATCAACATATTCTCCTCTTGGAGCTCCCAACACCGTATGGGGAAACAATGCGATGATGGACAATCTTGTTGCTCAAGAAATTGCTCAAAAGCATGGAAAGTCTATAGCACAGGTATATATTTCTTATGTCTTTTGTAGGATATTTTATCTATAAAGTCAAATTGCCTCATTTTTTATGTTGGAGACTTATACTTAGCAAGACTTGATTTCAAATAGACTCTTTAAAAAATATTTAACTATACAAATAAACCAAAGATTCATAATAACTATTTTTTTTTTTTAATTTTTGAATGTCAGTCCATATATTGTCTTCTTGCACATTCTTATTATAATGCCTTGCATGTTATTTTTAGATTGTGTTGAGGTGGGGAATAGAGCAGGGAGTAAGTGTGATACCTAAGAGCTTTAATAAAGAGAGGATAACTACAAATTTTCAAGTTTGTAGTGTCATCTACCACAAATTGTTTTACATAATGTATCTACTGCAAAGAGACCCCACTTGAAGGAAATCTGTGAAGAGTTTATGAGAACTCTTAAACACTTGATAAGTAGGAGATAATTTCCATAGCAAGTCAAATCACATAGTTAAATCCTGATAGCAATATCACAACTCTTAAACATGTTTTGATGGAATTCTCTCACTGCATTGGGATTGGATAAATTGAAATGATAACCTTTAAGAGAAAAATAAGTGAATTGGTAAAATCAAAATTCTTGTGAATAAATGAAACTATTTTATCTCAAAGAGAAAATAGTACAAAAATAATGTCCAAGAATTGCAGGCTATGCAGACGACAGATTTTGCAGGACAATCTATGATTTTAGGTATAAATAATTTGTATGATACTAAAATTTGTTGTTGAGATTGTTAGAGAAAAATTAATTATAAAATGTCTAGGAAATGTCTGAAATGCCAAAGCTTGGAACGAAAAACCTCTTAAGAAAAACATGGAATTTTTTTTAAAACAACGCTAGTAAAAGGTCTTTTACGCAGCCCTCTTAAAGGCTTGAGAAAACATAGCGATGTATCAGATATAAATTAATAAACAAAGGTACCTATGAGTTGAACCCAAAGTCAAGTTGTAGAGAACAATGCAGTTGATTTATAAGCCTTCTTATTATGCCAACAGCATCTTTTCTTTGGAAATTGGCCTTCACAATTTGAATGTGATGATGCACACTGTGACTCTATCTCATCCACCCTCACGGCACTCAACTTTGCATGATTATTCTTATCCGCCAAATGGGTGTCGAGATTGCGGCTGCCAAAAATATTTAGAACACAAGACATGAAAATGAAGAGGACTATCAATTCCTTGATGAATGACATGTCCATTGTATTCATAGTTCACAAACTTGTAAAGAATCAAAATAGATGTTTGCTCTACCTATTCAGAGAGGAAAGAAACAACTTGGACGTTCAAATTGTTTGTAACTTGAAGGCTTAGGCTTCTTCTACTTATAGTGAGTGACCTATGTGAAAAGCAAAGACTACATTCCCTTAACTACTCGTGACTAGGGTTTATTACTTGTTACGTTGGTGCATCTTTAGAGATTTTGACCAACAAATTCACACAAGAATATTTTAACTTCATAAATTTTCTATCCATACCTTTCGCCGCAGACCGCAGAGATGGATTTTGAATGTACAATGCCCTGGTTTCGCACCACATATCATAGAGATGCATTCTATAAATACAAATTACCCAAATGACCAACACGCTTTTTGTTTTTTTCCTTATATCCCGTTAACGTTGCAATTGTGACATTGTCGGGTTATAATTGAAAAAAAAAAGCCAAAAACGCTTTGCATTTTCTTACCATCACAAATTGACATCGCAAATGCACCCCTAATGTATTAGTGTCAACTACACACCCATGGAAAAATCTTGCTTAGCTATAGTTTTTTCCACTCAAAAGCTTGGTCATTACATGTTGATTCACACTGTGCAACTAATATCAAAGATTGATCTGTTGAAATTATGTTGTCATGCACACTACTCATAGGGTGCCTTGCCAAATGGATCATGCTTCTCAACAAATTTGGCATCCAATATGTCGATAGAAAAGCCATCAAAGGTCAAGCAATAGTAGATCACTTGGTTGATGCACCCTTGGTTGTTGGTCAACCTCTCATCATGGAGTTCCCATATAAACATATCTACCTAATAAAGGAACCACTATCTTCGAAGTTATACTTTGATGGATCTTACACATCCCATGGTTTTTGAGCCAGCATACTATCGGTCACTCCTCGAGGTGATTACATTCCTAAGTCTTTCAAACTCCAGTTTCAGTGAACAAACAACATCTTAGAGTATGAAGCTCTTATTGTAGGGCTCAAGATAGTAGTTGAGTGGGACATCATAGAGCTACAGGTCTTCAAAGATTCATAGCTTATTATCAAGAAAGTCCTTAATGAATATCAAACCAAGGATGATAAGCTTCAGTCTTACAAAGAATTGGTAGACCTGTTGAAGCAACACTTTACTCAGATCTAATTCACACAAGTGCCTAGATTGTGAAAGAAGGCTACATATGTAATGGCTAATATTGGTTCACTTTTGGAGATCACTTAGGAGGCTACACAATATGAATTCTTAGTCTAGAAGCTACACAAGCTCGCATATGAGAATGATGAATTGACATGGGTATGCATCTTGGTTGGTCCCCAATCCCCATGGTACCATAAAATTCATGCTTACCTACTATCACCCCATCTCACAAGAACCCAATGATAGAACCTTATTCGTAGAATATCTCACTACACTATCATAGCTAAGACCCTATATCATCGTGGTTATCATGAAACTCTTTCTCAATATTTAGAACAAAATGAGGCTACAATGGCTCTCAAAGAGGTACGAATTGTCACTTGACCCAAGCTAAAATTTTCCTCATTGCATAAAGATCATATTTTTGACTAATATGTAAGTAGAATTATTAAGGGAAGAAGCCAGGATCAGGGTCACATTTGTAGATATTCAAGGCATGATTCTTTTGAGCATGGATGCATTGCAGAAACACATTACACATGCCAAAGCTCTCATCCATGATAATAACTTCTTCATAGCTAATCACATGATGGAGTTATTATCAGAACTATAGATTGTATTACATACAAGCAAGGTGTTACAAGAAAATTGGGACAAGACAATGTCATTGATTTTGAAGGTACATTATGACTTCTTATCACATTTTGGCATTGCCTTGTAGCATACACCATTCACATTTATGTCAAAAATGGGGAGAAAATGAGAAGATTCAATAAAGAAAGAAGATGCAATAAAAGGAGAGAAGATTTAATATAAAGGCATGAGATATATAGTAAGTAAAATGTATATATATGTATGGGGGAGCATCATATTATTATACATATACATGTTTAGATAATTAGAAAACATCTCTTGCAAAAGTAGTTTTGAAAAATCTCAAAACAGCATATGTTACCGATTTGAACACATAAGATGGAGACTAAAGATTGTTTTGAACTTAAAATTTTGAGAATTTAGTTTTTGATTGATAAGTGTTTTTGTCACTAATGCCAAAGGGGGAGATTGTTGACATTATGGTCAAGTTTGTTTATTAGTGACACACACTTAATCAAATGGTTAGCATCTATCAAGCTTATCTTATAGTTTATAATGTTAACCAAGTAATTCAGGTTCTACTGAGTTATATAGTTGCTACCGAGTTTGAGAAATAGTATTTAGTTCACACCAAGCAATATCTATCGAGTTGATGAATATCAGTGTAAATCAAGCTTCATAGTGTTTACCAAGTTGCTCGGTGCAAGCGAAGTTTTCCTATATTTATCAATTTAATAGCATCATTAATGTGAATCTAGTATTGACCAAGCCAAGATGTGGCAACCAAGTGATTCAATTTATATGATGAGTTTCACAATGTTCACCGAGTCACCAGTGCTAACCGTGTTTAGACTACTTTAAAAAGAATAGTATGAATCAATCTTCTACATCTATTGAGAGCATGATGATGCTGAGTGTTGACAATGGTTGTTGAGTATCAGAACCTCGCTAAGTTTGTCTTTAGAACTTGAGAACCAATAGTTGGACTGACTTTGTGTATTTTGGTGAAACTTGTACTGTAGCCAACTTTGATGATTTATGATTTGGATTGGTATATATGTAATGTAACGTATCACATCTAAAGAAGTATGGTATGAATATGAAAATATATGTATAAGAGAATAAGTGTGAAGTAAGAAGGCTACAAGTAGTATAAGGAGCAATAAAGATTTATCTATCACAGCAAGGTGATCATTACACTCCAAAGGAATCTCAACCAACAAATTAGAGTTGCAAATCAAAGATCAGCCACTAGTTCCTCCTAATAGGTGTAATAGTTAAATCCTTTCACAAGGTAGACTTAACAATCTTTTGTAAATATCTTTATTGATTGCATACTTCATTGTATGTTTTGTAAATCCTTTTACAAGGTGGACCTAGCAGTCCTTATTGCTCCTAACAAGGTAGATCATCAGAAGTGATCATTGTAAGCCTTATCCAACCAACTTTATATTGTAGTACTAGAGCTTTGCGGTATCATCTCCACCCCAATTTTACATTCTATTTGGAAGGTTTTTGAGTCACCATATCTTGTGTTAAAGTGTTATGAATGCTTTAATGCTTTTAGTTTTTCATGCATGCAATTAGATTAGAATACATATGAAGGATTAATTGGTGAATCAAGAATAAGTTTTATTGATTCTTGATTCACCCCTCCCATCTCAGAAACCTAGCCTATCTTATATTTCTAAAACATCATTCACCTCAAGAAATTATATGCCTAAGATCCTTAGTGTATCCCACTAATCCTATGGAAAAAAAATCAAAAAAGGTCTTAAAAGGAATATAAAAGAGCAAATAATAAAGGAAAGTAATCATCCAATGGTAAAACCTTTTCAATTCAAGTGCCTTGGATAGGTAACTTGGTGAAAACCTAGCAAATAGGTGCCATGTGTGTATACACTAAATAATTATGCTAGAAACACTAATTTACATGAAATGAAAGCATTTACAAAATTAAAAAGCATAACATATATGCTACACAAAGACAAACCCTCAATTGAGAATATGAACCATTAAGAGGTTCTCTCAATGAGGCCTTTCTTGTTTTGGAGATGTGTCTATTTGTGGATTTGGGATGTATGCTCAATTGCTTCCAAAGGCTTCAATGGATTTTTGATAGCTTTTTGGTGTGAGTGAGTGAGGTTGATAAAATGGCTTCTCAAAATAGCATGGTAACTTTACTAAATGGATTGTGTTTTTAAATGGCTTGGGAGGGGATTCAATTTATAGGCTAAGGGCTTGAGGGATTGATGGCTAGGATGCAAGGATGGCAAGATGGTGAGGGAGGGCTAGGATGCACTCAAAAGGGAGCACATGGATTGTGTTTATTTAGCACCAATAGGGAGGTGACACTTGTCACAAGGTGAGTGGATGGGGGAAAAGGCAAGGATGAGTCAACAAAGGAGGCTTAAGGCCTTAAATGACCCTCATAAGTGCTTGTAAGAGCATTCATTGGGCTTGTAAGAGTCTTTATGGCCTTGTAAGAGCATTGAAGGCATGTGGTTGAGATATTTTGGAGGGAGTTGAGATTGTTGACTTTGCTTGGATTAGGAAAGTCTTAAGCTCACTTAGGGAATGTGACAAGGTTGGGGGGGGGCGATTAGGTTTGGTTTTAAGATTAGATTAAGGATGTTAGAGATGTGCAAGTGGATGGCATTACTGAGGGTGGGTGAGCTAGTGGCTAAGCCTGGTTAGTATGGGTGGATGGGGTGGATTAGGCTAAATGGAGGATTAGGGATAAATTTAGGGGTTATTAGATTTGAGGGCTTTATTTATCAAATAGATTTTATTTAATAAATGAGGGTTTTGGAATTAGATAGGAGAATAGGATTTAATTGATAAATGATGGGTTATTTGATTTATCAATTAGGACTATAGATGATTAATTAAATTAATCAGCTAAGGGATGGAAAAGGATTAATTAAATAAGAATTTAATTAATGATGCCTTTAGAGATAGCTAAATAAGATTACTGAAGCGGTGTAATAAAATTTAGGTGTCTACAATGTGTACTTGGCATGTTCATTATCTATCAGTGATCTACACCTCCCACACCATCCTCCACATCTCATCACACATCTTCCTATTTTCCAATGGTGTTCCAAAGATTATGTCATCGCACTATCATAAATCATGACATACTATCCTTATCCCTTAGCTTGGAAAACCTATCAAAATAGTGCATTCTACCATGGTTCACACATCTATCATACTCATGTACCTTACCACATGTATCATATCAATTATATTTTATCTTCTATACCATATCCATGTATCATACCCTTGTAAAAATAATATACTATATGCATCATGCTACCTCCTCATGAGCATTTCACATCATATACAAACCCACTCACATATCACGTGAAATGTCCAAAACATCTTGAAAGTTTGTATAGTAGTACTTGTACCTTCTTAATGTTCCTCATTTAGGTCATAAATCAAAGTAAGTCTTTTTTTCAAACCCTATAGCGAAACCCCATGCCATTAAAGAGTTTCTTCAAGAAGGTTCTAGCTGCCAAATTTTGTCCTAATCCTATAATACTACTGATAAGTTCTTATAGGATGCACTTGTCCTTATGTCTAAAATCCTTGGTTCATCAATATCTAGTCCTACCAATCTCTTTGGAAAAAGGTTACTTTTTTCATGGATTTATAATTTTCTCTTTTGATATTGGATGTCACTTTTTGGGTTCTTTGAATGTATCTTTTCCAAGTAATTTGGTTGTTCCCTCCTCAAGTTTGCCATGATATTTTATATCGTTGTGCACTATGAATGTGAAAATTGGAAAGAAAGGTTTTGATCAGGTCTTTTATGTGTGTGAGTCGATTGAATATAACCCTTGCATGTTCTGAACATGTGTTCTTTCATGATCACATGATCTAGTTGGAAAATATTTTTTGCTTGTGGATCACCCAGTACCATTTCCACTCTGATTACTCTGGGATTCATGTGTGATGTTGGGGCAATCCTTGCATGCTTGTTCAATTTAGTCCTATGTAATTTTGGGGTAAACACCTTGATTTTTCTTTGTAACCTTGGCATATACCTAATATTCCTATATCAAATTAAGTGCTCAAACTACATGGTGGTACTTCTTTGTGAAGTATCCCACCTTCAAGCTTCCAGCATCATTCTATCATTTTCCATAAGTAGAAAAGAAAACTCTTATTCATCTTCCTTCTACTGTCTTTGTATTATTTCATGCTGCATTTATTACTGTAAAACTCTATCCTACCTACCTCCACACTTTCCTTTCCTAAAGAAACCTCCCTACATCTCCTATCCTGCCACCCACCTCAGATCTAATCTTCCCACCTATTCCGCTTTTCCCTTCTCTTTGATTCCCTGACACCCTCACCTCTCCCTAAAATCTCCTAACCCACAATCATTATGCTAAAAGTTGCACATATTGTTCCCCCTTCCCAATCAAAGACTACAATTGATCAGTGATATGTTGCATATCCTATCCCCATGTATGTTTCCCTACCATTCTACTCACATTTCATATCATGTACACTCATCTCTTACCACATTACCATGATCCTTTTTTACATTATTTGTCATCATTTGCATCATCATAACCCTTTAAAGTTTCATGATACTTCTCATTTTTATCATAATTTTTATGGCTCCTTCTTACTCATCATTATCATAGTTTTAAATTCACTTATATTCTCATAATTGTCATAGTTTTAAATCCACTTTCATTATCATAGTTTTAAATCCATTTTCATCATCATAGTTTTAAATCTATTTTTTATTATCATAGTTTTAGATCCATTTTTCATTATCATAGTTTTAGATCTATTTTTCATTATCATAGTTTTAACTCCACTTTCATTATCATAGTTTTAAATCCACTTTCATTATCATAGTTTTAAATCCATTTTTCATTATCATAGTTTTAAATCTATTTTTCATTATCATGGAGTTAAATTCACCTTCATTATCATATTGTTAAATCCATTTTTCATTATATCCATTTTTCATTATCATAATTTTAACTCCACTTTCATTATCATAGTTTTAGGTCCAAGTTTCATTATCATAGTTTTAAAACCACTTTCATTGTCATAGTGTTGAATCCAAGTTTCATTATCATAGTTTTTAACTCCACTTTAATTATCATAATTTTAGGTTCAAGTTTCATTATCATAGTTTTAAATCCACTTTCATTATCATAGTTTTGGGTCCAAGTTTCATTATCATAGTTATAAATCCATTTACATTATTATAAAATTTTAGTTGTCCATATTTCCTTATCATAAAAACTTTTAGTTATCCATTTTCATCATCATAAACCTTTTAGCTATCCATTTTTCATCATCATAATTTGTTTGGCTCATTTTACAATTGTCCATTTATAACATCATACAACTTATCAAAAACATCATAGAGTGTCACTGTCATATTCCACAAACACATCACATCCTACATCACAAAGCATCAGTAACATCATACATTTCATAAAAATTAAAACATCACATCCTACATAAAACATGTCAATCTATCTCATACATCTATCCACATGCATATCACAAAACATCCACACCAAAACATCCCACGGCATAGTACTCGGTACATCCATATTCCACCCCAAAGAATGCTCATATATATATATATACATATATTTATATATACATATGTATATATATGTATATATATATATATGTATATATATATATATATATGTATATATATATATATATATATGTATATATATGTATATGTACATATATATATATATATGTACACATATACATATGTATATACGTATACATATACATATGTATATACGTATACATATACATATGTACATATATACATATATATATACCCTCAAAAGAATAAAGAATACATCCCCCATCCCTAATAGAATACCAAAAGTCCATCATAGTCCAAATCTAGTGTCCATATAGTACAAATATCTAGACAAATACATCGGGTCTATGCTTGCAAAAATACATCTAAAATATTGTACAAAATGCAGCATATCACTACTCATCCTCATCCATCACATCTTTTCCATGAGACTTGCAAGAGTCCCTCTCTATACTTGGTGCTACTGATGGTGGTGATGGTGGCCTCATCTTCCCTCCTATAGTTCTTGAGCTCTCTACCTCATCCCTCCTCCCACCTATCCCTCTATCTCACCTATGGCTCTACCTTGTACGTTGAGACCCAAAAGTCCTCTATGAGCCCCTAGTACTCCATCCACTCTCTCCCCCTCTTTGTCTGCATGTATGTGTGCCAACTACACTTGACTATGTTGACCATCTACAGTGATCTATTTGATCTACTGGCACCACTGCATAATATCTCCCATGGTAGAAACCTACTCTCTCCCAAAGGTCCTCCACCTCCCCCCTTAGTCACCTCATCTTCTTTAATCCTTCCCCTACTACCATCTGTGCCCTCACCATAGCCACCTCCACCAGTAGCCTATCCCTCTCCTCCTAGACTGTGTGTATCTACCCCTGCAATCTTTATCTCCCCAAGTTCATCACCTCCAACGTCCCCTCTAACTACTTAAACTCCATTCGTAGTGTCCCCAACTCTAACTTCACTTTGTTTTTCTAGCCCTATGTCAAATCATGCTCATGTTAGAATTGGTCCCACTCTATCCTAAGTTGATCTCTTTCATGTTGCATATTTTGTAGTAGTTGGCTAGTAGCCTCATGTGCCTATTTTAGGGATGCAATGCATACTTGCCTACAAATCCAGCATCCCTTCCCCCTGAGGATGATCCCCTTTCACCTCCTCCTCCACACACTAGCCCTTGTGGCCCTTATCCACCCTCCTCCTATGGCCTCACATTTGGTTGTATCCTCTCTTCCTCCTACCTACTCTCTCCTCTATCTGGTTGCAGCCTTGCCTCCTCTTGTCTCACCTCTATTGCATCCATCTGCCTCCACCTCAGTGGCACCTCCTCTTGTACCATCACCTTTACTTTTTTCCTTAGCCCCTTGGCCACAAATATCTCATGCCTCACTACTCGGGAAATCTCTCCTACCACTATTGTTGCTCTTATCACCTAGTCTCAGCCTACTTGCCTAGGATGCTCAAACTAATCTCTACACTTCTAAGTAGAGCATGTATCTGCTACACCACCAAACCAATCTTAGTCCTATGGTACTAAGTCTTTCCATGCCTATAGCAACCCCTCCCTCTCCAATGCTGGCCCAAAGCTAGTCATCGACTCTCTCATAACTCACTGATACTAGTTCAGCTCCCCTGGGGCAATCTATGGCCATCCAAATTGTCGCAGAGCCCTATCTAGTTGATACTACTCTACAATGTACTCCCAGCACCCAAAAATAAAACAAGGTGAAATGGTATACGAAAAATGTTACCTCTCCTTCACCCATGGCCAAAGACCCATATACGGCATCCATATAACAGCCTGAATCTCATCAACCTAGACTCACCAGCAATCAACCTCCTTTGCATGGTGATAGGTAAGCAAATCACCCAAGCTATATACCATAGGATCCTCTGCCTACCTGTCTCTTTGCCCGATCGACATAAATGATGCAATATGCTCCCAAGTCCACACCTATAGTAATGTTAGAAGTCCACACTCCTCCCCTGGTGCCTTGAACCCTAGTATACTATATGATGTAGGTCTTGGTATAGCTCAGCTAGCATTAGGAAGCCCTATAAAATAGGGACTCCATCATCCATGATATGAATGATCATCAGTATCAATGCCAGTGTCACTCCTATACTACTAATATCTAGGACAATATACCATGACACCAGCCCACACACATAAAAGTATATCCTCTAATCTATTGCCACCCTATCCAAATACTCATCTATTGGAAATTGGCCCCTCTAGATGAAAAATTGAACCCCAAGCCCCACCAATCTCTATAAATTCATCTCTCCTATAATCTCTTTGCTAGCCATTACTAACGTACCCTGTACGGGTAACCAAAAAATCTTATATACATCCTCTAGCGTGATCATCATCTCCCCTATCAATAGATAAAATTTGTTGGTCTCACTATGCCAATGCTCGCATAGTATTTTCATCATCACCATAGACATACATGTGTGGTAGTCTTACTAGGTATCCAAGTCCAATGTGTTAGAAATAGATAATACTAAGAGGTGGGGGCGGGGGGGGTGGTGGTGAATTAGTATTCTCAATCTTTTTACCCACAACTGAATATTATTAATTACTTTATTATGTGCATAAGAAACTAAACCAATAATGTTGAATAGTGTAAACAACCATACACAAAGAGAGATCATAACACCATATTTTGTTAACTATGAAAACCTTGGCCAAGCGAAAACCCTAGTGGGGATGGAACCCACTAGATGATTCACTATATAAAGAATCTGGTTAAGGATATTGACCTTAGCTCTCTCATCCTGATGATGGATCATTGAGTATGATCTAAAACGTTGATGCTATTAAAACAACACACAATCGCACCCAGAAGCATACATAGGATATTGACCTTGTTAGAAGTCTATGTAGCATGTATAGTGTCTTGAGTACCTGTTAGGAGACTAGGCCTTGTTAGAAGCCTCAACCCTATTAGGAATTGCTTCAACCCTGTTAGGAGTTGGTGGATCATGTACAAATGTGTGCAAGAAGAGCCGACTACCCTAACATGCAACTATACAATAAGTTCTTCAAGAAATAGGTATACATACAATATTAAGTTATTTGTTGTACTCTACAAATCTTTTGATTGATGATTCTTCACACAAGAGTGACTGTACACATATTAATCTACATAAATCTTTGCATCATATAGCAAAGTATCGCATTTACTTGTTACTCACATTTCACAAGATCATATTGACTATGCATTTATTGATCACTAAATCATCATCCACCTTTTTTCACTTTGCTTCCTCTTTTAACTTTGCAAATAAAGTTCTTTACTTATACAAAACATTTTGGTAAATTCTTCCTTAGTCAGCTCATATAACATTATTAGATTCGACTCAACAAAAAATTATAACTCAAAACAATAAATCAAATTGTTAAGCACATTCTGCTAATATACTATGTTCTGCACTGCATCACTAATTCCTTCATAACTTGAACTTGGTTGACTGTACAAACATGCACACTGGTATACATCATCATTCTGATGTCATGCTTCTTTGATCGACTGTGCAAGAGAATATTCTGAGGGAATATTTAGTTATCATCAAAACTATCCTACTGCTTTAACACTGTCTGATACTTAGACAATTTTCTTCTACAATTGAATGAGACTAATCTGCAAAAAAAATATGTTACCATAAATGAAAACCATATATTACCTTATTTGATTGGTTGGACATATTTCCAACACAATGACATCAATATGTGTCCAATTCGCTGGTGTGAACTACTCCCTAGCCTGCAACATGATAGTACATTGCTCTCGCAACACCAATGCATCCAATGTCCACTACATCCACAACATAACATGATGTCAGCTCTACTTTCCTCTTACCAAACACAACTTCCTAACTATGTTTCAATAAACCTCCCTTTTCCTAATCTAACAACCTATCCCCTTTTCCTTTACCTGTAAGCAAGATAGTTCTCCTACAAACCCTAACCCTAACTTGCATTCTTGTTGACTAAATTATTGACAAGATCACTATTTAACCTTTTTTCCTCTCACCCTAACCCTATCTTGTGATCCTGCATTCCCATTTACACCTCATGTTCCCATAGCTCTTGACCCCCATGGGAACACATCTTCCCTGGTCGCCCCTCAATCAAAATTAACCTATTCATGTGTTGACTTGTTTTCTTAAACCCTCTTTCTACGAGACTATAGTCCCACTAATAGGTTCATGCTCTCACTAGCGAGTTCAATGTGTTGCGAAACCTACGAATGAAGTTTGTGTTCTTGCAAGCCAAATTCACATTCTCATGAAAATGTTTTCTGACATGCTTTTTATCCCACCCTCTAAATGCTCGTACAAGATTGCATACCCACAGATCCTCAGCATGATCCCGCCAAACTCTTGTCTATAGCAATGTTATATCTCAATTGCAGGAATGCTCTAAAAGAAATTACACAAAACACAAAGTTGAGTTTTTTGGGCCTACTGATCGATCTGATCATTGTCATGCCCACACTTGTTGTACCACATCAGCTCGGTGTTGTGGTCATCCCTATGTAGCCATCACGTCATCCAAATCAGAGCTCCCAACAGTAATATCTCAACATCAATATGAGAGAAACTAACCCTTTCTAGCCCTCCTAGCCCCCCTTATAGGCCTCTTGTGGTGCACTATTTTCCTTTGTGACCCCTCCAACAATTCCCTTTTCCTCTGACCTTGTTATTTTTGCAATTTAATTATCCTTTTAACACCCTTTATAGTCCTTTTGCATCCTTCTATTTCCTCTTACTCATGCTAACTTATTGTAACTTTTCAAGATCTCGTCGAACCTTGTCTTATCTCCCTACTGCCTTCTTGAGGGGGCATCACACAATTGATTCTCTCCTCTTCTACTCAAGACTGGGGAAACCATGTTGATATTTTGGTACACTAACAATCAACATAGCAGAATTTAAGTGGAGTCATCAACATATGTCCAAAGAAACAATAAAATTATTTGTTGTACCAGATTTTGTACAAATAAAAGATATATTATGAATAATATAAACATATTTTTCAAAATTAAGTTCCAACAATTACATATATTGCATTTCATAGCATATTAAATTGATTATTGTCAAAACCCATCTATGTGGTGGTATGTAAATCAGCCTAATATTGAAATGAAGAATGATACATAAGAATAATATGAATATAATTGCTTATACATTTGAATCAAGTCTTCTCAAATTTCACAAAATTATACAAAACAAAAAACAAACCTAAGTCACCATCAAAAGAGAGACTTCATCCCATCAAAAGGCCAAATTAGTTCTAGTACCAATCTGGCCTATACAAAATCACATCACTTATGTATCCAAGAACAACAAATTGTGTCCCATCAAAATACCAAAACATGCAAATAATGGGACTTTCCACCCACTAACAACAAGAAGATGTATGGCCACCATTGAAACTATTAAATTAGCAAGACATATGAGGAAAATGACCAAATAAATTAAATTTTCCATTTATAACTAATTTGAAATTGCACAAAACATATCTTCAAACACAATCCATCACAAGACATTAATTTCTACAAATCAAACAAGCATTCAATAACCCATTAATACAAGCACTTCATGAACAAATATGCATGTGATCCATTTGATTTCATTTCATTACATTTCTCCATTCTAAGTCATAGTGGAACAACATATTTAAGAGAAACAAATAGTATATTGATCGTGGTCATATTTCCCTTATTTGAAGTTTTTTTGGACAAATTAAATTTTTAGTGACTATATAAATTAATTACTTTCTTCATGTGATACTGCCTACAACTCTATGTTGTATGTAATAGAAAATATTTCTCTTTGTTCTTAATGAGCTATATTACGTGTTATATGTGTGGATTTTTATGTACACTTTCAATGGGATTTTAAGGTATCCTATCATCTATTTGCTTAAGTATTGTAATAGGCATGTCTTTATATTTTCTATATGTCTGCATGTTGGTTGTGAAACTATTAAAGGGGTTTCCACTCATTCTCATAATAGGGATAGTTGCATGTTTTAAAATTGATACTATTATTAGTGTTTCAAATGACTTCGCTAATGGGGTTACCTATGTGTTTTTACTAATATTGTAGTAGTTGTTTCAAGTGAATCAATTAATGGGGTTTCCTACATATTTTTAATAATAATGGTAATAGGATTTGAAGTGTTTCAATGAATTGAGCTTTATGTTAACCTTTCATCTAATGTCATGGTTGTTTATATCATAATATATTTACAATGTTCTAACTATCCACCATGACATCAAGTAGTCAATTGAGTCGCACACCTAAACAAATCAACTTTTATACTATCTATACACCTCAATGATTGAAGTGAACCTATTAATGGGGCTTTAAGTCATAGTGTTATGGGTTTTTTAGAGACTTCAAACTATCCCATCACCTATGAATGTACTGCTAATTTTCATCTTAACTAATTAAATAATCATTTTTATTGAATTAATTTTTATCTTTCTTCAAATTCAAGTTTCAAAATTAATATTTCCCTCTAATTTCTCATAATTGAATAATTTAAATTATCTAATTATTCCTCTAGTATTAAATAAATTATTTTAATTTCTCAATTAATCCCTTTTCTTAATTTTATTTTAATAATCATTATTATTTAATTAATTGAATTTTATTATTTCCACTCATATTTAAATAATATTTTAAGTATTTAATAAATAATTATTTCTTCTATAAATAAATGAATTATTAATTATTCACTCTTCTCAAAGACAACAAAGTCTTCTAAATAAACTCTATCATCCTAAATTTGAAGCACTTCAATTTAGTGGTGGTTTGGCTCCTCTTTAGTGTATTTTGCACTTGCACTGGTTCTCTCTCTCTCTCTCTCTCTCTCTCCCCCCCCCCCCCCCCCCCCACTCTCCTAGGTGAAATTAGGGTAGGACCTAACATATCCTCCTTAATTTCTCTTCTCTTCTCTTTTCACAAATTAAGGTAGGATCCGATTTCTATGAATCCTCCTTTCCTTGATCCTATGTTTGTATTTAATAATAATTTTTCGCTTACCCACCTGATTAACTTTGGCATTTTCACAATTTTGGGATCTCAAAAGACCCTATGACATTTGCACCTCTATGTGTCAAGTTCAAAGTAGGCCTTTACCTAGGCTAAAGGTTGAGGTCATCCTCTACATTGGAGTATAGGTTGAGGTCAACCTCTACCCAAGGCACCAAGTTTTCAATCTATCTCAGGTTAATTTTAAGTTGATTATTTTCTCACCCATTAAGTCAACTCTTGCAAGATTTAGCCCTCAAAATTACTATAAAGAAACCCTACTTTCTTAATTTAGACTAGAAAGAGATAAGTAATGATCAAGAGGCTACGGGCATGCTTGGAAAATATCCCAATTTGGCATAGGTAGATTTCAAGGTGGAAGCTAATTAATTTCTTTAATCATCCATTGAAGCAAGAAGAGTACATTTACAACATTAAAATCAATCATCCAAGATAATATTAAATCAAGCATTCAAGACATTATGGAGTTGGAGATAGGTTGTAAAGATGGCTAGGAGTACATTAGCACTTGGTGGATTGGTATGATTTCCATGTTATTTTTAGATCTATGTTTTGTTTCTCCATATTTACATATTGCAATGCATTCAAGCACATATTCATTGCATTTTCATGCTAGGGTTTCACTCTTTATGGTTAGATCTTGGCATTTTACATTACATAACTCTCTTAAATTATAGATCCACATTCTAGCTTTATGAGCACTATACACATTATATTTTTCCCAATGAATATTCATGGAGGTTGAAATTACTAAAATGGAGGTTGACTAAGGCAAACCCCTATATAGCCACACATGGAAACCATTTACAAATCTACAACTTTTTGAAGGAAAAATTTCTATACAAATCTGGGTACTCTTTGCAAAGAAATTTCTAGATCCAAAATTTATTTTCAGTTATGACATTGTAGGAAGTGTCAAGGTCATCCCTTACCTTACTAGTATAATGTTAGTTTTCAAAATAGATATCAAAGAGCCAAAATCTAAATTTCTAGAGTTTTAGACCTTTTTTGAGCCTCGGGTAGAGGTTGGGGCTGACCTCTGCCAGAGTTCTATGCTAAAGTCAACTTGTACTCTTTAGGTTGACCTTCTCCAATTTAAAAAATAAAGTACAACCTAGTTTGAATTTTCTAGTTTCTATTGGCCATGTTTAGGTTCCCAGTCATTTGGCATTTTTCCTACCTAATTTTTATGGTATACGCATTCTTATTCCTTTTCTTTGTCATTTCATGTTTCAAATTTGATTTTTTGCATATTATCTTTATCACTTTTTTACATTAGGAATCAATACAAACTTTCCAAATCTGCATAGTTTGGGTCTCATTATTTTGCCCTACTACCACTTGTGGCTCTAGCCAGATCTACTTTGTAGGTTGGGATTCCTTTTGAATATTGTGTGATGATGGTGTATCCCATTTTATCCAAAACATAAACATAAATAATATTTTATTTACTTTCTTGTGCACAATTAAATATTTTTTAAATTATTTAATGTTAAATTATTCTTCTAGTCTCAACTCCATAACTACCACTAATCCCAATTTGACTAAGTCATCTATTTTGTCATCTCCCAAATTAATCCACATGATTATTTAATTTATTCAGTCTTTTTTTAAATCAATTTACTCATCTATCAATCAAATATTTTAACTTATCAATCAATTCATGCAACCAATCATTTGCTAATCAGTCAGATTTATCTATTAAATCAATTTAATCTCAATTAATCTTGTCCACTTATTTGTAATTATTCTCATTCAATTTGAATCATCCATTCAAGAATTTGAAATCTATAAAATTATTAGCCTTGCTTTTAAACTTGGATCTTTTTATGAATTCATGTATAGGTTTGCTTGTTTCTCTAGATTAGCAAGCTTATAAGATAAATCAATAGTCTTCAAGAGTAATATCAATATTATTTTGAGTTTCTAAAACTCTTATCAAATCAAGGACTGTAGTTGATTATTCTAATAAATTGAGGTAATGGATGATATTAATAAAAGAAATTTATTACAACAGTTCCAAAATAGCAAAGAACAAGATTTTATGGCATCCTGGCATGATTAGACATGCTCAAGTTATGGAAATGATGAATATTTATTGAACTGTCACCAGTGGCCTATAATGCTAATGCCCATATCAATATGTTGAGGTAGTTTTCAAATGAAAAGGCACTTGTTGGTATCCAAATTAATGACATTTTTTTCTTCATGTCACTGGTGGTTGTGGACACCTCCTTTGGTCATTAATGGTGAAATTGGATGCAATTTTTTACTTCAAATGCTCAAGAATTTGCAAGGAGAATTCAAAAGAAATTTTAAGTTGAGATTGTCTATAATCTTATTTACAAATAGTTTGATGAATGACTCAAGAAATGACTAAGTCAAGGTTCAATCAAAATGGATATTTGAATGCCATAGAAATGGATATTGGAATGTCACACAAAAGTTAACTAGGCTTCATTAAAGTTATAAAAATCTAAAAATTATCAATGATCAACAAAATGTCTACAAAGAAAATTACTAATGAAAGAGTGGTGGGTGAATATGAAACAATGTTTTGTCAAGGAAATATAATTTTCCAAAGTAAATACATCAACTAAATATTTGATCAATGTTTCTCCCAACAAGTATAGTGTATGAGATATTCAAAAGAATGTGCTTTCTTGAAATGCACATAAATAGAAGATTTAAAGAATGAGGTATTTGTCAAAAAGTCTTTAGAAAATTGCAAAAAAAATGCTTTCAATTAGCAAGAAAGTATTATAGCTATTTTTTTTCATAAATGTTATGGTTGACATACATGCAAGTTGTGGAAGCATATACAAGGTCTATGAGCACTTTATCAAAGAAATCACAAAGATGATAAGTGAAAAAAATTCAAGTCAATATAAATTGATGTTAAATCACATTTATTATCTTCATCAACATGTTCCAAAAGTTGGTCAAGTTGTTTAAACCCCCGATGATAGGTAGTGATTTGGTATACTTTCAAAAGTCCCTTCAAAAGTCAATGAAGGTCAAAGGGAAAGTAGTTTATAAATTTTCATAAAGCATATTAATCACCCAAAACACCACAAATGATATTGGTGTTAGAAGTTGCTAAAGTTTTTCAAACCAATTCCAATGGAAGATAAAGCTTATTGAGATTGGATGCATTTTGTGAACTCTCCAGCGATATTAATGATCAAAACTATTAGATTTTCACAATCCATAATAAATTTTTCTAATAATTTCTAGATTAGATTATGTAGAATTTTTTCCATCAACATTTTGAATCGCACTACGTGATCCATCATCAGGTTATATAAGAGAACATAAGGAGAAAAATGGTAAATTGTAGATCAAGACCAAATAAAAAGTGGAAAAAAGGGAAGAGAGAGAAAGAAACACATAAAATGAGAAAGACAAGACTACAACTAAAGCCCATAAAATAACCAATTAAATAAACACAAAAAATAAAGTCCAAAGGAAAAAAAAAAACACACAAAATTAATTATACCACAAAAAAGAAAAAAAGAAAAAATAGAGAAAAAGAAAATATAATATGTAATACCAAAAAATTAAAAAATTATATAATCAATTAAAATTAAAATTAAAACATGAAAATTAAGTTAAGAAAATATTAAAGACTATATATATACATATATATACATATATGTATATATATACATATACATATATATATATATATATATATATATATATATATATAGATATCTACATATATGTATATATATATACATATATGTACATATATGTATATATACATATGTACATATATGTATATACATATATGTACATATGTATATATATATATGTATATATACATATGTATACATATATATATATATATATATATATATATACATATGTATAAATATATGTATGTATATATATATGTATATATATGTATATATACATATATATATATACATATGTATATATATATATGTACATATGTATATATATATATATATATATGTATACATATGTATATATACATATATATATATACATATGTATATATACATATGTATATATATATATGTATATATACATATATGCATATATGTATATATACATATATGCATATATGTACATATACATATATGCATATATGTACATATACATATATGCATATATGTACATATACATATATGCATATATGTACATATATATATATATATATATATACATATGTATATATATATGTGTGTGTGTGTGTGTGTGTGTGTGTGTGTGTGTGTGTGTGTGTGTATTAAAAAAGCATGTGTGGGTGTGTGTGTATATGTACATATATATTATGTGTGTGTGTGTGTGTGTGTGTGTGTGTGTGTGTGTGTGTGTGTGTGTGTGGATGTGTAAGTATGTATGTGTGTGTACACACATACACACACATATTGTTGGCAATTTGGCTAACTAGATAAGTTGTAGTTGTCATTTATGGCAACATATATCTTGTATGAAGAGAGCATAATGTAAAGTTAAATATACAACAATTATACCTAGAAATTTGTCTAAGTATTAGTTAGTTTATTTGGCAGAATAAATACAGTTTTGATATGTGCAGTTGACAGAGACATTATTGGCAACTACATAGTTAGGTACAAAAAGGATAGAGTATCAAAATGATGTATGCATGAGCGAAAGCCACTACAGTTAGTAAAGTGATATAACAGTTTTACCAGTCTCAACAAAGAACAAGTAGAACAAAGCATAATAGGAAATATATAATTATGGATTAAGGAATTATTTTGTTTACAAAATAATCACTTAATTAACTAGGGATGGCACCCTAGATCTTAACCCTAAGTCAACAAGATCTAATTTCGTATTTTGTAAAGTGTTTAAAAGCTTGAGGGCCAACTGGACAGAATTTTGTAATTTGTAAAGCTATAAAAGAAAATATAAAATGTGAAGTTAAGTGTGATTTTAAGGAAGACTATGTGAATTGCATGTGATGTGAATTCTAATGCATGATCGAAGGAATGTGAATATTGTGATGAGTAGGAAAGGAGATATCAAATATTGAAGATATCAACAACAGTAAAAGAAGTTTTTGTATTTATCTCTTTGTATCAAGAAACTACATTGTATATTGTGTGTTTAGGCAGTGGGATCTTCTTGCATACATTTTTTATTTGTATATAATAACTCCTAATAGGGTTGAGGCTTCTACCAAGGCTTAAGTCCTCTAAAAAGGACCGAGACACTATATGGATGTAATAAACTCCTAACAAGGTCAATATCTTAAACCAAATACTTTTGATTAGTGGATCATTTTGTGGGTACCATCCCCAGTGGGGTTTTTCCTTGGCCAAGGTTTCCCTAGTTAACAAAATATGAAGTTATGAGTTCTCTTATTGCATGGTTGTGTTCACTATTCAATATAATTAGTTTACTTTCATATGCAAGTTATAAGGTGATTAATAATATTTAGATTTGGGCTAAAGTATGTAGATTACTAATTCACCCCTCCCCCCCCCCCCCCCCCCCCCACTCTCAGTATTCCCTATTTCTAACAATTGGTATTAGAAAACAATTAGTCAGAAGAGGCCTAATAGCTTGAGTAAGACCCCTGTGGATATAGAATAATTATAGAAGAATCTCTTGAGAAAATTGGCATTCTCACTAAAGAAAGAGATAATCTAAAAGACAAGATTGATCATCTCAAATCTAAAAGAGAGCCTAAAGATCAAATTAAATATAGTGATGAAGTTTTGAGATTGAAGGAAGAAAATGAGATACTGAAACATGAATTGAAGATCATTGAACTAAATTGAGCTCAAAGAAAGACGATGAAAAAATTGAGTTAGATCTGAAAAAAAAGAATGCATATCTAAGATCCTATCTTAAAAAATTATATTGACTGAACTTGAATCCACCAAGTTGGAGTATGCAGAACTTAAGAAGTACAACACTATTGTAAAAGGAAAGTGATGGGGAGCTTTTTCGCTCTAGAGATTTCTTGCTCTATCAAGGCTACTCCTAGCCTACTTAAGGTTACTACTCCTAATCCCAACCTAGAAGATCCCTTCTTAATCCCCTTTCACCAAGAAACCCTCCCAACAATTTAAGCTTCCATCCTTGACCTTCAATTCACAAACTATGTACTTTTTTGACCTAGTGAGGCAAAACTTCACCAAATGTACCTAAAGGGACAAAATAAAGTTTAGACCATCTTTCCATGGTTCTCACCACATTTCATGACTTTCTACATCATTTTTGTAAGTCTACCATACTCAAAACTCTGAATTTTCGTATTTCCTCGTGTAGCCCTAAGAACCCCTATTAGCCCTCCTAAAAACAAGGAACAAGATATAACTCCCAAAAACCCTTAACAAGGCCACTTGTCTTCAGGACTTTGATTCTTAATGACCTAAGGTTAAATATTTTTTAGGTCTTAAGCTCCTATGGTGACCGTATTGTATGGCTCCAGAAAACCCTTGTTTTAAGGGTTTTAAAGGGAATGACAATGAATCTTTCACCAATGGTTTTAAACCCCACTTCAAACCTCCTAATCTTATTTATGAACCCTTTACATCCTACTTATTCATTTCTCAAGAAATATTGGCACATGCCAATGATCTGTCTTCTCCAAAATTATGTTACAAGCATTGATCGCACCTTGCTAAGGCTTTCTTGCTTGCCTAGAGATCACTTGTAAAAATAGTTACTGGACTTCCAAAAACCCCAAAATCATTATTTAAATAGTATAAATAGACCATCACTTGATTCCCAAAGGCCATAGAGTTTCAAGCATGGGAGTTCAAGCTTTGGTCATTTTCATGGAACACTATCAAAACTAGACAATAGGAATGAAGTATCTAATTAATTTTGCAAACCTGGTTAAATGATAACTCACAATGCATATAATCTCTACATCAATCCAAGAATCTATTCCATTTATAATAGTAAGTTATTCAATAAAAATCATGCACTGAATCCTAAAAACTTTGTTTTATGTCAATTAAACTCCTCCTCACACATGTGTTGTCCGTACAATGGTATGTCCAACCCCTGGAAATGAGCTGGAAAATTCTTAAATAGGATCCCTCTTCCACATTGGCCTTTTTTTTTATCCATAACCACCCATGTAGCTCTTTCTTCAAAACTGTGCAAAAAGATGCTATGCAATTTTGAAAAAACTACAAAGTTGTTAACGAGCAACTTTTTGACAACTTTTGAATTTTTGCAAGTTGAGCCTTCAAACTTGACCAGTTTGTTTCCAAACCTTAGAAGATGAGCCTATCCCACCTAAGGACCACTTTTTAATACATCTTGCCCCTTTTAGGAATTTTCCACATTTTTCCTCATTTAGCAATTTCTAAGCAATTTTTGCCTATTAGGACCTAATTGACAAAATTTGACTCACAATCCAAATCCTACCTATCCAAACCTCTTAAACTTACCTTGGGACTTTATCTGTAGTTCTTATTTCCTCAATTCCTGGTTAGACCATTTACAAACCAAAATGAGTTAGGGTTTCACCTTTGTCCCTAGGTGTTCCTACACCAAAAAGATAACCTGGACTAAGCAACAATTAGAGAAGTTATATTCCACTAGTGAGAAAATTGATGAGAATTTATATTTTCAAAGACCTTCTTATGATAATATTGGTCTTGGATATTTCATTAGAGAAAAATCAACTAAGAAATTTGAATTTGGAAAGGAACCTAATCCTGAAATTCATCAGCCTATACAACAGAAATAAGAACTGAACAAAGTTTAGCCAAATCAATCTAATAGTTCACCTAAGGAAGTTGAACAAGTTGATCAGCCTAAACAAATTGATGAGCCTAATTAATCTGAGAAAAATGAATCATCGAAGGAAGCAAGCTATGATCCAAAGGTAGATGCTTTGCATGTAATGAAATTGGTCATATGAAAAGGGAATGCATAGGTAAGCCATTTAAACATGTTACTAATTTTAATTGTAATAATTGTCATGGTTTTGGTCATAGAGAAGTTAATTGTAAGAAACCCAAATTTGATAATATTAGTAGAAATAGTAAAAAAATTAGAGGCACTAACCCCACAACAAAAAGGAGGAGATCTAGTGAAGAAACTAATGGAGCAAGGAACAATATTCTGTGTTACAAATTTAACAACTTTGGACACATAGCCAGAATTGCAGAGCATTTGTAAACTAGCCTAGACCCAAATTTTAAAACAATGCACTAGTATGTCACATATAGCAAGATTTTCCACATTGAACATGAGGAACAATATGAGGAATCCAAATTTTAGAAGGAACACTAATAGAAATATCACAAGGAATAATAACAACAATAAAAGTCAGAAAGAGAGCTTAAAGGAACATGTGGAAGAATTTAAAGAGGTATTTGTCAAAGCCAAAGATCTATCTAGTTCACATGTATTATTAGAAGAACAACCATTTGATGCACTTGAAGGAAGATTGAAGTCAGCAATCATATTTGATTTAGCTTACTTGAATTAAATACTCTAGATAAGAGATTGAGCATCATAAAGGTAAAAGTTATGACAGAAAGAGAGTTAAGGTTTGCACAGTTAGCATAAAGCAAAATATGATGGTGTGAAGTTTTAGTCAAGAGTGCAAATAATTTGGAGATCGTATGTGAGTGCACAAAAGAAATTGAGTTGTCTAGTAACTAGAAACAACTTTTTGGTGATTGCATACTTATGCAATTAATGCAGCAATGAATTGATGTTAGGATTAACCTCAGACAGAAACAACAATTACATACAAATATAAACAATATCAAAAAATAATAAATCACACAGAAGAGAACACAAACACAAATATTTAACCTCGTTCACCCAAACCCTGGGCTATGTCCACCAAATAGCAAGTCTAGCATTATTACGATCTAGTGATTACAACTTGATTACAATCTGTAATCCCTTACAATTCAATACTACTGCAAGAAGCAATTTTTGCATCACACCTTAGGAAAATCCCTAACCCTAAGCCCTTTTATACTACTATTTTTACCACTTTAGGGTTATAATTAATTGTTACATGTCAGCCCAAAGTCTTGATAAAATAGGGCCCAATTTATTTTTCAAAGAATTATGATGTATAGTACTTCCTTGATTAGTCACCACAAACTAACAATCTCCCACTTGGGGACTGATCAGGCTCCACACTAGACAAAAATCTCCCACTTGGAGATTGATCCTATAGCAATACTGCTATCAGATGGGGCTCCCACTAGATTAAACCACCTTGGACTTTGTTGTTCTTTTAGTCTATTCATTCTAGAAGACCAACTAAAGTTGAAGAGGAGTTCAGCTTCTCCTTTTTTACTACCTTTGTAAACATATCTAATGGATTTTCATCTATATGTATCTTATCTAGCTTTAACTATCCATCACCCAAAACTAACTGAATGAAATGGTACCGCAATTGCATGTGCTTTGTCTCCAAATACAGAGCTGAATTCTTTGCAAGATGAATGGCACTCTAATTATCTGTAAACAAATAATTATCCTTTTGAGGGTGTCCCAATTCTTCCAAGAAGAACTAAATCCATATCATCTTCTTGGTTGCCTTTGTAGTAGCAACATACTCTGCCTCTGTAGTGGATAACGCATTAACCTTCTACAACTAAGAAATACAAATCATAGCTACCCTCCCAATAGTAAATACATAACCTATAGTACTCTGCCTAGTATCAATATCCCTTACCAAATCTGAGTCAACATATTTCTATAAATCAGTAGTAGAGCCCCCAAAATGTAGACACTTACTAAATTTTCCTCTCAAATATCTGAGAATCCACTTAACTGCATTCCAATGCTCAAGCCCTGGATGACTCATATACCTACTAACGACTCCCACTACGTGTGCAATATTTGGCCTTGTACATACCATAACATACATCAAGCTTCCTACAGCTAAAGCATAAGGTACCTTGGATATCTTATCCTCCTCTTCTTGTGTCTTTCGACACATCTCCTTGGTCAACTTCAAATGATCAGGTAAAAGTGTGCTAACAGCTTTAGCGTTCATAGAGAAAAGTTGTAACACCTTCGCAATATAATCATCCTAAGATAATGTCATTTTATTGTTCTTCCTATCTTCTCAAATCTTCATATGAAGGATTTTTTTTCTACCCCCAAATCCTTCATAGCAAATGCATGTGTTGACTAGCATTTCAACCCCTTAATGTGATCCATGTTAGACCCAGCTATAAGCATATCATCTACATATAAATATAAAATAATGTAGATTTCATCATCCAACCTCTTAAAGTAAACACAATGATCTGAATGACACCTATTATATCCATGCTCATACATAAAATTGTCAAATTTTAGATACCATTGTCAAGGTGCTTACTTCAAGCCATATAAACTTTTCTTTAATTTGCACACTAAGTTCTCGTTACCCTGGACCTCAAATCCCTCTAGCTATGCCATATATATCTCTTCATCCAAATCACCATGAAGGAAGGTTGTTTTAACATCAAGCTGCTCCAAATGCAAATCTTCAATAGCTACAATACTTAAAATAGTATGAATAGAAGTCATTTTTACAATAGGAGAGAATATCTCATCAAAATTAATGTCTTTTTTCTATGCAAATCCTTTTACAACTAACCTAGCTTTAAATATTTTCTTACCTCTATCATCTTCTTTCAACCTATAAATCTTGTAAACCCATTCATTCTATAAAGCTCATTTACCTGTAGGCAACTTGCATAAATCCCAAGTCTTATTTTTTAGCAAAGAGTCCATTTCATCTACCATTGTAGACTCCCAATGAATCTTAGTATCCACGTGCACAACTTCATCATAATATTCGAGTTCACTAGCATCAACAAATAAAATAGAATACGAAGAGGGAGAAAATCTTTATATAGGTCTACTTAGCGTTGTTGATTATCTAACATTCACTGGTGTGTATGGTATTTTTTGTTGTGGTTGTTACACATCATGAGGAAGTAGTGGAACATCATCTTTTGGAGTATCATCCAACACTACATAATCATCTTCTTTCTTCTCATGTTGTTGCAACACATCTTTGTACAACACTTTCTCATTGAATATGACATCCCTGCTTATTACAATTTTATGATTTTCAAAATCCCAAAGCCTATAACCAAATTCATCAATGCCATATCCAAAAAATATACATTTCTTTGACTTAGCTTCTAGCTTGGTTCTATTTTTAGAATCAACATGTGCAAATTCTTGACAACTGAAGGTTCTGAGAAAATAATAACTCACCTTCTTACCAATCCATGCTTCCTTTGGAATACCATAGCCTAAGGGAGTAGAGGGAACTCTATTAATCAAATATATAGCAGTGTTGATAGCCTCTACCCACATGTTTAAGGGCAACCTAGCATGTAACCTCATGCTCCTTGCATGTTCCATTATTGTCTAGTTCATGCATTCAGCCACTCCATTTTCCTATGGAATCCTTGGAACAATTTTTTGTCTATGAATATCATTAGTGAAGGAATAATCTTCAAATTCATGACTACAATACTCACCACCATTATCAGATCTGAGACATTTTAATTTCTTATCAATCTCATTTTCAACCAAGCATTTCCATTTCTTAAAAGTTTGAAATACATCAAATTTATCTCTAAGGAAATAAATCCATACTTTTCTAGTTCCATCATCAATATATGTAACATAATAATGAGGTCCGCCAAGGGAAGATACCCGAGTTGGCCCCCATACATCTGTATGCACAAGCTCTAATCTCCAATTTTTATTTTCCTTCCAAGTCTTCACAAAACTTACTCTCTTTTGTTTTCCATATGCACAACTTTCACAAAAATCCATGTTAACACATTTTAGACCTAGTAAAACTTTCTTTAAATGAAGTACTCTGATACCTTTCTCACTCATGTGCCCAAGTCTTTTGTACCACAATGTTGTATCAAAATCTACAACAACTAATTGTTCTCCCTACTCAACTACAACAATTGTTCCTAAACATTCATTTTTCTCTTAAACAATCAAAGTAGAAGGAACATTATGGCTTGTACAAAGATATAAGGTGCCTACTTTCACAACTTTTTCTACCGCGAGAAGACCTTTTGAAACCTTCCAATTTTTATCATTAAAAGTAACTATACAACTCTCATCACCAAGGTACCTTGCTAAAATTAAATTCCTACTCAGCGTTGAAACATGTCTTACCTCATGTAGTAGCCAATGACTCTCATTCTACAACTTAATCTTAACTTTTCCCTTTTCAACAATCTGACAAGGTTCATTATCCCCAAAATAAACAAGCCCAAACTCCCCTTGAACATAATCAATGAAATAACCTCTATGAAGTGTAGCATGAAATGAAGAACCAGAATCTAAAACCCATGAATCATCAATACTTTTTAAAGAAAGAAGCAAAGCATCTTCTTCATATTTGTTACTTACCACATTTTCCTCCTTGTTCCCTTTTGGTGTATCTGCTTCATCGTTCTTTTGAGTCCAGCAATCTTTCTTCTTATGCCCTAGTTTACCACAATACCAGGAATATATTGGTCCTTTGGATTGAGACCTCTTCCCCTTTGACTTTCCTCTTGATTTCCCACAATTTATAGAATTATTTTCTCTCTCAGTCATTATACCTTTGCTTTGTGCATTCAAAGAACTTTTGGATGTAGACCTACTGATGTTTTCCTATGATTTTCCTCACTCAAAATAACATAGATCACATCATCATATTTTAGGGTATAAGATCCAAAAATAGAATTACTCACAATCATTACCAAGCCATTCCAGCTTTCAGGCAAAGAACAAAAAATCAAGAGAGCCCTAATTTCTTCATCAAAATCAATACCCACAGAAGATAACTGACTAGTAATAGTATTAAACTCATTTAAATGATCCACAATAGATCCGCCTTTTTTCATCCTCATATTAAATAAATGCTTCATGAGAAATACCTTATTTGAAATGGAGGGCTTTTCATACAATTTCGCTAGAGTTTTTATCAACCATTTTGTCATCTTTTCTTTTGTAATGTTAATTAGACAATAATTGGAAGCAATTCAAGTATTAAAAATGAGATTTTGTGTACCATTTGATTGTGTGAGAAGTTAAGGAGCACCTTAGAGAGAAGTGAATGTGAATTGAAATAGGTTTTCAAGTGTAAAGTGAAGAAAGCCCTTGTTACACAAAAATGAGGTATTTATTATCCATGCAAGTGAAATTCTAAGGTTTAATCTGAACAATGGAAACACCCATAGTCTGTGATGTTAATGAATGCCCTAGATTCAAGTTTAACAAAACATCCTTATGTATCTTTGGAAGATGACCAATTTCCCAAGTTCCAGTGAAAGTATTGCACGTAGAAGACATTAGAGATTACATTCATTATAAATTTGAGAGCATTGGAGATAGTGAAATTCACAAGAATTTAGACCTAGTATGTAATAATGACCTATCTCTTAAACAAGAGTTTGAACACCTAGCTGAGATGAATATTATAAGGTACATGTTCTACATTGAATTTGATAATCATGAGTGGACTAGGATAATTCTAAGTTGAATCCATGAAGATATATTTTGGGTAGGAGATATTCCTGTGATGATTGACAATGACATGATTCACAAGCTCACTAGTCTAAGTAATGTAGGTTATAACCCTATCAATGAGAAGAATGTGAAGAAAATTTTAGAAACCATCCTAAAAATAAAATCAGATGGCAAAAATATGAGATTAGACTTGATCAAGGAAACTGATGTCACATTGTTAAGAAAAGACATTGGTTAGAAGATGAATTATAGTTTTAGGTTGAACTTTGTGTCTGTTGGATTCATCCATGCAGCCTATTTGATGACAATGAAGAAACAAATGGTAAATATGTGTGAAATTATAAAACAACAATTACTATACAACCTTGAAAGATTGAAGAAAAATAAAGAATGTAGTATTTAGATTTGATTCCTTATTGACACATATATTCTTTCAAGTCATGAGGAAGATTGCTCATATTCCTGACTATGAGTGGAATGGAAACAAATACACCATGAATCTGATAACCCACCAACAAATACACCATGAATCTGATAACCCACCATTACAAAAGACATTTAGAGGAGAGGATAATAGAAGATATCACAAGGTGATGAGGAACTCCTAGATTGAGATGAAACAATGATACATAATTCCACCAGTTAAAAAATACATAGATGATATTTTCTTCATGGTAGAAACAGATGTTACTTGTATGGAAGCAATTGAGCCAAGAGTTAAATTCATTAACCCTATGGGGTATGAAATGACTAAAAAATTTATTGAAGGCTATGCTAATATTATTCTGGAATCTAAAGAGATGAGGAATGTCCTAGATGGGGGACATATGATGAGAAGATGAGGGAAGTTTAAAGTGAGTTGTATAGCAAATACATCAAGAAGAAATTAGAGAAGAAGATTGAAACAATTATGAAAGAAACTAGTATGACTAAAAAAGAATTCAGAGAAGTAATGGGAATTGCTAGATAAATGAGGGAAAGTGGAAAATTAGAGGTTTACATAATAGGTCAAGATAATCACACCACTATTCCTCTGACAAGGCTATTATATCCATTTTAAGGACTATCTATTCCATTATGAAAATACATTTGAATTGTCAACACAAGGACGTAGGACTTGAAATGGGTCAGCACAGTATGTGCACTAAGTTCCTTTAAGAGTCTTAACACCTATGTTGCAGGAAAGTAAAATGCATGAAAGGAATCTATACTACTGGCATAGAACAGTAAACACAGTTAGACTATCAATAGAGAACTATGGAAACTACAAAAAAGGGAATTCTAAACTAGTTAACAATTCAAACATCCACTATGATCATTTTCCACAAGTGGTACAGGAACTTTCAAAGTAATTATGTTGTAGGACTAATATAGTAAATCTATCTTAAATAGGAAATTGCAATAAACGAATCTACTCTACCTAAATCTATTCCACCTCCCAAGTGGGCCCCCTTGGTTGGCTCCAACTAACTAAGAACACAACAGGTAGTCCAAAATCACTCTCTCATTAGAATTCTTCTTTTGTTACATGACTGAATAATTCGTAGAGAATAGAAAAAAAAACTTCAAAATCCTTCCAACTCCCTCTAACTTTTTCCTTTTCTCCCATATATATAGAGGATTGAAACTTATTACAAACATAACATTAAAAAAAAAAACTAGGAGCAAACATTGTCAAAAAAAAATGGCAGAATGTCAACCATGAATTTAGAACATTGATTAAGAAATAGAATAACGGTCCATAGATAATGTAACAAGTCAGGTTTCTTGGAATAACTCCTCTCGCAAACACAGCTTATCACCCAGAACTAACATGTGCTTCTCATGCTATGACCGATCTTCATTCTCCTTCTTTAATATGGTGCTCACCACTCTTTGCACCACTTCTCCATTTCCTAAAAATTAGAAACATTAAACACATATGCACAACAACATTTCTACTCTCATTCAAATATTAAAACATAACTTAAAATATTTGTATGAAATACTTCACTTTATATATAATATTAAGCAAGGTATGTTATATCCACTATCCATAGGTTTAATAGGTTCTAGCTACATTCAACATAAGTTCACAAGACATTTAAAATAGATATATTGAAAATATTTTTCACACAGCTCAAAGAGTAAGTTCAGACTATATAAAAACTATATCAAATTTGAGACATTAATATGCCTCATCATCTACCCCCCACTATGTAAATGCTTGTCCACAAGCATTGTACTTCTTTGCCATCACTCTGAAATCTCCCACTGTTGTCTTCCCCTGTTTCCCACTTTTGAAGGTGTAGAAATATCCTCTGGATCGTCTCCAATGCTCACCCAAGTGTTCTTCAACTAATGTATCTAACTTGGTAGCATTGCTTTCATATAAGGGCCAGAAAAGGGTAGGAGGTTGGAAGGTTAGTGGCATCCATAACTCTTTCCTGATTTGCCTTCCCAATTGCATATATTTAGCCACTCTATTTACTGCTACCTCAAAATTAATAGGGCTATGTGATTTAGCCTTCTTGAAAGATTCTGGCAATCGACTCCATCTATTTCTAAGCCCTACAATTGCTCTCTATTGTGTGAAATTAGGAAGTGTCTAATACTCTCTGCAAACTTTTTCCATTTCTTCAAATACTTTCTCTTTGATTTCTGGTTTTGGACTTCCACAAGTTAATTTGAACCAATCTCTCAAGAGGTCATAAGGCTTATGGGATTTAGCTGGAGTGGTAGTGGTTCAAACTTTTCAAGGCCTCTATAGGTATCTAACTGTCTATCATAATCTGTTTCATTGTGCATCCATGACATTAGAGCTCTTAAGTGAACATTCTCTATGTAAAGCAAGGGATTCCACTCTGTTTCTTGTGGAATTATGAAATTATGCAATTAGAGCTCACATAACAAGCCTTTTTTGCCATAAGGGAAAAGTTTGAAACACATTATAAAATTCTCAAGCATTCTTCAATTCACAATCAATATTTCTCATTATCATCATCAACTGGAATAATAGAAATTGTTCTTTCAAACACATAGAATACACCGCTGGGGGTGTTCTATAGGCCATAGCCTAATCAACTAGCTTCAAAGCTTTATTCATTTGTTGCTTTTGCTATTCTAGTTGCTCCTTTAATGATTTGATTTCCTTGTCTCTGTCAAATATTGTCTTTTGCATCTAGTCTCTCTCTTACTTCCACAAGGCTTTTTAAAAAATAAAATGATTGTATAGACCAAACAACATTGACTGAATTTTTTATGATGAAAATTCTCGAGTTTCAAATTTCATCTTTTGCTCTCTAGAAACTTGTTGTAAATGTTGGGTGTACCAAGAAGATTTATAAGGTATAAGAAAGACATTGGAATATTCAAGGACTGGAGGCACAAAAGTTTGATCATTGCTAGGTGCTTTTTCTAGAATAGTAGTGGGATTTGATTTGCACATTTTCTTATTCTCTTGCGGTGTCTCCTTGATAGGCTCAGTTTCATGTGTTTCTACATTTTGGGGCTCTAATTTCATAGGAGAATCATCTAGGACATTTTCAACTACTAACTATGTATGAGACTTTGGAATTGGGACATTTGGTTTTTCAATAAAAGTTGGAGATACTTGACCTCACATAAGAGGGCTTCTATGTACAAGAACTTCTTTAGCTTCAACCACTTTGTGTATCCATTTTGGTTTAAGTGTAACTAGAGTAGATGCTGCAGGAACAAACCTCTTTATTTTTGTTACCTTAATGGAGGGATTTTATACTTCCTTTTCAAGGTTAGGGCTAATATTATGCTTGTCTTTACCCCCAGAAGAGCTTGGCATATCATCCTCTAAATTAGGCTGAGCAGATTTATCAGGAGAGGGTTCTTTTTCCATCTCAACTAGATTTTGAATTGGCTTTGTGGTTTCTTCATCATTTTCTAAGTTTTGAGGAACAGGGTTGGGTTGCGATTGTAAGGTCTTGGATTCAACAAATTATGGCCATGAAATAGGGGAGGAATCCCTAAGAGATCTTCCAACTAGAAGCTTAATGAGGGCATGATGGGAAATAGAGTTTGTGTTTCCTTTTTGAGTTTCCTTAGCACTTATGCAAAACATATTGTAAAGAAATTTGGGAACATTAACTTGCATGTTACGCCTTATGCAACTAAGCAATTTAAATTGATGAGCATGCAAGTTTGAAAACCTATGTTCACAGGTTAAATATCTAATAATGTGGGTTGCTAACTCTAGATATGGAGGTGGAAGAGAAAGTCTCTTACATCCTTGTTTTGTAATGTCCAGTTGAGGGTCACCTTGATGAGTGAACTTTGCCCTTGAAGACCTGACATCATGTTCATTTGGATAATGTTCCCCAATTACTAGTAATCATGTGATCTCTATTATCCTTTCCTTGGTAGCAACCACTCTTAATCCCCAAACTAAGGCTTCCCCTTCATTAGATGTCATCATGAACTCCATTGCCACTTCTTCATTGAATTATGTTAATTATAAGAAGTAACCAAGCCATCCACAAGCATGAAATCACCAAACTGCTTCAATGTTCGTGAGTAAAACATTATGAATGAATGGCTCATACCTCTTTAGTTGTCCCCCCATCTTCAAAATTTTTGACTTCCACTCTTTCTACTGCAATGAATTTTGGCCCCTCTTACCTCTACAAATTCCCTCTTTCTCTGAACTTCAAAACTAATCATTATGAAAGATGAAAAAAAATGTCGTATGTCGTTACCATTTCTTGTAATCAAGACCCTTTTGTTTCTGGCATGTAGAATAATCATACATTAATGATGAAGGAAATTGAGGCTTTAACTAAAGGTCTTCCCATAATAACTCTTAGTCCTTTCAATCATGCCAAGTATAGGAGATCTTTTCCCAAAAATCACAATAAAAAGGTACGATAGATACAAACAGATTTTAAAAATTAATGGAATGAAAACTATCAAACTACTGCCAAAGTACATTCTTTAATGTAGACATGACTAGGATAACATGGAGATGACATTTGGAAATTACTACATTTTCTTGGCCCCCCACTAAAATTTGACAAGTGTCCTCCCTTTAAAAATTTTGGCATGGAAGGAGAAACTAGCTTAAGTCTTATATGATATATATAATTTAGTATTAGATATAAATATCGAGACCTATATTCTAAAAATGAATAAAGAGGAAAAGAAATTTCCATACCTAAAAAATTGAAAGTGTACATCAGCATGCAAGTTTATGAGGTGGCAAAGTCTAATGACCACACAAAGTGCTGACGATTTTGTTTATTGAAAGCAGGAAAAATATTGTGTGAATGACATGGAGTGTGGGTGGATGGTAGATAGAGAAATGAGATGGTTTGATATGAAGAAAGAGAAAAGTGAATGGAAGAATGGGGCCTCATAATTAAATGAGGTTTTATTATGAAGGTTCCTAAAATTCTATCATTGTATGGTTGCAGGAAGAAGATTTTCATCTTCTGCTACAAGAACTATGTTCAAAAGAGTTGGTGCACTGGTTGGTTGGAATTGTTGTAGGAACTATGCTTTAGTCTGTGACTTATGATAGAGATATAGCTTATGGCCATTTACAAGTAACTTATATTGAACAGGATTAATGGTTGTCAGTTGTACTACACCATTGTCAAATATATGTCGAATTTCATAAGGCCCTAACCATCGAGTATGCAATTTTCCTAGATTCTTTTTGAAGCGAGAATCATAGAGGAGGGCCCAATCTCCTAATTTGAATTTTTTATTCCTAATATGTGCATCATGCCACTACTTTCATTGTTGTTGAATAATTTATGTTCTTTCTAAAGCTCTCTTTCATATTTCATCCAGCAAATTCAAGTGGAGGACTCTCTCTTATTGTGTTGCAAGAAGACTAATGTTCAACTCTAAAGCAACGTGCAGTGTCTTGTGTTCAAATTCAATGGGCAGCATTGCTACTTTACCATAGACAAGCTCAAATGGAGTGAATCTAGTTGTTGTCTTCCATGTGGTCCAATATGCCCAAACAGCTTCAGTTAATTTGCTTGTCCAATCGTTCTTGTGTATATGCATTGTTTTAGTCAGAATGGCTTCTAGTTCTCTATTGGTAATCTCTACTTTCCCATTTTCTTGAGGGTGATAAGGACTAGATTTATGATGCCTTATGTTGTATTCCTTCATAACCTTAGTGATCAATTTTGATGTAAACTAAGCTCCTTGATCTATGACAAGTTCTCTGGACACTCCAAAAAGGGTGAATATTTCTTCATACAGGAACTTAGCTACTTTCTCATCTCTAGCATTTTTCACTACTCTAACTTCTACCCATTTAGTTATAGAATCTATACATACTAAGATGTAGGATTTGCCACTTGATGGTGGATCAATTGGGCCTATGAAATCCATGCCCTACTTATCAAAAGGTGTGACTACAATCTATGGAGTGAGTGGCATCTCATCGGTTTTTGTTGGTTAGCCCATCCTCTGGCATTTGTCACAATTAGTTGTATATGTCACTACATCCTTATGTGACATTGGCCAATAATATCCCATTGTAAGTATCTTCAGTGTTGTTCTTTTCCTTGCAAAATGGCCTCCGCATGGTTCATCATGACAAGCATGCAGTATATCATATATCTCATCTTCCCTGACACATCTCCTCATGACTTGATCTGGTCCTACATAGAAGAGATTGTTATCTATCTAGGAATATTGAAAAATTTTCTCTACTAGCTTTCTCTATTGTTTATGAGAGAAGTGTGGGGGCAGTCTATTTGCGGCAAGATAATTTGCAACGTCTGCATACCATGGTGTATGAGTTTCTATATGGAATAAGTGCTCATTTGGAAAGATGTCTTCAATTAGAGTTGGATCTTCATCAGCAATGGTCAATCTAGACAAATAATCTGCAACTATGTTGGATTTTCCTAGCTTATCAATAATAGTAATATCAAATTCATGTAACAAGAGCCATCTTTCTAATCTACCAGTGACAGTTGGTTTTTTCATTAAATACCTTATAGCTAAGTGATCAGTATGAACAAAAATAGGATATCCAGTCACATAATGTCTGGATTTTTACAATGCATAGACTACAGCTAAAAGTTCTTTTTCAGTTACTGTGTAATTTAGCTCGGGTCCATGTAGGCTTTTACTAATATAGTAGATGGTTTTCTCAAGATTAGTAGGCTTTTGTCCTAATACAGCTCCTACAGCATAGTCTAATGCACCAATATGAATATGAAATGGAATTGACCAATCTAGTCCCTATAAAACTAGTGCCATGGTGAGGAGTTTCATAAGCTACAGGAAGGCTTCATTACATTTAGGTGTCCAAATAAATTCAGCTTCCTTAGTCAACAATGTGTACAAAGGACTAGTTATTTTGTTGAAGTCTTTTATGAAACGCCTATAATATCCAGCATGACCTAAAAAAGATCTTACATCTTTTGGTTTTGTAGGTATGGGAAGTGTTAGAATTACCTCTATCTTAGCTAGATCCACTTGTATTCCTACATCTAATATGAAATGACCAAGTACCACTCCTTCTTGCATGAGCATGAAACATTTTTCACTATTAAGTGTTAGATTATGTTCTTTACATCAAATAAGAACCTTTTCAAGATTCATCATGGCTTCTTCAAAGTTGACTCCAAATTTTGTGAAATCATCCATATATATTTCCATACAATCATGTGATATATCAGCAAAAATGTTGATTACAGCTCATTGGAATGTTGTAGGGGCATTACACAGGCCAAATGGCAAAATAGAATATGCAAAAGTACCCCATGGGCATGTAAATGTGGTTTTTTCTTGATCTTTAGGAGCAATACTTATTTGATTATAACCACTATACCCATCTAGAAAAGAGAAATACTTCTTTCCAGCTAGAGTGTCCAGAACTTGATCAATGAATGGTAAAGGAAAGTGATCCTTTTTGGTTGCCTCATTCAATTCTCTATAATCTACACAAATCTGCCATTTCCCTCCCTTTTTAGGCACTATGACCAGGGGTGACACCAATCACTATTAGATATAGGATAAACAAAACCAACATCAAGCAAATTTTGCAATTCAATTTTAACTATTTCTCTAAGGGTTGGATTAATCCTTCTCTAGGATTGACGGAGCAGTAGGCACCCTTCATTAATGTATATTCTATGAGTACATAATGTAGGACTCAACCCTTTCATATCCCCATAGTCCCATGCAAAATCTTTTTCATGTTTTTGAAGCAGCTCTATTAACTATTTCATTTGTGTGGAAGATAATTTGGGATTGATGTGGAGATTATAACCTTTTTGATAGCTCAACAGTAGTTGTAGACTCCATTATAGTAGCTTCAGAGATTGGACTTGTATCTAATTCACATGGTAAGAGTTGATGAATTATGTCTAGCTCCTTGAGTAAAATACAACTCTCATTACATTCCTCATATGTGGTTAATTCTAACATGGAACTATCAGAAACATCTTTTTCTACCACACAAGTGTTATTAAGAATACTCTGAATTATTGAATCCTCTTCGTACAGCTTTAGAAAAGATTGTGTATGTAACATCATAAGTTGTGCTATAGAGTTTAACTCTTCTTCTCCATCCCCTAAATCTGGCTAGACAAATGTGCTTAAATCTGGTTGTGGTTGTGCTAGAGGATATAAATCAAATTTCTTTATTGCTTGACCATTAGATATGGTCATATTCCCTGACCTACAACTTATATTTGCATCAGTTGTAGCTAACCATGGTCATCCTAAAATGATAGGTTAACTAGATAAATTGACTTTGGGAGACAAAATCATGAAATCTATAGGCTACTCTAGAGAGTCTAAAGTTATGACTATGTCTTCTATCATCCCATCAGGAGTGATAGTAGAACTCTCTACAAGTTGTAGGATTGTTGGAGTAGCCCTTAGTCCTTCTATTTTTCAACTTCTTCATAGTATCCTTAGTCATGATATTTATAGTAGTACCAAGATCAATTAAAGCATTTTTAACAGACTGGCCATTTATAATCACATTCACAACTGGACTTCCAGGATTAGAATATTTAGGAATGATGAATTTTCCTAACATAATGCCAGCCAATTTTCCTACAACATGGACTGTAGTTGGGTCCTTTTTCTTCCTCCCAAGCTTTTTTCAGGCAGGCTTCTTTGATGGCTTTTCCATAGATAGGAACATCTTTAATAGCTTGGAATAAGGGTACTTGGACATCCATGTTCTTTAACTAATCAATAATATCAAAAAATTGTTCCTCTGTTTGTGCAGGTTTACTTTGTATGAGCTTCTCTAGAAAAGGAGGTTCAAGTGTTGGCTAGGTTTAAGCTGAGCTAGTGACATTAGTTGGTTCAAGCTCTTTAGAAACTGTGAGTTTTGATGTTGTAGGAGTAAGCTAGATATTGTTGAGCATCAGAAAAGTACATGGGTTGTTGTGACTGTTGGTTATTTGGATTTGGCTGAGGTTGTGTAGGTAACTATGTCTACTTTTGAGGTCCAAGACTTGCAAGTGGTGGCATTAGTGTAGGTTGTTGGACTGGAGGTGGTAATTGTGGTCATTTTGGATTACCAATATTTTGGTTAGGCCACTATTGAGGTCCTCTCCATTGATTTATAGACTGCCAATTCCCTTGGGTTGTTTGTCATTGCTCCTATTGATTCTATCATTGATTATTCTATTGGTTTAGCCAGGAAGGTTGGGAATTTTGAGTCCATTGAAGTTGTTATGGATTATTTTTCTGAGCATTATTCCAATTAGGTTGACTATATTGTGGAGGACCTTGGGTATTATAGTTTTAGCATTGATTACCATATAGATTTGAATTTTTGCAAAGGGTCCTGAGGCATATCTTGACATTGGCCCCATGGCCAGCTTTGAGAAACAAAGAATACTTGCTCATCATCTCCATCTATCTTGATGTACTCAGTTGGAAGATGATGGTTTTCCACGCTAGCGACCAATTTGCATTGGCTTTCTTCTACTTCCAGCAATGTGGGCAGTACTCAACTAATTGTACCTCAGCTTTTACATATTTCTTCTTTGTAGTCATTGTGTTGAGATGTGTAGTGACATCATTTATAATGTCCTACTTGAAATCTAAGAGCAGATTAGATATCTCGAGCTTTGAAATACCCTGATTGATTCCTTTAGTAGTTGTAGTTTGGTGTACTTTTCCTTTCTTCATTGTTGATCTTGATTAATTAAGAAAAAATTTCTTTAGGTCATCCCAAGAAGATTGATATATATCTCCCCCAACCATCAAGTCTAATGCTTCTAGACAACTATCATTCACGCCTCTCAAAAAGACTAGCTTTTGTGAATCCTCGGACAACACATGCTGAGGGTTCTTCTGTAGTGTATACAAGAAATGTGAAACATAGTCTTCCAATGTTTCTTCCTCCTTTTTTGATATTCTAAAGATATCATCTCATCTTGAATCATTTTCTTTGCAATACTCTTTGTATTTATTTAGAAACAGAGTTTGCATTTCATCCCAAGTACCTGTTACATTGGCTCCTAAACCCATGAACCATCGTAAAGCTAACTCTTTCAGTGTTGCTAGAAATAATTTGAGTTTATAGGGATCAGTGTTGTAGTCAAAGCTACGACAGAGTATGTCAAACTCAAACAAGAAGGTATCAAGATCTTCAGTTGCAAGGCGATAAAACTTTGGAAGAGCATTTGGGGGTATATTTTTAAGATTAGCATTCGTTATAAGACTTGGGAGAGGAAATGGAAAAGTAGGTTGTGCCATTACTGGAGGTATTTGATTATGAGGCTACTACTAAAAAGGAACATTGGACATTGGATTGTTAACAATTGGTGGATTTGGAGTAGTACTATCAATAAAACTGGCCAAAATTTCAGCAAAAGGTTGAAGACCACTTGTATCAAAAGGTTCTACTCTTGAGGACGATTCTATAAAAAAAATAGGGCTTGCATCCAAAAAAGGAAACTTAGCTTCTTCTTCAATTTCTTTGTTCAGATTAATAGGCTCTCATGGAAGAAATCTCCCATATTCATCTCATTGTTTGTCTCTTTGATGTATGCAATTGAATTGGTGACTTGTAAATCAAGCACTCAATCTTGTGGTTTCTAACTAACACACTAATCTAAAAATAGAGAACTCATGAAGGTTCCTAGTTTGACACAATCCTTGGCAACGGCGCCAAAAATGGAGGTTTCCATAATAGGTCAAGATAATCACACCACTATTCCTCTAACAAGGATACTATATCCATTTTAAGGACTATTTATTCCATTATGAAAATACATTTGAATTGTCAACCCAGGGACATAGGACTTGAAATGGATCAGCATAGTATGTGCACTAAGTTCCTTTAAGAGTTTTAACACCTATGCTATAGGAAAGTAGCATGCATGAAAGAAATCTATACTACTAACATAGAACAATAAATATACTTAGACTGTTAATAGAGAACTGTGAAAACTATAGAAAAGGGAATTCTAAACTAGTTAACAATTCAAACATCCACTATGATCATTTTCCACAAGTGCTACAGGAACTTTCACAGTAATTATGTTGTAGGACTAATACAATAAATCTATCTTAAATAGGAAATTGCAATAAATGAATCTACTCTACCTAAATCTATTCCACCTCCCAAGTGGGCCCCCTTGTTTGGCTTCAACTAACTAAGAACACAAGAAGTAGTCCAAAATCACTCTCTCATTAGAATTCTTCTTTTGTTACATGATTGAATAATTTGTAGAGAATAGAAAAACAACTTCAGAATCCTTCCAACTCCCTCTAACTTTTTCCTTTTCTCCCATATATATAAAGGATTGGAACTTATTACAAACATAAGATTAAAAAAACTAGGAGCAAACATTGTCAGAAGAAAAAGGTGGAATGTCAACCATGACTTTAGAACATTGATTAAGCAAGAAAATAACGGTCCACAGATAATATAACAAGTCAGGTCTCCTAGAATAACTCCTTTCGTAGATGTGGCTTATCACCCATAACTAACCTACACTTCTTATGCTATGACCGATCTTCATTACTCCTTCTTTAATATGGTGCTCACCTCTCTTTGTGACACTTATCCATTTCTTGAAAATTAGAAACATTTGAACATATATGCACAACAACATTTCTACTCTCATTCAAATATTAAAACATGTCTTAAAATATTTATATGAAATACTACACTTTATATATAATATTAAGCAAGGTATGTTTTATCCACTATCCATAGGTTTAATAGTTTCTAGCTACATTCAACATAAGTTCACAAGACATTTAAAATAGATATATTGGAAATGTTTTTCACAAGGCTCAAAGAGTAAGTTTAGACTATATAAAAACTATATCAAATTTGAGACATTAATATGCATCATCAATAATTAAACATCTTTATTTCCATGCCATTAGCAGTTGAAGGAACAACCAAAGGCATAATAGTTGCAGAACCACAAGCAATTGGATCAACAATACGATATGCAATAGTTTCCCAAGTACAACCCACTTTTTTACAAATGACACAAAAGAAGGATGATGAAGAAGGTGTGAGTATTGTAAAAGTGCAAAACAACCACTCCTCCTAGCACCAAAAAATCTACAAGACTTACAGAAGTTAAGAAGAATTTGTATAAAAGACTTGTAGATAGAAAACAAAGAGTTTTGGAAGAGGAAAAAAATATAATAGAAAATTACCTTAGAAAACTCTATGAAGTAACAAGTGAGGATCACTTGCAAATTTTGTTAAGAAACCTTGCACCCTATCTTAGAAACTAGACAAGATCCATACTCATAATGGGAGGAAACTATGAAGAGGTGAACAAGGAGATAGAAGAAACTATCGTAAAGATGATGAAAAATCTGAAGAAATTCAATCAAGGAGAGGTAAAAGATACAGAGGCACCCACAAAAATTGATACAATTATGATAGAGGTATCTCTTACTCCGCAAATATCCATTAGTACTGATACCAAGCAGATCGATAGTACAAGAATTAATTTAGATACTACATAAGATCCATTCAGAGACTATGGCACTAATGTTGGCAATTTGGTGAGTTACACCAGCTTCATAAATGAAGAAGAAGAAGAAGAAGAAGAAGAAGAAGAAGAAGAAGAAGAAGAAGAAGAAAAATAATGAAGAAAATGAGATAAAGATAACAAGAAGAAAGACACAAAAGATAAGAAGAGGAAGAAACATTAGAAGCTGAAAAGAAAAAGAATTTAGAGGAAGAAGAGAGGAAATTGTAAGAAGAGAAGAAAAAGGAAAAAGAAGATAAGGGAGAAGAAGAAGAAGAAAAGAAAAGACAAGAAGAAGTAGAGAGAAAAGAAGAAGAAGAAAAAGAAGAGAAAAAGAAGGAAAAAGAGAAAATAATAGAAGAAGAATAAGAAGAGAAAAGGGAGGAAGAAGAGAAAAGGGAAGAGGAAGAAGAAAAGAAGAGGAAAGAGAAATAAGAAGAGGAAGAGAGAGGACAGGAAACATGAATAGAAATTCTATCAGATGATAATGGAAATCAAAAAGGACTCATGTCATCAATGAGTAAGCTACTAGAGAAGAATAATAAAGTGTGGAATTGGGAGAAGACTCTCGCAGAAGTACTTGAAAAGATGCAAAACACAGTCACGGTTAAGGTGAATAAACAAGTTTTGCAACTAAGAGCTAAAGAATTAGCAAAATGCTTTAATGTGGAATTTACTAACCTATCAAACATAGCATTTGTACAAGCTCAAACACAACATGATGCACAAATATTTGACACTATTTGTCAAAACATCATAAATGAATTGGGAGCTCTTGATACTTGCATAAAAAAGCTAAGAAAATGTGAACAAGAAGGAAAGGCACTACATGAAAAATGCACACTGACATTCAAGTTCACGACAAACATTGATGAGGATCTGAGAAAGAAGCATGAAGAACTCTAAGATCTAGTAAATCAGCTTCAACAACCACATCAAAAAGTAGAAGACATAGAGGCAAAGATTTCAAATACTTATGATGAGATAAGTCTAATTGAGATAAATAAAGAAATAATTGCAAAACAATTCTCACTTCTAAGAGAATGCCTATCACTGAAGTACAACACCCTCAAAAAAAAGGTGGAAGAATGTCTACAGGTCAAGACATCCTTTGTAAACTTTGTTTATTTAGACTTGAACATAGTAGAGATAGCATCTTATGGGTTGTGCACTCTTCTTAGTACATCATAGGGATTCAGAGACTCATGGGAGAAGAACTTTGAGAGTCTAAAGACAAGTTTTGATGATTGCATTACATGGCTATCAACCTGATTTAGAGGTAAAGGCCCAAATTTTGAATTGTACATAAATTGTGACACTTTTTTTGTTGATGTCAAAGGGGAAGTAATATAGGAAAATTGTATGTAAGGGAGTATATAAGAAAATTGTATGATGTATATAGAAAAGGGGAGTAGTAGTAATGTAAAGGATTGTAATTGTATAAATATGCAAAAGGAGATATTGTAAAAGGAGATATAAGGAAAGATCATATAAGAATGTAATTATCCACAAGTTTTAAGTTTTGTAAAAAAAAATATTAAGGCCAAGTTTTGTAAAAAAAATTATCAACATTTTGGGACTTAGCGATTTTCCCATATGTTGTCATCAATGCCAAAGGGGGAGATTGTTGGAAATTTGTCTTAGTAGATAAGTTGTAGTTGTATCTTATGGAAACATTTATCCTATATGAAGAGAGCATAATGTAAATTTAAATATATAACAACTATACTTAAAAATTTGTCTAAGTATCAATTAGTTTATTTGGAAGAACAAATACAATTTTGATATGTGTAGTTGATAAATATATTATTGGCATGTGCACAATTAGGTAAGAAAGGACGGAGTGTTAGAATGATGTATGCATGAGTGCAAGTTAGTACAGTCAGTACAGAAAGAGATATAATAGTCTTACCAGTCTTAGCAGAGAACATGCAGAATAGAGCATGACAGGAAATAGATAGTTACGGATTAAGAAATTATTATTTTTACAAAATAATCACTTAATTAACTAGACATGACATCCTAGATGTTAACCTTGAGTTAGCAAGATCTAATTTTGTATTTTGTAAAGTGTGTGAAAGCTTGAAGGCCAACTAGATAGTATTTTGTAATTTGTAAAGGTATAAAAGAAAATATAAAATGTGAAGTTAAGTGTGATTCTAAGGAAGACTATGAGAATTGTATGTGATGTGAATTATGATGTACAATTAGAGGAATGTGAATATTGCATTGAGCACCGAATGAGATATCGGATATTGAAGATATCAACAGTGGTGAAAGAGGTTTTTGTATCTATCTCTTTGTATCAAGAAACTACATTATATATTGCATGTTTGGGTAGTGGGCTCTTCTGGCATACATTTTGTATTTGTATATAAAAAATCCTAATAGGGTTGAGGCTTCTAACAAGGATTGAGACATTATATAGATGTAATAGACTCCTAATAGGGTCGATATATTTGACCATATACTTTTGAGTAGTCGATCATTTTTTGGGTACCATCCCCACCTGGGTTTTCCCTTGGCCAAGGTTTCCCTAGTTAACAAAATATCGTGTTATGAATTCTCTTATTGCATGACCCTATTCACTATTTAGCATAATTAGTTTACTTTCATATGCAAGCTATAAGGTAATTAATAATATCCAGTTTTGCGCTAAAGTTTTTAGAATATTGATTCACCCAACCCCACCCCCAGCACCACCCCAGCCACCCCACCCCCCCCCCCCCCCCCCCCTCTCCCCCCCCGATATATATATAGGAACAAATAAATTATGGATTTTCTCCAAGTTAAAAATGACACCAAGTCACTAATAAAAATAAGAGTTTCTTCTCATTCCCAACTCAATTCAATTGATTAAAATGATTAACAAAAAGTGATGAATCAAATTATCTCCAAAAACTTCAAAACACATGTAAAATTCATGTCAGAAATATGTTCTCCATAAAATATCAATGTTGCACACATATAGATTAGAAAAAAGGAATTTTTTGAACCTCCATGAATGTAATGAAATAATTATTGAAGTCATGTGATTTCAATGGGTGGATGATCATGAGAATCATAGAAATCATATTCATCACAAAATAATTTTTTTAACTACCAAAAAATGTGATCAACCTATCTTCTCCATATAAAGGTTTGGAATAGGTTATAGACTACCATCTTTTTGAGGGAGTTATATCATATAGTACAATTTGAGATGTTTTTGTAGACATGCATGGAAAAGGTGATACATTAATAACACACCCAAATAGTTCTATACAATGCATTAGAGATCTGTCACTTCATGGATGCCACATTTGATAAAAATAAAGTCAAACCCCACCACCTTTATTAGATCCTCCTATGAGAGCTAAGTGTGAAGTTATGCATAAGCAAATCACCTCAAATAGTTTCTCATAATGTCATGGTATATAGAGAATATAAAAATGGGTGGAATCCTTCACTAGATGGAGCAAAGAAACATAATCTTGAAATGCTCAAAAGTATGGATTTTGCAAGAAATCTCATCTACACATGCAGTATGAAGGTGGAGAGCCAAACACAACCAACATTTATATCATCCACTTTGCCAAAAAAAAAAATTTGACATGGGTTTGATATACAAGAGTGAAAAAATACTTTTGGATTCAAGTAATTTTAATCATTAAGTCAAGTCCTTGGGAGACTATGGTGATACTCTATAAAACAACCTAAAAAATGTAATTGCATTATGTGAGATGATATCTCTTATACATTATTTCAAATATTGTGCATGCCTTATTTATGATGCTACACTTCACATGCATGTCCTTTTGAATCTTTGACACATGAAACTGTTTAATTCAAACTAGACTCATTTAGGGCCCGAATTTAGGGACTTTTGAGTTGATTCCCACAATGAAATTCTTTTTTAATAATAGAATCAATCCAACACTTTTGTGATGATAATCTAGTGATATTTTAAATAGGTAAGTTTAACTTTCTCTTGGCCCTAATATTATTTCAACTTATGTCATTACAAGAACCTGTGGGTGCCTTGTTGGTAACATCTTGGGTGGTAAGTGCCTATTTAAGCAAGGCATATGAGTATTTATAACCAAGCTTTAAGGTGTGAAAGCTTCAAGATGTGAAAGCTTGAATGTGTGATCTCTTCTTTGTAGAAGCTTGGAGAGAAGAGGAAGTGAGGAGCGAGTTTTCCTAAGTCTGTGGATAGAGTGTCGAATGTGAGGCAGTTTACAATAGGATTGTGGTGAACTTGTGAGTTTATGAGAAGAGCTAGTGGCTACAGTTTAGAAACAAGGAGTTTGCTTGGTGGCTTGCGAGAACAAGTTGAGATCTTGGAGGTTTCTACCAAAGTGTGGATCTAGACTAGCTTGGGTTTGGATTGGATCTTGAGGGATCTTGTAGAACTATTATTGTAATTTCTATTATATTTGGTCATAACCAGGAAGACCTTACAACCTAGCACATTGCATGTAACAATTATTTTATGAATAAAGAGTTGTGATTTGGTATCAGATCTTGTGTTATTACTTCTTGTTGTTGTGTTTCTGTTGCGCAATTATATTGTTGGGGGTTAGGACATCTCCTTTGGGGATTCTCCTGCCTTGCACTTCATCATCTACTTGGAAAAAGATCATATGCATTAATATAAGTTTTCAATAGTTGACACCAGGGTCATGATGAATTATAATAAGACCACATTCTTTAATAATATATTGTATATCATGGGAATCTATTGGCACAACATCTATTACCCAAATCTTTTTTCATGCCAAAACAATTATAAATCCACCATTAACTATCTATGTACATCCATAAAATTTGAAACATTGGGCCAGTATGGCCATGTTAATAATATAAGACTTAATTAAAACTTGTTTCCAATGTTTAGAATCTTACATGAAATCTATTTCTATTTGTTTCCCGCATACTCCAAATTGTGCCTTGTCCAACAAATATAGACCTTTGTCAAGCCTTTGAGATACACCATTAATAATTCCACCTTTTGAATGCATCATTATAGTGCATGCAAGTGTCGAGTTAAAGTTGACAAGCTTTGGAAAATTTCCTTCATGCATGTGCAAAGATGGAAAGTTATAATAATTACTATTAATGTTGGGGAACCTTGAATTTCAAGTCCTTAATTATGATGAACCTCCATCTATATTTGGTTGAACTGAGAAAAAAAGAGGATTATAAGTATGTGCAAGTTTTTATGTGTTCCTATTTCTTATTATAACAAAGATATTTTGAAGGGAGAAATTTGGATTAAAGGAAGAAAAAAAATTAGACAACCTGACAAGTCTGATGGATAGAACAATGCTTAATTAGTATAGTGAAAATATGCATGTTGCAAGTAACCCTTGGAAAAATAAAATATAGTGTTTTTCAAAGGGATTTCTATCTTGTTCCTTCTTTGATGATGTTGGTGTCAAGATTGTTTATTTATTCCAACAAAAAGATATGTGGTTTGTGTTCTCAAATGGTCATATGGTAAGAGAAATTTGCAGGTACAAAAGAAGGAGATGGAGACAAAAGCTCAAAAAAACCCAAATTTGAATCTGGCAATTTTCTTGTTATATTCTTGTAAAAGTGACTTGCGACACTTATTATAACTAAATCTACTTTTTGGGTTTTTTCATTGTAAAAGCTAGGTAAATATTTACTTGTCTTCTGAAAATTTGTTATTCTAAAAATTTATCTCTAGTAACCAATGGGTAAAATCCCTAGGTGGTTATCTTAAGTAGTTACCTATGGTAGTTACGTGAGGTATTTATCTTAGGTAGTTACACGAGGTAGTTAGGTTTTTATAATAAGTGGTTCCAAGATAGTTACTCTAAGGTGAGCCTATAAATATAAGACATTTTTCAATGTAAAGGGAAGATTTTTTGGCAAAGGGGAAATTACAGAGAAATGTCCAAAGAGATTTTTGGTTTTACACCACGTGCAAAAGTGTTTTTGATTTTGTATATATTCAGCAAGAAAATGAATAATGTAAATAGTCGTATGTCTCAAATAAATCATGATTTTTTATTACTAAGTTTTTGTATTTCAAATCGGTAATCACTTTAGAATCCAACAGTCTTTCTAAAATATGTAATTGATTTGATGAAATGTATTTCATTTCTTGGTATCTTGTTTTGAATATATTGAAGTGGCATATCCTTTTGAATGTCAAGGTTTCTATTCTTATTTTATCGTCATTGCATGTTGTACTTAACTCCCTTTATAATAATTATTGGTCGTGAATCTCAAATAGTACTTGTATGTCTACTATTGAGGTTTATGTTATTTTTTTCCTTTATTTGGTTTGCTCCAACTCCTTTTTAAACATTCAAGTGAAAATAATGGAAGTAAAAATACCCCTATCTTATGATGGAGTTTCCCCTTTCGAATGAGGAGGAAGGTTGTAGTTTTCTTGTGAACAATTTCAAACTCTTTGACTATTAGCACAGTTGTCACATCTCACATGGTAAACATCATCAATTTTAAAGAAGCATTCACAATGAAAAATCCATTTGCCAATAGAAATGAAGGTAATTCTTCATAAATTGGCTAGCCACATTTCTTAAATCTTTGGGCTATCAATATAAGGAGCAAATTTGAGAACCCAACAACACAAAGAAGAGAGAACCAAGAGAAAGTCATGGTGATGTTAATTGATTTGATTGTTATGGTATTATCATTATGTATTGCATTGAATTATTATTCCTTTATTAAAGTAGTTATGGAATGATTGCATTGATTTAGGTTTTTTGATCTCATTACTGCAAATATTGACAACTTGTTCCCCCCCTTCTAGAATGGGTTAATCACCATGAAAATTTATTGATTTTGGAGTTCATTTTTATTTTTGTGTAGTACATATATTACAATATTCAAACACAAATTATTCCCTACATATGAAAAAATATTTACCACAATAATTGACATCCATATCTATTATTAAATTTAACTCCTATGTTTTTTTTCTTCCCTTTTTTCCTTTTTTTCCTATGATATTTTCACCAAATCTACGTATGTAATATTTTCACCACATTCAAATAGGAAAGATCAAGTATAAATATTTGCAGATTGGGTTACTCTTTACATTTCTAATTTTTAGACAATTTTCAATTTCTAGATTGGTGGTTCTTTGGATTACTAAAGTTTGTTTTTAGCATTTTAGCTTGGCTTGGTGAACAAAATCAAACAAGAAATTTTCTTTAAAGTTGCATGATTTCTCAATGCATTTTGATTTCTTAATTTTGGTGAACTTTCGTGTTTGAATTATCTTGTGCATTTGCACTTTTTGGGGGTGGACCTACTATTGCATTTAGTATCCCCTCTTATGTTTTTGGATCGTGGGTGTAAGAGAAATGTGACTATGAAATTTGTCATTTTTATTTTCATATAACAAGGGTTTGTCCTTTAGTAGGAAAAGAGGTTCTCCCCTCAAAGGATGACCCTAAGTGGTGTTTTCCTTTGGTCTACTATATAAACTAGTAAATGGGGTGAAATCCTTGTGCTATATGGTGTTCATCTATTTCTTCAACTCCTCATGTACCCACAATTATGTGCAATATATTAGACCTCACAATAATGAGGGAATCTCCATTTGATGGTGTAGGGCCCTAATTCTTAGAGATAACTCAATCCCTTTAAGTTCCCCCACTAAGAACCAATTTTTTATAGAGCCAAAAAATTCCCAATACTTTTTGATTCAACGAGTATGGATAAATCCCCATTAATACCCTCCATGTACTCCTCTTTGTAAATAGGAACTCCTTAGACCATAAGGTTTTCAAAACTTTGGGGTAATAGATCACGTGTGTCAATATTTTGTGGGGTGGGGGGGTGAGTACCACTTTATTCTCAAACTCTTCAATTTGAGTAAGGTATTTTATTCTTATAAGGGCCTCAACAAATATAGTTCTTTCCCTCCTAGGTTGTGAATGTCTTTCAACTATTTTATTGCTATTGATACTAATGGAGGTAATTGGGTTGATCTAGGCCCCAAGTCACATACCTTAGTTTTCTAAGGGTCAAAACAACCATATAGATTAGTGTTTCCTAATTGTGCTCATAATAAAAATTTAACAAACTACCCAAAAACTTGTACAACAATTTATAGATAATTCACCACAATTGTTAAACAAATCATTGCAAATGTTAAACTATTTAATACACCTACTAATTTTTCTGACACGTTTGCTAAATTTTCAATGCATATGCTATAATTTGTAATGCATCTACCAGATTATGCCACATAATTTTATAATGCATCTACCTAAGCATTATAATTTTACCCATCTAGAAAATCAGATTCTCAAGCCATTCAATGCATGTGCCTAAGTATTTTTACCAAAGACTTTTAACTTTTCCCAGAACATACATTGTAATTAATTGATTATTTTCACTAGCATGGATCAATTTGTATTCCAAACCATTTGTGAAATTACAAATAATTGAAATCATTCACTACCAGTAGCAAATTTAACACTGCATTTTCCTAACTAAACATCGCATATGTGCATCAATGTGCTACATTTTTGGATTAATTACAACATGTACCTAACAAAATTCCAATCCAAAATCAAAATTTTAAACTAAAACTTAGAGCATGTATACTCATATATCACATTGTCTTCAATGTACTCACTATAACTGGCATACAAAAAAGTATCTTTCCCTTAAGATTTGTATCTTATGTTAAAATAACCATTCATTATTCTACACAGTATATTAAATGTGTCATCATATATTAGGTTGACCATTAGGTTTCCAATCATTACATCAATCACCCACTTTAGCTTGCCCTCTTTCTAATTTTTCCAAAAAAATAAAAATATCTAAAAAATATAGGCCTTACATTTCCTATGTCTAAACATTTCCTCTTTAGGGCTGCCTTTTGGAAATTAGGGAATCCACCCTTTCAATCATTCCATAGTGATATTATTGACCTCTTCAATCAAAATTTCCTTTTCTCAAAATTGTCATCAATCAAACCATGGTATAGAAATCTAGGAAAGAGAGAGACTTTGTCATTTTCCATCATTATTTTGGGGTCAAATATTTTCTCGCAATTACTTATCTTAGTTCCTAGAGTCAAATCTCAAGTTTACTTTTGTTGACATCTAAGGGATCAGGGATTTATTTTTGTGGGATTTATCTGTTGGAGATCTTGCTGAGAAAAAGAACCATAACATCATGATGATTGATATTGCGTCTGCTCTCAACTATGATGAATTTGATGAGATCAAAGACTGCAAAACTACTTTTGATATGTGGAACAAGCTAAAGGACATCTATGGTGCTGATGACAATGTAAGAAGAGCCAAAGAAGAAAGCCTTAGAGGATAGTTTGATCAGATGAGAATGAGAGAAGATGAAAATGTTGCCAAATATGTGGAAAGAATCAAAGCTAGTGTCAGTGCAATCAAAGCTTCTGGAGGATAAATCAATGAAGAAACTATTGCAAGTAAAGTTCTCAAAACATTGCTTCCTATCTATTCAAGAAAAGAGGTGTGATCCAAATCACAAGTTAAGTTTGGATGCCTTGGTAGGAAGATTGATAGCTTTTGAGCTAGACAACTTTGACAATTATGTTCCAACTTCCAAAAATATTGAATCTACATTTGAGGCCAAACTTTCACTCAAAGAAAAACGTAAGAAGATAAATAAAAATTAGTCTAACAGTGAAGAAGAAATCGAGGAAAGCTCAGATAGTGATCTTGAAGTTGTTGAAGCTTTACTTGCAAAGAAACATTTTAGAAGCAGAGGAAAATACAAAGGTAAAGTTCCCCTAATCTGTTTTTCATGTGAAGAAATTGGTCATATTGCTGCTAAGTGCCCAAACAAAGAGAGCAAGGATGAGAAGAAGAGTCATAAGTACAAAGGCAAAAAGGATTTCAAAAGTCACAAATCCTTCAAAGAAAAAGGTAAGAAGACTTGTTTTATGGCTAAAGATTATGATAACAGTGAAGATGAGATAGTATACATTGTTGTAAAAGATGAATCTAATGATGAAGAAGATAAGATGGCAATTAGCTCTCATGTTAGTAAAAATGATACATGGATCATAGATAGTGGATGTTCACATCATATGACTAGAGACAAAACAAAATTTGAACACTTTCAACACTATGATGGAGGTAGTGTAAGGTTTGGAAATAATGAACCTTATTGTATAAAAGGGAAAGGTCACATATCATTAACCAATAAACTTGTATATGACAATGGCTACTGGGTTGAAGGACTGAAACATAACCTACTAGGTGTTGCCTTTACTAATCAACATTGGATTCAAGGTAGAATTCATGCATGGCAAGGCAAGACTACTAGATGACAAAGGGAATCTGACTGGATCAAGCAAACAAATAAGAGGTAACCTATTTTATCTTGATCTTGGTGGTTTCTCATGTCTTATTGCTCAAGTAGAAGAAAGTTGGTTATGGCACAGAAGACTATGTCATGTAAACTTTGATAATATGATCAAGATAAGAAAATTCAAAAAACTAAGAGGTATCCCTAGTTTGAAGAAATCAGATGTTGGTTTATGCAAAAATTGTCAGATTGGCAAAATGGGAAAGACTAGTTTTAAGAGCAAAAACTATCAATCTAAAGATGTCATGGAAATTGTACATACTAACCTATGTGGACCCATTGGAATAGAAATTTATAGTGGAGAAGAATTATTTATTCTTTTTATTGATGACTACTCTAGAATGATGATTGTTATGTATCTTAGAGAAAAATCAGAAGCATTTGAAAAATTCAAATGATATCTAGCAAGAGTAGAAAAAGAAACTAGAAAAAGATTGAACTGATTAAGATCAGATAGAGGTGGTGAATTCATCTCTAATGAATTCAATAATTTCTGCATTGAAAGAGGAATCAAAAGGAAAGTATCAGCCCCTAGTACTCCTGAGCAAAATGGAATAGCTAAAAGAAGAAATAGATCCATCATGGATTGTGCAAGGACTCTAATGATTGAAAAGAATGTTGCTATGAAATACTAGAAGGAAGCCATCAGCATTACAGTTCATACTTTGAACCGAATGCAGTTGAAGAAGAACTCACATAAAACTCCCTATGAATTATAATATGGCTACTGTTGTGGTGTCCACAACACATTTCCCATTCCTCGCTAGGAATGAGGACCCCCTACTTTTTCCCCCAAACTCTTGGACTCACAGTTCGAGAGTCAAGAGAAAATTGTTAGAGTTAGAGTATTAGAGTCGTCAAAATTTTGAAAAAACACAAAAACATTAGAAAAGAAAAAAAACTAAAAAATGGATATTTTGAAAAAAAAATCAAAATCAAATTCACACGCATACGCTCGTGCGCCTGGGCGAAGTGCGCACTGTGCACTGACGTACGCATCAAGGGGAGGGTTTTAAAACCCCTACCCAAGTTCCCCCAAGTGCTTATCCTATTTTTTGTTCATTCTTCATAGTCGGGTTTGGGCGACGACACAAGGTAAACACATTGCCAAACTCGCACTGCGGCACCATTACTTTTGACCCATGCAACGGTGCCCACATTATTTAAGCTCGCACGGCATGCAAAGCCATAGCAGTGCTAAGTGCACTCACATCGCGGCACCACATTTAGGCTGCGGTGGTGCTAGCACCAAGTGCGCCTGCACTCACATTGCGCCTCACGTGCCCACGACGCTACTTGAGCCCTACATGCATTTTTTTAATTAATTTAATTATATATATATATATATAATTTTTTAAAAAATTAAAATATATATATAATTTCAAAAATAGATAAAAAATGATAAAATTTCAAAAACAATAAAATAAAATAAATAAATAAATAAAATTCCCAAGTGGGACTTTTTTTTATGCTCATTTTAATTCATTAGCTTTTACGTTTTATTTTTTGGACTAATAATCTCTTTTTTTTGTTTTACAATGTGTAGGTGATTAAATTGCGTCCGCATCCAGAGTAACACCCAAACCTGTAGTCTTCAAATTCCAAGGTGTACCTCCAAAGTTGAGATTCCATAATGACTATGTGGAAATCAGAGATACCAACCTCGGACACACAGACTTAAGAGAATTTATGAGGATTTGCAATAAGCCAATAGAGAGGTCAGCCATGATGTATACATTGATCCATTCCAAATTGGTGAACACAGCATCACATCCTATGTTGGTACAATTAGCTGAGCTAATCATGACCCTGTCACAACATTTTGTTCCTGATGAAAGGGTAGTCAAGAGTGTCACTAGAGAAGTGGTGTTGGATTTGTGACCCGACAACATTGAGAGGGTCTTCCATCTTCCTAGAGTAGACCAATTCATCAAACTGTAATATGAAGCAGTTGAGAGATGGTACAAGGAGCATCAGCTAGAGATAATTGATATAATACAGTCTTCATACGTCATTGAGAAGCCTCCTCAAGGAAGGATAACGAGCAAAGTGGATATGACTTGGGGATACATGAAAGAAGACATTGGATACTCTATCATTCTCCTAAGTAGGGTCATGGGCTTACCTGCAGCGGGCCACCTCAGCACCTTCATGGTCAACTTCATTGAGACCATTAGACAGGTGAAGATACCATTGGACTGGGCCACACAATAAGTGAAAACTTATGTGAGTAGCTGAGGATGGTGAAGGACAAGAAGAAGTTTTATATGACTTCTTACATGGTGTACCTACTTGCAGCAAGGGCGACAAACTATCTCGATTTGTATAGGAGAGGTAGTATGTGGGATCCAAATGCATGGCCATATATAGTCTACCCTCAACTAGTGAAGAAGGAACTCTCAACATAGAGCAAAGAATATAGAATTGTGAATGATGCGTTCATCTTTGTGATCATTTGATTCATTGAGGGAGACTAATGGAAAGAGGTTATCCGATGAAGCAAAAGCATAAATCACAGCTCTCGGAGCCTACTTCATCCAGTTCAAAATGTTCACATATCTATGGGTAACTGGTGCATCCATCAATCCTAAAAAGCTCCCTAGATATCCTAGTGACAAACTGGTACTACTAGAGTTTTTTGACCGATAGAGTTGGCCTATGAAAAGATAATGAGATAACAGAGGCCTTGCTGGACATGTCCATTATGTTAGTATTCTTTTAGAATAACTAAGAGGGGGGGGTGAATCGGTTATTCAAGGTCCAATAATGTCCAATACAATTTTTTTAATAAAATGAGGGTGAATAAGAATTACTAGCCTTTTTACTTTCTTGTCAAATCCTTAATGGCATATAATTGAAATTATCATGCATGCAATTAAACATTAAACAATCATGAAAAGTAAACGTGCATCACCACATAACACTTGAGATTTTGATGACCCAGAAACCCTCCAGGAATAAGAAGGTAAAACTAGGGTGGGGATGATACCCACAAAGTTACTGTGCAATAGATTTCAACCACTTCTGATGGTTTTCCCTATTAAAGGCCTGCCCTGTTAAAGGCTTTACATGCTATCAGATGTGACCCTGTTAAAGGATTTCTACACCCTGTTAGAGGACTTAAGAACATTCAACTTAGAATGCCACCCTGTTAAAGGATTTACATAGAGATGTTAAGCTCACCCAAGTCCATGGGGTTTACAGTCACCTTCTCAAAAGGATCTTTTATCCCTCTCTAAGGATCTCCTATCCTTCTCCTGAGGATCTCTTATCTTTCTCCTGGGGATCTTCTATCCTTTTCCTAAGGCTTATCCACCTAGATGTTAAGCTAACCTAGCAATGTAGGATTTCAATGTCTAATACAATGGTAAGAAAGTATTAGAAAGGTTTTGACCTGATAAAGATTGCAACTCTAACCTTGCAAATTTCATATAACTCTTCAGTTCTTTTCTTTACTTGGCTTTTCTTCCTTGCAATGCTGACAGCTTGTCCACCCTTCAAGATCTGTCTCCTTGAGTTCTTCCACTCATTATGTCAATGCACTCTATGGTCACTTGATCAACTCAGAGTCTTGATGCTCTATACTTACTCCTCATTGTGTCCTCCTTTTGACACTTCACACTAGCCTTCTCTTGGCTTCTTCACAAGACCACACTTATGACCAATTCACTCTCTCCCTTTTGATCTCGAACCTGTAACTCCTTATAAAGAAGTTATGTTCTTCATTTCCCAGTCATCAATTTGATTTGATCTGAGAGAATGATATTGTTTTCTCTCCAAATTGTTTCTTCCAAAAACTTCATGATAAGTCCATTAATATTCACTCAAAACTAGTTTGCATGGTTTACATGAAATTTTGTGACATCTACTCATCATCCTTATCATCCAACTAATTCACAAAATTCAATGTAACAAACTTATCATTACTGATCTGGCGAATCTTTTGACTTAACAAATAATGCAGCAACTCGACATCATTGGTTTACTGATGCTCGACATTAAATGGGTTACTTGGCTTCTACTGCATTTACTGATGCTTGGCACCTTCTGTGTTACTTGGCTTCTACTTCTATTTACTAATGCTTGGCACTATCTAGTTCTGGATCACTCAGCATCCTCTGTAGTTTCTGCTTTACTCGGCACTTGAATCTTTCCTCTATTGCTTGGCTTCTATTTACTTCATAGTGCTCGGCTCCTATTGGATCCTGAGTTACTTAGCACATGTTGAATTCTATATAGCTCAGCATCCACTACCTTTTTCTTATGCTCGGCAACTAAAGGATTGCTCGGCACACACTGAAGTTGAACTTGCTCGGCTTTAACTAGCTTGCTCGGCACTCACAAATGAACTTAGTCAGGTTCTACAAATGACTTAGTTAAACCTTACATCTTTGATGTGTCTTAGTGTGTCCATTCTCTATGTCTTAAAGTGTGTCATCAATACACTATTTCATTAATGGCTTAGCTAATCCTTATACTTTATTACATCATAACTTTAACCTTTCTCTAGGTGCACTAGTTACATCCTATTGATTGCCTCCTCCTTGTCAACCAACCAATTGATAGTATTTGGATCACTTAAGCAATTGTCATTCCTGCAAGTAACAAGTTTGACATCAATGAAAAAACAATGATTGAAAACATTCTTTACCAGTTCCATCATTCTTCATTCATGATCTTTTCAATCATTTCCAACAATCTCCCTCTTTGGCATTGATGGCAAACCACATTGATCAATTGATTGAGCTGATCATCTTAGTTACCACCAAAATTATATACCAAATAGAAAACTTGTTGTCATTACATGTTTTCCTTTTTGCATCATGTCTCCCTCTTTTGCTAATACAAACTGAATTCTTTATTCTGCTTCTCCCTCTTGACTGATGCATCCTTACTCTATATTCTTGATCCTTCATAGCTACTTGCTGATCAGTTTCTTATCTCTTATGAATCTCCCTCTTTCATCTCTATTTTTTGGTCTACTACTAATCTCATACATTCTCATACATCTCCCTCTTACCTTTTATTGATCAGTTTCTCATAAATCTCCCTCTTTGACATAAATGCCAAAGGTGTAGCATCTTCAACATGCTTGATGTAAGCTTTGCATCTTATATCTTTTTCCTCTATCACCATGCTTGTGACTGATCTAGAATTTCTATTCCTATTGTCATCCTCTACATCATTCTTCTAATATTTCAATGATCTACTCATGTTGATGCAGGGTAGCTTCTTTGTTGCTTTAGACTACTTGAGTTAGGGGCTTTACCCCCAACTTGCCTCTAAGATATTCAAAAGTATCCTTGGACAAGAGTTTGGTGAAGATATCTACAATTTGTTCCTTTGTGTGAATGTACTCCATCTTCACTTGTTTGTCTTCCACCAATTCTCTGACATAGTGATACTTGATTGTAATATGCTTGATTTTTACATGCATTACTAGATTCTTGGATATGTTTATAGTACTTGTATTATCACAATACAGTATCACAGGTTTGGTTACCTCTTCTTTTATTCCTTTCAATAGATGTTTGAGCTACACAATGTTTTTGCAATTGATTGCTATTGCCAAATATTCTGCTTCTGCAGTGGATTGAGATGTGCATGTTTGTTTCTTACTAGTCCAAGTAACTAGCCTTTTACCTAAGAATAATGCTCCTCCAATTGTGCTTTTCCTATCATCAATGTTGCCTCCCCAATCTGCGTCTGTGTATGCATTGAGCTCAAACTTCTCATTCTTTTTATAGTATAAGCCAAAATCATCAGTTCCTTTGAGATACCTCATTATCCTTTTTACTGCCATGAGATTATTTTCTCTATGATTAGCAAAGAATCTAGCCACTATTCCAAATGCTAATGCTATGTCTGGTCTGCTATGTAAAACATATTGTAGTTTTCTAATCATTGATCTATACATTATTTGATTGACTTCAGCTGATTCATCATTTTTGGATAGCTTATGTCCTATTGCCATTAGTATGTTGATAGGTTTGGAGTCTTCCAATCCAAATGTCTTGAGTATCTCTTTGATGTACTTTGATTGTGTCACGAATATACCATGTTTTAGTTGATGTACTTGCAATCCAACAAAGAACTTGATTTCTCCAAACATAGACATCTCAAACTCATGTTTCATTTTGTTAGAAAAACTTTTGCAAAGTGCTTCCTTTCCTCCAAAAATTATGTCATCTACAAAGATTTTAGATACAAGAATATCCTTACCTTCTTCTAATTTAATGTACATGTTGTTGTTATCATCAGTTCTTTCAAATCTTATTTGCATTAGATACTTGTAAAGTCTCCCATACCAAGCTCTAGGTGCTTGCTTTAATCCATGTAGAGCCTTATTCAATTTGCATACCTTGTTTTTGTTATTTTCATCAAAAAACCCTTCTAGTTGCTCTATGTAGACTTCCTCTTCAAGTATACCATTAAAAAATGTGGACTTAACATCCATTTGATAGACTTTAAATCCTTTGAAGGCTACATATGCCAGTAAGGTCCTTACTCCTTCCATTTTGGAAACTGGAGCAAAAGTTTCTCCATAGTCTAGTCCTTCTTCTTGTGCATACCCTTTATAGACTAGTCTAGCCTTGTTTCTTGTGATTTCACCATTCTCATCTAACTTTTTTCTAAACACCCACTTGGTTCCAATTACATTCTTGTCAGCTGGTCTTGAGACTAAGGTCCATATCTTGTTCTTTTCAATTTGCTCTATTTCTTCTTTCATATCATTGTACCAATCATCATCTTTTATGGCTTCACTTACTATTTTTGGTTTTGTTTTGCTGAGTAGACATGTCTCACTTCTTAGTCTATTCCTTGTCATTGGTCCTGCCTATTTGTTTCCAATAATTTGATCTATAGGATGATGTCTTCTTACATACTTTGTCAATGCTGGTTCTTTCCTTGTTTGCATGTTGTCTCTTTCAGAATATGAATCTTCATGTGCATTTTCATCAGATATTTTTTCATTTTCTTCATGTTGACAGTTCTCAGAATCTGAATGAACATTCTCTATATTTTGCAGCTCGACTTCTAAATGTGTCTGTTGCTCGACATTCACTGTCTGTGACTCAGTAGATATTGGATTTTGTTGTTGATTGTCATTCTGAGTTGCAACTTCACCATTATTAGGTATACCTTCATAAAAGTATAAAAAGGTCTTGTATTCTTCTACTTTCTTGGTATTCTCAACACTTTGAACTTCTACAAGCTCATCAAATTTCACATTTGTGCTTTCTACTACTTTGTTAGTGTTAACACTCAAGCACTTATAAGCTTTGCTTCTAGTAGAATAACCAAGAAATGTGCCTTCCTCACTCTTTGCACCAAACTTTCCATTTCTAGACTCTTTATATATATAGCATTTGCATCCAAATATTTTAAAATGTTTTACATTAGGAGAATGCCCATACCATAATTCAAAAGGTGTTGCATTTGTACCTTTCTTGACTTGAACTTTGTTGAGTGTGTAGACTGCAGTACTTACAGCTTCTCTCCAGTACTTGAGTGCAATATTTTTCTCCATCATTAAGGTCCTAGCACAGTCAATAATTGATCTATTCCTTCTTTCTACTATACTTCATTAGAAGTATAAGCCTTGCTTTTGAAAGTTAACTTGGTCATCTTTCCTAGTTGGCATTGTTTGCACATGGTGTTATTAGGCTTCTTCAACTTTGGTAGACCTCTGACTTTCTTCATTTTGCTGATGTTTATCATATTGTCAAAATTTACATGACATAGCCTCTTGTGCCATAACCATTCATCATCAATTTGAACAATGAGGAAAGAAACATCTTCCATGTCTAGGTAGAACAAATTACTCCTAGTCTGGTCACCTTTTCCTATTAGACTTCCTTGAGAATCATATATCTTAGCAACTCCATTTTCAAATTCAACCTTGCATCCTATGTTGCCTAACTGTGAGACATTTAACAAGTTATAATTCAGGCCTTCAACATAGTATGCATTATCACATGATATCTTTTCAGTAAGCTTGATACTACCCTTCCCTTTGATCTGACATGGTGCATTGTTTCAAAATCTAACACTATTTCTTTCATATTGAGTAAAGGAAATGAACTTACTTTTATCTCCAGTCATGTGATGAGAGCATCTATTGTCTATGATCCATTTGTTATTCTTGTTCATGCAGGTTACCAGGGCAGTTTCTTCATCTTCATTTGATTCATCTTTCATAGCCACATAGACTACTTCATCATCATTCTCATCAGAGTCTTCTTCAACAATGTAGCATATTTTGCCTTTACCTTTGTAGTCCTTCTTGTCCTGTTTCTTGTTCTTGAGGTTGCCTCCATCCTTGTAATTTTTCTTTTGTGTGCATCTGGTTGCAATGTGACCAACTTCATTACAATTGAAACAAATGATTGGCAGCTTACCTTTGAATTTTCCTCTTTCTCTATGAAATCTTCTTGCTAGTAATGCCTCTAATTGGTCTACATCATCTTCATCAGTGTTGCTATCACTAGATACAAACTTTCCTTTTCCACTCTTTTTCTTTGTTTGCACCTCCTCATTGTCTTTTATTGTCATCATGCAGATTCAAAGTTTTCTAGCTTGTAGTTGTCAAAGTTGGATAGCTCAAAGGTAGTGAGTCTTCCAATTATTCCTTCAAATGACAATGTGTTGCTTGGTACACACCTTAGCTCTTGGATGGTTGATACTCTTATAGCATAGATAGGAAGAAAAGTTCTCAAGTATTTGCTACATATTGTTTCTTCTACTAACTGTCCTCCTAGGCTTCTTATGGCACTTACCACTTCTTTCATCTTTGCACCGTATTGAGCAGCATTCTCTCCTTCTTCCATTTTCATGTCATCAAACTTTCCTCTTAGGCTCTCTCTTTTGGCTCTCTTGACATTATCATCTCCTCCATAGATTTTTGATAATGTTTCCCACATCTAATGTGCAGTACCACATTCTTTTATGTCATCATACTCGACATAGCTTAGTGTTGAAGCAATCTCTAACATCGCTTGATTGTATTCCTTCCTCTTGTTCATGTCTTCTGTAGTGAGGGGTTATGCAGGGTCTACATGATCAACTGTGATTGAGGTCTGTGCATAGTCACCTATTGATTCAAGGTGTAGCTTCATCAGACTTTTCCATGCAACAAAGTTATCTTTGTTTAGCTTGGGAACTTCTCTCTTGGACATCTTGATCTTCCTGCTGCTAGTACCTTGAAACAAATTAGCAGTGGGCTCTGATACCAATTTGTTAGTATTCTTTTAGAATAACTGAGAGGGGGGGGGGGTGAATCAATTATTCAAGGTCCAATAATGTCCAATACAATTTTTTTAATAAAATGAGGGTGAATCAGAAGTACTAGCCTTTTTACTTTCTTGTCAAATACTTAATGACATATAATTGAAATTATCATGCATGCAATTAAACATTAAACAATCATGAAAAGTAAACATGCATCACCACATAACACTTGAGATTTTGATGACCCGGAAACCCTCCAAGAATAAGAAGGTAAGACTGGGGTGGGGATGATACCCACAAAGTTACTGCGTAATAGATTTCAACCACTTCTAATGGTTTTCCCTATTAAAGGCTTTACACACTGTCAGATGTGACCCTATTAAAGGATTTCTACACCTTGTTAGGAGTGTGCCCTGTTAGAGGACTTAAGAACATTCAACTTAGAATGCCACCCTGTTAAAGGATTTACATAGAGTTGTTAGGCCCACCCAAGTCCATGGGATTTACAATCACCTTCTCAAAAGGATCTTTTATCCCTCTCTAAGGATCTCCTATCCTTCTCCTAAGGATCTCTTATCCTTCTCCTGGGGATCTTCTATCCTTTTCCTAAGGCTTATCCACCTAGCTGTTAAGCTAACCTAGAAATGTAGGATTTCAATGTCTAATACAATGGTAAGAAACTATTAGAAAGGTTTTGACCTAATAAAGATTGCAACTCTAACCTTGCAGATTTCATATCACTCTTCAGTTCTTTTCTTTGCTTGGCTTTTCTTCCTTGCAATGCTGATAGCTTGTCCACCCTTCAAGATATATCTCCTTGAGTTCTTCCACTCATTATGCCAATGCACTCTATGGTCACTTGATCAACTCAGAGTCTTGATGCTCTATACTTACTCCTCACTGTGTCCTCCTTTTGACACTTCACACTAGCCTTCTCTTGGCTTCTTCACACGACCACACTTGTGACCAATTCACTCTCCCCCTTTTGATCTCTAACCTGTAACTCCTTATAAAGAAGTTATGTTCTTCATTTTTTGCTCAAATCTTCTCACTCATCAATTTGATTTGATCTAAGAGAACGATATTGTTTTCCCTCCAAATTGTTTCTTCCAGAAACTTCATGATAAGTCCATTAGTATTCGCTCAAAACTAGTTTGCATGGTTTACATGAAATTTTGTGACATCTACTCATCATCCTTATCATCCAACTAATTCACAAAATTTAATGTAACAAACTTATCATTACTGATCTGGCGAATCTTTTGACTTAACAAATAATGCAGCAACTCGGCATCATTGGTTTACTAATGCTCGACATTAACTGGGATACTTGGCTTCTACTGCATTTACTGAAGCTCGGAACCTTCTGTGTTACTTGGCTTCTACTACTATTTACTGATGCTCAACACTATCTAGTTCTAGATTGCTCGGCATCCTCTATAGTTTCTGCTTTACTCGGCACCTGAAGCTTTCCTGTATTGCTCGGCTTCTATTTACTTCGTAGTGCTCAGCTCCTGTTGGATCCTGAGTTACTCAGCACATGTTGAATTATGTATAGCTCAACATCCACTACCTTTTCCTTATGCTTAGCACCTGAATGATTGCTTGACACACACTGAAGTTGAACTTGCTTGGCTTTAACTAGCTTGCTCAGCACTCACAAATGAACTTAGTCAGGTTCTACAAATGACTTAGTTAAACCTTACATATTTTATGTGTCTTAGTGTGTCCATTCCCTGTGTCTTAGAGTATGTCATCAATACACTATTTCATCAATGGCTTAGATGATCCTTATACTTCATTACAACATCATAACTTTAACCTTTCTCTAGGTGCACTAGTTACATCTTATTGATTGCCTCCTCCTTGTCAATCAACCAATTGATAGTATTTGGATCACTTAAGTAATTGTCATTCCTGCAAGTAGCAAGTTTGACATCAATGACAAAACAATGATTGAAAACATTCTTTACCAGTTCCATCATTCTTCATTCATGATCTTTTCAATCATTTCCAACATATTGGTCATTGGAGTGTATCAAATAAAGAGGAAACAAGATATTTTTTCGTTTGAGTGGGAATGGGAGAACTATCCCCTTGAAGAGTACAACTCTCCTTGACCATAATTTGACAATGTTGGGGAAGTGGAGAGTCTGGCAGGAAAGGACTTCCATCATGAGGATTTTGTTGAAGATCACTGAATGAATGCCACAAATGACTATGATGTTCGCATAAGAGACTATTGTAGGATGACTTTGTATCTAATAGAGAAGGCTCTCCAGTTGAACATCCCTGATGAGATAAGGAAACAATATTCTAAAGAGCTACTAGATGCCTTGTTCAACGTAGATAAAATTGGTGAAAGGCCTATTTTGAATGCAAAGGTTGACAGGGAAAAAGGGGATAATATTAATCATTAAGTGAGGCATGTTATCAGAATGACAAAGAACTGGATCAAGAAACCTTTTCCACTTGATCCAATTCCTGATACTGTAATCTTCCATGCACATGCTCACCTAGAAAGAGGCAAAGGAAGGCAAGTCACGATTCCTACCTTTACGGCCTAGTCTCCTATTAGGCTAGAAATAATGTACCAGCTTGATCACCTAGTTGGATATTATCACCCTCCAGAAAGAAAGGGAAAGAATAAAAGAAAGAGGACCTCTCCTTAGAGGATTCAGATAGAACAAGTGCCTCCCTAGTAGTAGGAACAAAGTCCACTAGGGTCCCAAGATACTAAAACTAACCAAGTCTAGGATGAACTACAGTTGTCTCCCATTGTACTTAGCCAACCAGGAGAGGGAGAGATTCCACAAGTCTAGATTCCTCCTACACAAGATGAGCTAGCTTCTCCTTCTACCTTCAAGAAATAGAAGAAAAGAATTAAAATTTGGATGAAGAAAAAGAAAAGGATTAGTAGAAGGTCAGTGCCCAATCCATCTATCCTCGAAACCATTCTAGAGGGAGATGATGAAGAAGAAGAAACAGAATTAGAGGAGGAAGAGGAAGAACGAGTTCCCCTACAAGGAAGAACTCAGCTAGCAAGAGCCACTAATTTACAAAGAAGAAAGAGTGCTACAGGTACCTCACCATCCACCCAAGTGGAACCCTTAGAACTCTCTTCTTCAGAAGATGAAGTACAGCAATGGGTAGATGAGCAGAATGATGAGGGCGGTGACATTTTATCAATGTCAAACTTTGATTTCATGCTTATAGGTATAGAGTTGATTGGGGATAAGATTAGGGACACCCCTATAGATGAACTTTAATAGGAAGACTGGACGTAGATGCTGCCAGATACACAGGTTCCTAATCTCACTCCTCCATCTCCACCATAGATTATGATGGTAAATAAGGGTTCAATAACTCCTCCACCTTAGTGTTTAGAAGAGGAGTAGGTTCAGAAGGAACCATCATCAAAGGAGAAACCAGAACAAAGGGCTATCAATGAAGTGTCAAAGGAGGGACAAATGGTAGAATATTCACAACAACCTTCCCAAAATGTTGAGGAGCAAGCGACAGGATCCACGAAGACTGAAGCAACAAAAGGGGAGTCCTCACAACAGGAAATGACTCCAAGTAAGAGTGATAAAGGGAAGGAGGTAGTTGAACACACCCCTTCGACATGAAGACCTAAGCTGCAGAGAAATGCATTCCATGATGGTTTTGAAAGAAAATAATGAGGAGTACTAAGCCTCAATTCTGTGCATTGCAAGATGATATTTGTGACATTGCAGAGATCTTGAACAAACCTAAGTCTCCATCACATGAGGTGGTACCATTCGCATTTTTCACCACCATATGGAACCAGGACTTATTTGCACAAGTTGCTCTCCTTCCTAAAGCTATAGATGCAAAAGGTTTTAGCTTCGAGGATTATGAGTTAAAGAATGTTATGTTGGGAAAGCCTACATAGGACTCAGCCCGACAAATGATGACTATAGGAGTCAAAGAGGTTCTCAGGCACATGGAGCAAGATGAGATTGAAATTTGAACACTTTGAAGGCAAGTTGAGATCTTAAAGGGATATCAAGCTGAAGTTTTTGGTCCTCTTGATCATGAATGCCCTGAACAAACTCTAAATACTATACTTAGAGAAGGGGGAGGTGTACAACTTGACCCATTTTTGAAGGCTTGTCAGGAGTGGCAAGAAAGCCTTGAGGATAGAGGTGTTGCAATAATCACAAGGAATTTGAAGTTGTTGCATGCTACATAGGAGAATGTGAATAAGATCATAGCAATTTTGAATTAGGACTTCAGTATCATGGATGAGGTACAGGCCTGGAGCAAGGATTTGCAGACTCTATGAGCCATAAAAGGGTAAAGGTACCACACTTTGATCGATGTATATACAGGAGAAGAGCTAGACATGATTGATGATTGGATAGAGAAAATAGTGGAGGGAAATAAAGTAATGGAAAAATTACATGATGAGATACATCGGCTCAAGGATCAAGCCTGAGAGCGAATTTTGGAAGCAGAGAGACATTAAAGTGATGCCTGCTTGGATATTTTTGAAGATTATGAACACAAGAAGTTATTGCCTGTTGAGGTTGTGGTAGAAAACTTTAAGAAGACCTTAGAGGAGGCATCTAGTGATGAAGATATCAAACAAGCCTTCAGGACAAAAGAAGCATTGTTAGAGTTGGACACCAAACTCAAAGATTTTGTAGAGACTCGAATTGAGGTGGACAACTATAGATAGAAGGTGAAAGAAAAATACGAGGCCTTAGATCTTCTAGATGTGACTAAGATTACTAAGATGATAGAGAAATTCAAGGGCAAACATCCAAACATAGCTTTGGGATGAAGAAGAACAAAACCCAGATGCCAGAATTTAATTTTGACACTTAGTAAAATTTTGAGATTTTGACCCAGTCAAGGTAAGCATGTCTGGAGCTCTGCAGGTCTGCAGGTGCATAGATACGCAGGTCCACAACTCTGTAATTCAAAGGTACACTGACAGTTAACTGCCAGTTCCAAAATAAGTGTTTTCCATACACCAGGAACGTATTCTGATGGCAATTTAACTCTGACACACACCTAGTGAAGGGCCAACTTCCATTTTTGATGCCTCCATGCACTTCCACTTCGATTGAAGGCTTCCCCCTACTTTCTCTCTCATGTTTTCTTTTTTTTTGACATGTAAAGGGCTCATGCATCCAATTAATGAATAAAATATGGATGGAGTCCCTCTAAGCACCAGATTAATTGTTAGTCTGTATATATTTAGTTTGTTTTATTAGTTAAAAGCATTTTATTGCATGAAGAATATCTCTCACTCTCAACACAAATTGAGGAGACAATTTCTTATAAATAGCCCATTGTAAAATTTTACAAACATTGTCATTATTATGCAATAAAATTATGTTTTTGGTGCTCACATTTGGAGTGTAGTCATTCCTGCCTAAATGTGTCATTGTTTTTGTGAATTTTATTCATGAGATTGTGATTGAGCCAAAAGTTTATTGCGTTGTTTCTAGTTGTGCAATTCTTTAGTTCTGGTGTTTGCTACAGATTTACAAATTTCACTGACGTATCGAGCTTGAGAAGAGAACACCAAATTGTGTCTGCATAGCTTTTCATCTGGCATGAGCGCACTTTTCGTGGCCTTGCAATTTGATGAAAGGTGAAACATCATTCGGTTATTGAAATTTTCCATCGACAATTGCATCAGTGGATTCTAAGAAGCATTGCTCCTATTTTCATTGGTTTCCCACCGATTTATTCGAAAGCTTAACTCGTAGCATGTTGTTTTCTGTAGCTTATGTCTGTTAGGTTTTCCATTTCATGTTATTTCAATTTCATGTTATTTGCTTTGCTAACCCCTTGTTAGAATAGGAACTCACTTTAGTTGCATTGTTAGAATTGCATTCATTGAAAAATCAGAAAATACAAAAATATTGTTCTTTTTGGTGTGTTATTTTGAGACAGCGAATAGATTTACTTCATTCCAAGATCTAAAAATGAACCAGTAAAGGCCTCCTTGTGAAAAATCACATTTATCTTCAACTGAGCAAATTTTGGTACGTCGCAAGACAAATACGAAACCTTGGAGTTGATCCCAAAAGATTAGCTTTTCAAGAGAGGAATTGCGTAATGGATTCCTGTTATTGGCCTCATGCATAACGACTACCCAATAGCTACAAACCCAATGCAAGTTACCTAAAAGTATTTGGAATCAAATGTTATATCTTGAAAGATTCTAGAAAAGACAAGTTTGATGTAAAAGGTGATGAAGGTATATTTCTAGGATACTCCTACAAAAGCAAAGCATATAAATGTTTGAATTTGTCTACTCACAAAATCATAGAAAGTGCACATGTGAGAATTGATGAGTTTGCAGAAAAGGATAAAGAAGAAAGCAAAAGGGAACCCAAAGATTAAAAAAGATTTGTTTATTTTGAACCTGATACATTGCCAAGAACATCTAACAATAAGGAGACTTCACCTCCTGAGTCTTCCACAGCTACCGAGTTGCAAGAAGTACAAACTGATTCAAAGGGACTCGATCACATTCTGAAGCTACCGAGTCAATGCCTACTGAGTCTAAATAACCCGAGCTTGAAGTCAAAACTCAAAATGAAGATAGTGCAATTCATTCAAAAGGCAAAAAACCTGTATTGGCCAAGTATGTCAGAAGGCATTATGCACCTGATCATATTATTAGAGATAAATTAGGAGGTACTATGACAAGAAGAAAATTGAAAGGTAAATGTTTACTTGCTGATTTTGAATCTAGAAGTGTTAAGAATGCTATAGAAAATGAAAGTTGGATTGAGGCTATGAATAAAGAAGTAGAACAAACAGAGAAGAACAAAACTTGGACCCTTGTTCCTAGGCCAAAAAATACAAATGTGATTGGAACAAAATGGGTATTCATAAATAAGTTGAATGAAGATGGACAAGTGTTAAGAAACAAAGCTAGATTAGTGTGCAACGACTATTCTCAAGAAAAAGAAATTGATTATGGTGAGACTTTTGCTCCTGTTACAAGATTAGAAGGTGTTAGGACCTTACTTGCATATACATCACACAAATGATTCAAAGTATATGGGATGAATGTTAAATTTGCATTTCTCAATGGCATTCTTGATGAAGTCTACATTGAACAACCAGAAGGTTTTGTTGATCCAGACAAAAGGGACATAGTCTGCAAATTACACAAAGCATTGTATGGTCTGAAACAAGCTCCTAGAGCATGGTATGAAAGGTTACATAACTACCTTATATAGATTGGTTTTCAGAGAACAAATGATAATAGTAGTTTGTATATCAAGGAAGGACCAAATAACAAGATTATATTGGTAGAGATATTTGTGGATGATACTCTATTTACAGGGAATGATGATCTATGAAAATAATTTTCAAAAAAAATGAACAAAGATTTTGAAATGTCCATGTTTGGTGAGATAAAAAAAATTGTTGGATTACAAATACAACAAAACAAGAATGGTATCTACATTACTCAATCTAAGTATATCAAGGAGATACTCAAGAAGTTTGGAATGGAAGATTCAAAACTAGTTGGAACCCCCATGTGTACTGGACTAAAGCTTACAAAAGATGATGACTCCAAAGAGGTAGATCAGACCTTATATAGATCAATGGTTGGGAAATTATAGTATGTGGTTCATACAAGACCTGACATTGCCTTAGCAGTTGGAATAGTGGCAAGATTCTCAACAAAACCTAGAGAAAATCACATGATGGCAATCAAAAGAATCATGAGATATTTGAAAGGCACCGAAGACTATGGTTTATGGTACAAACTTGGAAGAAACTTAGACTTAAAGGTATCCACTGATGTTGATTGGGCAGGAAATCTTGATGACATAAAAAGCACAAGTGGTGGAGTATTCTTTCTTGGTAAAATGTTGGTATCTTGGACAAGCAAGAAGCAAAACTACTCATCCCAATCCATGGTAGAAGCAGAATATGTTGCAGTAGCAGTGAATGGTTCTAACATTGTTTGGTTTAAACAATTGTTGGAAGGCATAAAGGTTGAGATCAAAGAACTAGTTGTCATGTTTTGTGATAACACTAGCGCAATTAACATATCAAAGAAACCAGTGATGCATTCCAAAACTAAGCACATTGCTATAAAATATTAGAGAATTGGTGCAGGATAAAGAAAATAGATTGGAATATGTTCATACAAAAGAATAGATTGTAGAAAAATTCACCAAGCCATTACCTAAGGATCCATTTTTGTATCTAAGAGGTAAGTTAGGTGTCATTCCCCTATCTAAAGCTCACTAAATGAAGTTTTAGTGATGCATCAACAAAAACCAAGTTAAAGATCAATCTATTGATGCATCATAGTCAAGAGAATATTGCATATGAATCAATACTCAAAGTACATTGATACTAATTTGGTATGTGTTGTCATTGGCATGTGTTGTCAAAGAGGGAGAAGATTACTGTCATATCTTTCTGAAATTTATTTTTGTCATTTCAAGAGGCAGAAGTTATGTAATTCCTGCACAGAGGGAGATTAATGCATGAAAGAAGAAGTTTTCTTGTGAAAAATATAAGAGGGGGAAACTTTCTATCAAAAAAAGTCTTGTTCTCAAATTTCATTGTGCTATGACATGTTGTGTTGCCATTAATGCCAAAGAGGGAGATTGTTGGATACAATTGTCTAATTGTGTGTTGTCTTTGATGTCACACAAATGTCATGTCAGTTGTCAGTTAGTGTTTACCAAGCTCACTTGGTCAGCAAGACAGTTTTCCTTATCTACTGAGTGTTCTTGAAGTTTTCTCTGCAAAGACAATGTCTATCGAGCTCACTCGAGCGTCGAAGGAAATTATGACAGAAAACAGTGTTAACCAAGTTCACATGGTTAACAAAGGAAAGTTGGACAAAGTTAGTGCTAACCGAGTGTTAGTAATTGATATGGTCATGGATTTAAAACTTGTCATTCATGTTTTTGAACCACTTTGAACCTCAGTTCAAAGTAGTTCAAAGTGGTTCAATAGTTCAGTTGACCCGTCTTGCAGGTTCAATTCAAGCAAAGTTCATAATTCGTCATTCAGAATGGAGATTCATTGACTCAGAGAGTTTATAACCTATGATCAGATTAAATATTAATATTCAATTTCAATGCTAATTCCATGGTTTGAATTGGTTCAGTCGTATAAACAGATTCACTGGTTCAGAGTTCCAAGGATTTGAAGTCCAGTTCGAAGGCCTGACAGGTTCAGTTATGCAGATGCACAAGTATACAGGATCAAAAGGAAAATGTAGATTGATTTCACCAATCTAGTGCATCATGGGGAAGTCTTTATAGTGCATGAAAATTTTTTGAAATGACGCTTTCATTGATTGGTACCTTCGGTTAAACTCAATCTGCATAGACATGTAAATAAGCCTTTTGGCTATTTGGTAAGAGTCGGCAATGATAGTGATGATGGAATGAGCATGATGCATCCCCATAAATATATATGTATGGAAGAGATCAAACGGTCTTCACCTCAGTCGAGCTTCAGAGAATAGGAGTCATCACCCTAATTCACATATGTAGAAGAATCCTGATAAAGGACATGGCGAACCAAACACCATCAAAACTCATAGAGTAAAGGCAATGCTAGATCGAGTCCCCTTGGAAAATCATTGTAGTTGATTGGACATGAGGTGCAACGTCCTATGGATTTGTTTGAATAGTGACCCCAACATCGAAGGAATGTGTTTCGATGGTAGTTTCAAAGATTGGTCTTCGATATTGGAGCATATGTAGACCCAATTTACAATCAAAGAGAAGTGCACATAATGTGGTCACAATTATACGTACTCATCATCATTTTTCTGAGCACAGGTTTCTATCTCAAATGCATATGGGGAAATGCATCAACAATTAGCAACCTATATGCATCGCAACACTATAAATACATCATACCCACACACCCAAAAGCTGAGCCCCCATCATGGATGTGGTTGCCATTGAATGCACCGACCAGAGTATTAGAAGCTAAATCGATGGCGGTTAGAGTAAAGCTACGATCCATGGTGTTGGTTGATATTGCTGATGAGGATAAAATTGCCTGGAGTGACCCTAATCCACTTTTCATGCCAATGGGGTTTGAAGAGAATATAGCTATCAAAGAAAATCCTCTTTTCCGGTTTCAAGATTCTCAATTAAATAATGAAAACCTATCCTATTTTTCTTTATTGACAAATGCTGAAATTCTCATGGAAGGAGGATAAGTGGAGGTCAGTCTCCAACCAGCTGAAAACTCTATTGAAAAACCATGCGGAGATCTTATCTATGAAGAAGAGGAAATCATAGACACGTTTCTATCATCACTCAAGCCAGACGATTCCTCTAATGGTGAGCTAAATATTTGTTCAAATCAAATAAAAGACCAGGCATTTATTGACAACTTTTCCCTTCATCCATCTATGCACAATGTTGCTGATTTAGATCGTAAGAAAAATGCTGAGATATGTGATGACAGCCAATTCCTTGAAAGTGGTGAAGGAGATATACATCTGAAGGCTGATCCTATGCTGAAGGAGACGTCCCTATGGCTGCAAATTGATCATGATTATGTACAAGAATTGAATTTGCATGACAATGTTCATGAGGACTGCACATCATCTTTTGATGAGGCTTTTTCATTTCATGTTTTTCAGTCCGAGGTAAAATCAGCTCCTACCGATGTAAAGGATCAATGCTTCAGTGGAGATGAATACTATGATGAGTCTTGGCTATTTGAAAAAGAGTGTTGGATCAGCATGTACATGCACGTTGCCATTCTAAAGTTTGGCATCAAAAGAGTCGTCATCAAGCAATGGTTGGGAGCTATTTCATTGAGGTATGCTTTACTAATTCAGAAAGGCTCCTATTTCTCTAAACCAGTAAATGGATTTGTATAGCTTCATCCTCCTTCTGAATTCTCTTGGTAGGTTCTTTCCTACCTTTGTAAATGTTGTAAATAAGTTTTTGTTGTGTGTAGTGGTAGTTGGAATAATGCGCAAGCTTTAAGCTTGCTGGTAGTTTAGTTGTGTGTTGTTGGTTTGCTTTGCTGGTTTTGCCCTGCTCCCCTCTGCCCTCTCAACAAGTAGCTCCCGATCTTCTCTTCTAGTTGACTCTATTTGCCCAAGATTAAAGCATTGTTCTTTTCCCAGAGATTGCTGAAGTTCTCTGCTTTTGCATCAAAATCAGTCCCGTAGTTAGAGCACCTGTTAGTAACTGATATGGTCATGGTTTTAAAACTTGTCATTCATGTTTTTGAACCACTTTGAACCTCAATTCAAAGTATTTCAAAGTGGTTCAATAGTTTAGTTGACCCGTCTTGCAGGTTCAATTCAAGCAAAGTTCATAATTCGTCATTCAAAATGGAGATTCATTGACTCAGAGAGTTTATAACCTATGATCAGATTAAAGATTGATATTCAATTTCAATGCTAATTCCATGATTTGAAGTGGTTCAGTCATATAAATAGATTCACTGGTTCAGAGTTCCAAGGATTTGAAGTCCAGTTCGAAGGCCTGACAGGTTCAGTTATACAGATGCACAAGTATACAGGATCAAAAGGAAAATGTAGATTGATTTCACCAATCTAGTGCATCATGGGGAATTCTTTATAGTGTATGAAAAATGTTTGAAATGATGCTTTCATTGATTGGTACCTTCGGTTAAACTCAATCTGCATGGACATGTAAATAAGCCTTTTGGCTATTTGGTAAGAGTCGGCAATGATAGTGATGATGGAATGAGCACGATGCATCCCCATAAATATATATGTATGCAAGAGATCAAATGGTCTTCACCTCAGTCGGACTTCAGAGAATAGGAGTCATCACCCTAATTCACATATGTAGAAGAATCCTGATAAAGGACATGGCGAACCAAACACCATCAAAACTCATAGAGTAAAGGCAGTGTTAGATCGAGTCCCCTTGGCAAATCATTGTAGTTGATTGGACATGAGGCGCAACGTCCTATGGATTTGTTTGAATAGTGACCCCAACATCGAAGGAATGTGTTTCGATGGTAGTTTCGAAGATTGGTCTTTGATATTGGAGCATATGTAGACCCGATTTACAATCAAAGAGAAGTGCACATAATGTGGTCACAATTATACGTACTCATCATCATTTTTCTGAGCATAGGTTTCTGTCTCAAATGCATATGGGGCAATGCATCAACAATTAGCAACCTATATGCATCACAAAACTATAAATACATCATACCCACACACCCAAAAGCAGAGCCCCCATCATGGATGTGGCTATCATTGAATGCACCGACCAGAGTATTAGAAGCTGAACCGACGGCGGTTAGAGTAAAGCTACGATCCATGGTGTTGGTTGATATTGTTACATCTGGAATGTGAATGGAAATATAGAGATAAAATACTGAGAGCTCATTGAAATTGATATTTTCTTTGTTTTAATTGAAACTTCCATGCTCATGCAGCCAAAAGAATGGATTTTGATTGCAAACAATATCAAAAGTGGAGATCCAAGTCCAAGTTTAATGAAGCTCCCTCAAATACCCGACCCTATCCAAGTTTAATGAAGCATGTTAAGGATTGCCGATAATGGATAGAATCTTTGTAAAGCGCAATACATTATGGTCACGCATCAGGGAACAAATCAAACAGCAATAATATCACATAGGGTTGTATAGTCGGAACCCGAGAGTGAGATCATGCACAACATACACAGTGCGGCTTTCCCAAACTTGGGAGTATGTGGAATGCGAGACTGGAACTATATCTAAGGAGATTGGTTTGATTTGGAATTAGAAATCAGCAATATGAAATGGCTTGCTGCAAGGTGGATTCCCTACTTTGGGAACTAAATCGAATTGAGCCTCTGAAGAGCACAGACGCTTTAAAACTTCTCCAAATCTGATCAGGGCACTCTAAAGGTATACACTCCACTCTGCAAGGACTTTGAAGACTTCTACATCTGTAGACTCAATCACCATATTCATGGGCTGTTTCAACCAACCTATTGCAATTGCACCAGATGCTTGGATAGATGTGATTGAAAATAGATGTTTAAACCTTACATCCTACAACTATCTTGTATTTGCATCAGTAGATGAATACTGCTCTCCATAGGTGATTGAATCATTGAATAGATTTTCTCCGAGTGCTTGTAGCAGTCGTGCTAATGGAAGCCCGATTCATATACTTTGCATCATCTATTGATTAAAATCCAAATGACTATTCACGATGACACTCTAGTGAGAATTTGAAGGGGTGGATGTAAATGAATTTGAAAGGTCAAGTTTGCATAAATAGCATACCCTCTTCCTCTCCAAAAGATCATAGGCAGGTGTAGAGCCAGGTGTCAAAAAAAGTTCTCCTAGAGATTACTTGATGATTCTTGTATAGTGTCATTAATTGAAAGTGACTAGATATTAAGAATATGGACAAACTATAGGTGAATTTCATATTATGATTATATTAAAAGGCTATGGGTTATGGGAAGATTTTGGGGGATAAAGGAAAGCAAAATGTTAATAGTCAATCTTTTCCAAGAATCAGTTAATGAAACTGAATTGAAACTAATGGAAAAGAACAAGTTAAATAAGACAGCAACAGAGTAACGGGGGTTCCAATTTTTTTGAGTTTTGCTGCGAGACTTTGAGCAGCAGTAGGATTGGGAGAATTGTGAATACAGTTAAAGAGGTTTCCAATTCTTTTTCCTCTTCTTCCAGATTGGAGACTGTGTGTTTCAGGCAGGAGGAGAGGAAGTTTTTGACAAGATGGTTTCATCTTCTTGAGGGGCCAAACGAGTGCAAAGCACGAGCATAGTTCTTTTCTTTTCAGAACTGTGTGTCTGAGATTGGGTAAAAGTATTTGACGCTTGATGTAATATGATAGGAAGAATTTCTATTTTCATTGAATATTAGTTGGATTGTAACCTGTGAAAGAAGCTTTGTGGTCTACATAGTCAGAGAAGGGAGGTTGGAGGTGAAATGCATTTAACTTTGGCCATAATGTGTTTTTCCTTCCACTGAATTCGTACTTTGAGGCATTTTCAGTTTTCTCTAAACATTACAGTTCAATGTCATTGTTCTTTTGTCATGTTAAAGGCTCTGATTTCAATTCTTTCAGGAAGATGAAATAGTTAATTTTATTCTTATTACATGATGCAACATTCAGCAAATGAACTTTGTGTCATTTGCTATTCTTTAGTTTCTTTTCGTGCTTTAGTATAAATTTTCACATCTACGCTGTATTTATGAGTGGATGTTTGATATCCTTTTATGCTTTCTAGTAAAAGCATTTACATTTGATTCATTAAATACCTTGTACGAGGAGCTGTACCCGATAAAAATTCAAAGGAAGGTTATTAACCCATGATAACCTATCCAACTGTTGGTGTTAGCTTGTTCTTTCATTTGGGCATCCAAGGTCATATTTGCATGTTTCTTTAAAGTGGGACAATCTGTTCACCAACACTGAGTTCACTCAGTTACCAAAGGATTTTTGCAAGTTTGCAATGTTAATTGAGCTTCTATTGGTTAACACAGGAAATCATCTCATAACCAATACTTACCGAGCAAGGTCGGCTAATAAAGGATTTTGTTGTTTTGGCATGAGAAGCTTAATTATTTTATGTCTTGGTTCTAGCTAAATATGGTAATGATTAGTGGCCATTCTAATTTGTATTGAGCCAACTTAACAATCTAGATGATATAAATATAAGGTCAAGTTTTGGTTTTCAAGTGTGTGCAAGTGTCTTGATTGAATTAAGAAGGAAAGAGTGAGAGCGAACTTTAAGGATAAGCAGATATCCTTGTGGAGTAGAAAAGTAATATTCAATCAAAAGGATCAAATTTTAAGCAGAACAAAGATCTGGATTCAGCAATTCAGTTGCATCACAATCAGGTCATCTCATTGTTACTCTCTAACCTTTGTAGCAGTGATCTAAAATCTCTTAACAGAGTTGGTTTAACAACCAGTTGTAAATCCTCTAACAAGATGATAGTTCCATTGAATTGTTTAAGACCTCTCATAAGGCCACTCCTAACAAGGTGATTAAATCCTCTAACAAGGTCACACCTAATAGTGTGTTTTGTAACCTTTAACCGAGTTGGCTCCTAACAGGGCTCACTTCAAAAGAGTGAAAAATAGTAACTAGTTACATTGGTGGTTTTTCCCAAATTGGGTTTCCATGTTAAATCCTGGTGTCTCATGTGTTCATATTATTTCTCTTATGCTTGCATATTAATTACTATTAATGTTTTAAGATCTACTAAAAGTAATACACACTCTGCATTTATTAAGTTACAACAATTTCTGTATGTTTACAAAGTTGTAGTAGTAATCCATTTTATCAGTTTACTTTTGTTGACATCTAAGGGATCTAGGATTTATTTTTGTGGTAACTAATTCACACCCCCCCCCCCCCTCCTCAATTAATCCTTCTATATTTCCAACAACCACTTGTTAGAGTGGTTCTTTTGTTGCACCAAAAGACCAATTTATTAGTTCCTGATACAACTACTCAACTTATAGTGCACATGAGGCTATTAAGCCCTTGTCATGAATCCCAAGGGGAGCACTGAATATTTTTCCAACATAGTAAATGTCTCTGAAAAAATGAACATTTTTATTATAGAAATATCCAAAAACACAACTTCTTTTATCTAGGGTTGTTATAGTTAAATTATTCGTTCTAGTCTCAATCATTTGATTGTTGTCTCTCAAATCATCTCCAAAAATCTCAAAAATCCAAAAACATAGTTTAAAGTCATCATTGCATTCCCTTATGGAAATTAGACATTCTAAAAAGGAAAAATACCAAATAGACTCACATGTTCTTATAAACTAAAACTTATAACAAATAGTCTTTAGACATCAAAATGAAGATTCATACCCTTAAGAGAACCAATTGATTCAACTGTAAACAAGCTTGTGCAATAAAATGTCATTCTGCTTCCAAAATTAACACATTATGATCTAGGATATTTTAAAACATCATAGTGGAGTGACATTCTCTTGTAAATACCTTATGGCCAAAGGAGATTCAAATTTAAGTTCCTCAAAATCCAAAAATATCATCTACTTGATAACATTGATCAGGGTGAAATTACTATTAAAGATCATCTCAACAGTTAACATCATGACGAGTTAGAAAAATGTCAAGACATTGTTCCTAAGCATGATTAGAACCATCTACCTATGTCTAGTAGTCCATCCCACAAGTAACCTCTATATATCCCACCATTCCTTCATCTCCTTAGGTTTTATAAAAATAATCACACATCATCTCCATCATATAATGCATCTAATTTTCAAGTTTATCTTCAAATATTATCCACGATACTAATCCAAGCTAGTTCATTCTATAGTTTTGACAATCATAAATCCAATGTCACTATATTCTCCATTTTGGGGAAAACTTACTCTGATGATTCCTATACAAATTCTATTTTTATCATGTCACTAGAGCATTGAGTCCTTCTATGAATTTTACATATATATCTAAACTCATACCTTTTTATTATAATCAGATATATGTCAAGAGGGTAATCTAAAGTACATAGAAGTGATCCCTAAAATGGATCAAGATAAAAATAACTAGAGCTTACAATTTCATCCAATATTTGAACAAGATCCCACATCCCTTAAATATCATGACGATCCCCTAATCCATTTTTTTTCTTCCAAGTTGACTCCTTTTCATTCAAAGAGAAAATCATCCTTCCAAGTCTTATTTATAATCCACCTTCTAAGAGGACCCTAGTGTCACTTTAAGATTATCTATTGACCCTCTTTCATATCAAGATCAAAATAGCCCTTTGTCTCCTTGTCCCAATCATTAATATCCATGTCATGATCATGCCATCCCTCCATATCCATATTCATTTCATGATCACATCCTCCCTTTATCTCCATGTCAAACCCTTCATATCCACCTAAAGATCCCATCACATGTACCCAAGTCATTTATGAGCCCCTTACAAATTACATGGGCTTCACTTTCATCCACTCTATCTTATTAGTGAGTTGTTTATTAGTTCTATGCTATATCCACTTTAAGATGAACTTTGTTAGAGTTTTAGGTGACTCTACAACACCCCTAGGACCAAATGAAATACCAAGATAACTTCCATAAGAGAATGACAAGATAATGCATTAAGATGAAAGAATGGTATAATTAATAATGAATACAATTAAAATGTACATAATAAGCTTGCTTATATAGGCAAGGAAATATGAGATAATGATAGGGAAAACATAAGTTATAACCCATGCAAGGTGGAATCATATGTCCACCAAGGGTGGATAACTCTCCATGATGTAATTAAGTATGTGTCATGAAGATGTGATATGAGCACTAGAGGTGGATCTCACACATAAGTGAAGTGAGATACAACCAGATCACCACCTAAAGTGGAATTATCAAAGTAGGTGTAAATCCTAGGTGTCTTATATAAAAACTACTATGCAATGCATTATCTTAAGTAAGCTATAGTAAATTGTAATTAGAAATATTTAATTAGACCAAGACCACCCTAACTACAACTCAGGGAAATGAACTTAAGCTCACGATGTAAGATATGTCCTGACTAGTAGGCCATGTTAGATACCCATATACAAATTGCAATACAGTAAATGAAATACAATCTCTCATAAAGTGGAGAGATAGTGAAAACCTCACGAGAAAATTTGTCTACTAAAGAGAAAAATGAAATCACCCAAGATGCATATATGGATGGATGACCCAAGACCCCCCAAGGACTATAGAAATATTGTATATACAAAGAATTATCCCCTCGGCAAGAAGGATACTAGCTGAAATGATAACTCTGCCCACCCCCCGTAATAATATTCCTCGCCTCAAGAAGAAAAGAATACATCAAATGATGAGGAAGCCAATCCATATGAAAATGGAAGAGGGAAGACTAAATAGGTAAATCCAAACTTAAGGAATTCATCACAATAACAACCTAAATCTCTTAGCGAGTGGTTTTAATGATTGTCTCGAATGTGCATAAGGATCGTATGGATTCACAATCTAAAGTGTGGTGAAAGACTATATCAAGTGAACAAAATCACTCTGTAACCAAGGGTATATTCATATCTAGAAACCTATGACCATAACACAAATTTAACCACAACAAGATTTTTTAATAATAATAATTGTAAATACCTAATATGGAAAGAGGAAATAAGAGACAATGAATGCATAAACAATAATAATAATAAATCAATTCAAGCAATTATCAATGCAAACCAATAAGTAATGTGAGCTCTCAAATTCGGGCTGAAATGAGACAACATAAGAATTCATGACATGTATGAGATTTCAAACTATGATATAAGACTTTTGGGGTTTCAATCAGGAATCCTTGATTGATGGGAGTGGTTATCTCCAATAAAAAACTGGACACTTGTCAACAAATTTGATTGATTTGTTAAGTGAATTGATTGAAGAGTTGACTGGATTTATCAATTTAGCAAATGGAAGACTCGATAGATTGAATTAATGACTAAGATCGAATAGTCAAAAAAAAGATGATTGAGGAGTTCGAAAATGTGATCAACTAGTAGACTAAAACACAATATTAGTTAGAACAAAAAGAATAAAATACAATTAAACAAATAAAGAAATTCATTTAAGTGCACACAAGGGAATATAAATAAATAACATTTATTTAATTATGAGTGGAAATTTATTATTTAATTGTGATTATTAAAAAGGTGTTTAATAACAGAGAGAGAATACATAATTAAATAGTATAATTATTTAATCAATGTGTAGATATAAGGAATAATTAAATAATAATAATAATTCAATTACTTTATAGAAGAATAATGATAAAAAAAAAAATTTGGTAATGAAGTATTATTTTATTAATAATTTAAAAAGAAATGTACAATGTATAAAATTGCCTTGGGAAAGACATCGAGGACCCTCCTTTAAGAAAATTATAGACAAACCAAAACTTCCAAACCAACACATGGAAGAATTACAACATGTCAAGAATGTTTGTGATGAGGGCACCACCTAAGACAAAATGAACACAATAGGAAAAGGGGAATCTTATTATTAGAAGTGATATGCTATTACATTCAATACAATGAAAATAGACTGAATGACATGCCCTAGGGGCTTACAATATTGTCTAATTCTTGAGAAAAACCCTCCTCATAGTACCTTCTCCCAAACTCCACCAAAACTACCATTATAATGCCAGAAATGACCTTAAGTAACCCGAATTAGGTTTAAGGTTAGGAATACATTCTAGAATATGCCATTTGGCATCCACTGCCAAAACAAAAGGTTCTAGAAAACACATCAGAAATCGGTGTAGTTAGAAGAATCCAGTAATGGTAGTCCAACTTTCGAGAGGCATAACTTTTGATCTGGGACTCCGATTGACGAACTATTTACATTTTCAGAAAGCTCTCCAAGTGCACTATAGTCTCATAGACAACTATACTCATCCCCCATTTTTTGGGCCCATACAAGGTCATTTAGTGACTCAAATTTGATTTTGAAGCGCTCTTAGGGGGTCTCTTGGAAACTTAAAATTGCAATAACTTTCAAACCGTAAAGCCTTTTGACCTAATTCTTTTTCTGAAGTGCTTTAACTTATAAGTATAATAATCCCTCCAACTTACACCCTCTAACTCATCATAATTATGGATCAATTACAAAATAACCATTTTTTTGCATTGGCATACATCCCAAGGTGCTCAAAAACTCTAACCTAGAAAACCAATAGTGGAACTATAAGAGTTGGAATCTCTATTTGACCCAAATGGGTATCCAAAATTAAAGATACATTAAATAGAAACTAACACTAAGCATATTTTTGGGTGATATAGGGTTGTCCTTACACCACTGGATGCTCCTTCATTAGTTTGTAGCAAGAAAGACAACCAAAATCCAACCTTCTCATCTTGCAGCCGCCTATGGAAGAAGTCAAAGTCACATCATAACCAATGGGTCAACAAAGAGAGTAACACGAGAACCTTATTCTTTATCACTTCAAATTTTTTCCTTGTACCAAATTTATAGAAGTTTCATCCAACTCTAACATGACCATGGAAAACTAATCATCTTCATAAAGCAACTCACATTCCACAACCATCCACATGAACCCCATAACTGCAATTCTTTTTGGGAGGTGTTTCTCCAAACCAACAATTACACCATTTCAAAATGAACCTCCCATGACCACCAACAAAAAATTATAAGAGGCTTCCTTGGCAAGGTTTTAGTCAGTCATCCCTCACAACCTCAAAACAAAATAGCAGTTTCATTTTATTTTTAAACTTTCACATTAACAATATTAAAGGAAGCACATAAATATCATGCATTACCCATTTCATGCAAATCATGCATTACCCATTTCATGCAAGGACCTAGTAATGGAGTTTTTTAAGGTCTCTCACCTTTAAGCATAGGAGGAATACAACCTTGAATCCTCTCATCCATCATAGCATTTACCCTACATTCAAGCCACTCTTCACCATCCCTTTGCATGTGAGGGTTTTGCACCCAGATTTTTAAGCATCAAATCATGTGCACTTCATCATTTTGACTCTAGCATGCCCTATGTTTCATGGATTTCACATCATCGCCTAACACATGAATTATACCTAATAACCTTAGTAGGTACTAGCCTTCCCACACTTAATTAAACCTTGTGTGCCTTTGAACCTAAGTGAATCTCACACAAATGGAACGAGGTATGTTCCTTTAATCCTCTTGAGCTCTAATTTTATTATCACCTATCCACATGCCCATGTTTAGAGTGGAGAAATAGATAATTTCTTCCATCCCAATTCTGAAGTGGTTTGACACCAATTTTGGCATGACATATCTAATTACTCACTGAGCTAGAATGCCTACACCATGATCATGGAGAAGACATTTGTGTTTATTCAATTTGCCATAAAAGAGATTTTGTTGATTTACACCAATCAAAGAAAAAGAAGCCTCCATTCTTTCTTAGAGTCTAACACCTACCTCTTCCTTGAGAAACAAATGACTTAGACAATTGTGAATTGAAGTAAAAAGCTATGAGACACTCTTTAATGGTGTAATGATTTACCATTCTCTCCTTATTTAATGAGGCATACATTACCAAATGTACAAGCCTCCGCAAAACTTTTTTTTATAACTCTCATTTTAACAAACTTGGATGTGTTATGTTTTGGTACATGTGACATTTGACTTTCAAAATCTTCTCTGAAAATCAATCTCATGCTTAAATGCTCTTTGTAATGCTACACATTATCTAATTAGTTACATAATGTTAATCCTCCCCCCAGAGGTAAAAATAACTCTGCAAACTCATCCACCATCACTTCATAAATATTTAGAGTTAGGGCCCAGTTGGACATCTGGTCAAATTTTGATTTCCTAGTATTCTAATGTGTGTAACTTTGAAATCCTCCAGAGTAGAAAGTTCTTGTTTGATGTTTTAAATGTACTTTTGGAGATGCCAAGTATCCATTGAACCTTTAATTATTGCATTGATGATAATAAAGGAATCCTCTTCCACATGTAGCAGGGACACTCCCAATTTCTTGGATGCTCTAATAGCTAATATGGTTGCTTCTTCTTCAACCACATTATTTGTTCCATCCCATAATCTTTTACCTTCTAGAGCAATTAAGTCCCACATTGCATCGTTGATGATAAATCCAACTCCTAAGGAGCCTTGGTTACCTTTTGAGGCCCCATCAAAGTTAAATTTCCACCATTCCCTAAGTGGTTTTTCCCAAACTACTAACTCCTTTGGACTAGTAGAAGAAGTATGATTAACCTTACTAAGCCCATTCACAAGCTGAATAGTGTTTTTTTTTTTACCAGTAAGAGGCTGAAGCCAAGATCAATTATTATTAAATGTTATGATTGTTAGCACGAATGTTGATGATACTACATTAGGGGAGTATCTTGAGCATTGGAGAGGCATTCATGATTGTTCTTTTCATTAATGTCAACATAGCATTGTTTATGTAAATACTAGTTGAGCAGTAGATAAAGATCTTGTTGGTATGAATAATGATTTGATTATCTGGTCATGTGTAGTTATGGACATGTACAACATAGTGTCCTGATGACGTGGTTAAGTGTGCAGAGTCTAAGTTGATGGCATACAGAAGTTGTACCTAATTTACAAAGAGCAGTTCAGAGACAAAGTATTGGGAAAGTAGTTGATGTTTGTTATCTATCTTACATCCCAGATGTAATGAAGTGATGCACAGTCAAGCAGTGATAGAGGACACTCAGATGATGACATCAACAAGTGTGCAAGCCTTAGTATCACATGTGTGAAGTTTTGTATAGACTATGAGCCAGTGCTATTGTAATTGTAATTAATTAATTATCTTATTTTAATTCATTGGGAAAGCCTCAAAGCTGACTCAAGAAATTATGATAAAGATATGGTATAAAGGAAATATATTTTCCTTGTTTGCAAAGTGTGTTCAAGTATTGCGATCATTGTTCAAGTGCGAATTGTGAAAAGGAGCAGAGTTCTTACTGAATGCATGTAAGCAATCCAAGGGATTATTGGATGCAAGATTCAAGATTTGGTTTCAAGATCTGAAGGAGCAGAATTATCTTTGACAGGACAAAGATAGAGGAAGGAAGTACATTTTAGTTCTATTATTCTGCAAGGAATAATATAGAGATCATTTGGCTAGTGGCTTCATTGGTCTTGTAGTGCCCACCTATAGTTTTCTTTTCCATTATATTTACCAAACTCTTTTTATGCCTATTTCATGCATGTGTTAGTTTCAAGGGTAGTGGATTTACAATTATGAAATAATTTCATGACTTGGATTGCATGTATATCAATAAATAATTACTTAGTTGACTATATTTCATGTGTTGCTTAATGATTATGGTTACTGGTGCATTAATGATGCTTTAATGATCTATAGTGAATAAATGAGATTTCTTTCAAAGCAATGTGAGTTGATGTTGTTAATGATGACTATTTCACATTCATAATGATGCATTGTTATACCTGAGCATTTGATGTTTCACTTGTGACTATTATGATACTTAACCCATACTTGCATGTGTATGATGTGCGTGTTTATTTTATCTTTCTATCTAATGTGCTTGATGTGGTTAAGGAAGGGAGTCGTAGTCACCTGCTAGTCAAGATCTACACAATGTACCACTCCCTGCCATTGCCTGTTTAGTTTAGATATATTTATATACATGTACATGCTCATCTTTTATGGAAGATGCAAGTACCGAGCATCGACTTCCTTGAATTGCCAGGATGAGTGTACCCAATTACAAATACTCAAATGGTGAGAATGGGAAGATAATGATTTGGTCTAATCTCAGTCATAGCCTAAATACTTGTCTTGCAAGGAGGACTCGTAACTAACTTTCCACCCTTTTTAAAACCCGTGAGTTTATCTTTGTCTGTGTTGTTTGATTTTGAGCTTTGGTCTGTTTTGGTAATGTTGCTTTTATGTGGATTCCACTATGTGACTTATTTGGTAAATGATTTAATTATAATATTTTGGTTAATCATATAATATTGAGAATTATTAAATATTATTTGATTAAAAAGAAAATATTAAGGCATGAGATTATTTAATTGATTAAAAAACTAATTAAATATGTGCTTTAATTTAAAAGTCTTAATTTAAAAAATTAGTTAAAGAGAAATTAGAATATTAGAATATTTAATAAATTAAATATGTACTTCATTTAAAAGATTTAATTTAAAAATCTAATTTAAGGAGTTGGACAAAAAGAGAACTAAAATAATAAAGATTTAATATTGTTTTATTATAATTATTTATTTAATAATAATTAAATTAGAGTTGCATTTAAACAATGAGCTTTGATTATTATTATTAATTTAAATAATAAACTGTGCTTTAATTAGTGCTTGCATTAATTAATAAACTGGAGGAAAAGAAAATATTAAAGAATGAAACTTAAAGATAAAGTTATGGTTCTAATTTAGGTGTAATTATATTAATTTAATTTAATAATTAGATAGGAGTTTTATTTTAAATAATAAACTCTAAATAATATTATTAGTTGAATTAATAAATATATTATTAAAACATCTTGTGAATTTATTAAATAAAAGAATTCATTTAAAGATAAAGTTGTAGTCTAATTTTAGACGTGATAATATTTATTTAATTTAATAATAATATATTTAGGAGTTCATTTTTAAATAAATACTAAATTTATTTATTTTTGGTTGGTAATAGGAGTAATTTTATTAAAAATATAGAAGTAAATACATCAAAGTTCTTAGGTCCTTTCCACTATCTATTGGACCATTTTTTATATATTAAAACCTATACATACTAAAACAAAAAGACCTCTTACTAGGCCAATTACATCACTTTCTTCTCAGCATAAACAAAAATACATATTTTCCTTCTATGTCATCTCGATTTCCACCCTCAAACACAAAGTCACTTTTTTCAATCATTTGCTTCTACACTCAGTGGGTGCCATTCAAAGAACTCTACAACATGCCAAAAATGTCTTTTTGCATATATGTTTTGCATTTCTACCTGCATGACATAAACTTCGCATCTCCAAAACTATGCCATTCACTATCAATTTCAATCATTTTCTTAACAAAATTTGCAAGTCCTTTTAGTTTCAAAAATAGGGCATTCTTCCTTCATTTCAACCCTGACGCTTGCTCCTCACCGAGTGCTTGCCTTTTGGAAATTCGACTGGCACCGTCACCCTTCTCTACCTCTCCTTGAAGTCCATAATAGCACACTTTAGTGTCTGCTAGGCATGGCAACGCTCATTAGTGTAGGCCTCCTGGTCAATTCTTCCTCTCGACCAGTTCACAAAGGGGAAATTTCCCTTTTCCACACCTTCTTCTTCAATGGCATAAACTTCACTAGAATCAAAGGCCCAACCTGGGTGAGCCCACTCTAGTAGGGCATCCATGTTTGGGATTAAGGCTTCTTCAAACAACTCTTTCATCACCCAAGCTACCATTTGTTCGTGCTCCTTTGTATGCAGCCCCCAATCCATAATCATGGCTACTATGTCTACCTGCAGCGTCCACTAGTGTTTGGCCTCTTGAAAAAATGACCCAAGCATTTCTTGCACCACTTTAATCACCTCCTTAGATGGGCACTTCACCATATTTTTTAGTCGATGGTCTGCTACATTATCAAACAGAGCCTTTTGTTGTTTGGTTGTTCTAAAAGTAAACATTGGTTCCATTGCTCCTGCTACTGTCGCTTAGTTTTTGCCTACTCTGAATAACATAACCACCTACAATTCACTTTAAAGATTTCTTCACCTCATTTGCCGGACAGGAGCAATTACTGCAACATCATTACTTTACTTGATTCTTTAAATCGTGTCCTTTCGCACACAGATATGGGAGGCTCACACACTTTATAAAGATTTCTAAAGATTTTAAAACTTTCCACATTCATCCTTCCTACATTCTCATCCTTTCACTGGTTGTCTTGGTAGATAATAATAAAACCTCATCATTTGGATTAAATACTAAATATTATTATTACTTAAGTTAATAAATTTTATATTAAAAACATTTCAAAAAATTAATTAAAGAGAGTAAGCTAATTATTTAAATTAAGATATTTTGTAATTAAATATTTAAAAGAGTTGTGCATGAAAAGGTAAAATGTAACAAAGTAATAAACAGTAATTGATCAATGAGTTCCCTCTCCTTAATGCACAATCAGAGCCTCAATTTAGGGGAGAACAATTAATCAGAGATCAACAGCTCATTTTGCAATTACACAGGTTTTGGGGAGCAAAATTTAGAATTGGATCAAAAGAATTGTTGAAAGTTTCAGAGGGTTTGAATTTGCATGCATTCATAGATTGTCTCAGATCTTAGCTGTGGTTTTGAGGTAGAGTTTGTAAAACCCATTGTAGAATTTTATTGAAAGATCTGTCTACTTCGTGTCTTCATGGGTGCTTGTATTATGCTTATTAATTTATTGTATTAATTCTAGATGAAGAATTATGTTGTGGATTTTGAAAAGGAAAAAACTTATTAATCAAGATAACTTAACTGCAGTAAAATTGTAGAAAATTATTATGACTATATTCTTTTAAAAACCCCTTTAGATAATATAGGGAATATTTGATTATGGAAATTTAGAAGAAAATAATAAATTGAATAGTTAGGATTTCAACTTTAAATTTTCCATTATAGCCATCAGATTATCATGAATTTTCTAAATATAGATGAATATTCTTATTACATCTAAAATAATTTAATTGCAAAATTTATTGGAAAAAGAAAAAGATTAATTGAGAGGAAAACATGTTGTAGCTAAACTTATGCATGCATGTGAAAATAAATCTACTAAAAATAGAAAACTAAGTATAATATAGTTGCATGCATGTGAAAACAAATATGCCAAAAATAGAAAGGCAAGTATAGTATAGTTGCATGCATGTGAAAACAAATATGCTAAAAATAGAAAGCTAAGTATAGTATGGTTACATGCATGTGAAAACAAATATGCTAAAAATAGAAAACTAAGTCTAGTATGGTTGCATGATTTGAGAGATCATAGACATGCAAAAATACTAATTGCATGTTTATTTTTATTTTATAAAAATATAATTTAATTTTCAAATTTATTTATTTAATAATAATAATAATAATATTTTAATTTTTTTGATTAACATACAATATAAAATATTAAAAATCAATTGAAGGATGGCTTGTGATTATCTGTCTGCTGCTAGAGCCTGCGTGCCCTAGCTCGACCTGCGACGGGTCTCTGCTCCCTACGACACATTTGTTTGTTGTTTTTAGGGGTCACTGCTTTCCTTTGCCTAGGTGGGCATTGTTGTTCAGGTGGCTTGGTCCTCCTCCGACCGTGGGTGGTCATCTACAACCCAATCTTTGCCATTACTGCATCCTTGGTGGGGGTCTACAGTGGTGTGCGGGTGTGGGGCTTCTGCGCCGTCTTTCCCTCTTTTGTCTACTGAGTCTAGGTTCGGGGTGTATGGGGGATCATGGTATCGCTTCCTTCCTACCTTCTGGTGGAGATTTGGAGATGGGTGAGCCGACTTCAGTGTTGCATGCCAATAGTAAGGATCTGAATGGTAAACCCCAATCGGGGGAAGGAGAATCCTCTCCAAATGGGAAGCTTCAATTACAAAAAATTAATGGATGTTTGCAAAAAGTAGAGGTCTGACCAATTTTGGTTATTAAACCTGAACAAGTTTTGGAGGATGTCGAGTACTAGAGTAATCATGCTCTTATTTGCAAATCTTTAGGCCATCACCTTTCATTGCCTGTGTTGGATTCCTAGGCTCGCCAGGTGTAGAACCCAGAAGGAGATATGGAGATTCTACTAGAAACTAATAATTATTTTATGGTTAACTTTTCAAGCATGTTGGACATGAATAAGGCTTTTGAAGGTGGCCCTTATTTCTTTAATCAGATGGGGCTCTTCATCAAGCCTTGGCACATGGGCTTTAACTTTGCTGAGGAAATCCCCTCTCGAGTTTCGGTATGGATGTGCTTACCGAGACTTCCTTTGGAATTCTGGAGGGAAGATATTCTTCACTCAATCTCACTACTTCTTGAGAAACCTGTGGGATCGACTGCACAGAATCAAGATCGTAAGGTAATATATTTTGCTTGTATTTGTGTAGAAGTTGATTTAAATAATCTGTTGCTAGATTCTATGGAGATTTGTATGGGCTCAGTTTCCTGGATTCAACAGTTGGATTACAAGACCCTACCATTTAGATGCAGAATCTGCCATGAATATGGGCATTTACATCACAAATGTTTGAAGAATAAGACCCCACCTTGGATGCTCCTAGACCCCCTAGGGAGGACAAGGGGAAGGCTACTTTATCAAATGGGCCTATTGATAGCAAGGGATTTACTCAGGTTAAGTCTTGTAACAAAGGCAAAGGTAAGAAGAGAACCTGGATGGATAGGCAGACTGATGGCACCTTTAATAGGTTTGATGCTCTTGGAGAAATGGTCCACAAGGAAGGTATCCTAGTTGAGCTCTCTTTTAGGGCCAAAGGTTAGTAGGAGATTCAAGTTGGGGATATGTAGAGGGAGGATCATATTCTATTCACGGGCGACCAACAAGCCCGGACAGTTGGATGTTGATTTGCCTCCTCTTGTTCAGGATAATGGAGATCTTTGTGGGTCACAGTGTTCAAAGGCCCCAATCTTTGTGGCTCCTAACCCCCCTACACCCAAGGGGACCTCTGATTCTACAAATAGTAATAAGGCTCCTCTTGTCTTAGGCATACAGTAGAAATCCTTCAAAAGGGGGCCTTTAGATAAACCGTCAAAGAGTGGTAGGAAGACTAATCAGGAGAAGGTGAAGATAATGGGTGAAAATTTGGTTGAGTTTGGGTTTGTGAAATCCATTGATTCTCATTTCTCCCACCCCCATAAATGATTGTGTTGTCATGGAATGTGAGAAGGTTGAACAACATCCCCAAACAAAAGGTTGTTCACAGATTAATTGAGCCTCAGTCTCCTGATATGGTCTTTATTCAGGAAACTAAGCTTTTATTGGATGGATTGGCTAATTGTGCAGCGTGTATCTGGCCTCAAGGCTCTTGGTAGGGGGTGGGTGCCTTAAACAATTCAGGGGGGGGTGGCTTGCTTCTGGGACCCAAGGAAAGTCTCTCCCTTATGGTGGATCTCGAATCGGTCCTCCATTTCTTTGCTTGCCACTAGCTTTGAGACTGGAGAAAGGTGCCTTTATCTAATATTTATGCTCCTACTAATTTTTTAGGTAAATCCCAGTCATGGGCTCATATTATATTCATCTGGTCCCTGGACCCTTTTCTTCCATGGATTATGGGTGGAGATTTTAATGCAGTTACTAGTCTAGAGGAAAAATGAGGTGGGCTAGCTAGGTTGGACCCATCTTCAAATCTACTCTAAGATATGATTGGCTCATTGATTCTCACTAATGTGAAGCCAACCAATGGTGTCTTTACATGGAATAATTGGAGATGTGGTGGTGAGGCTATCTCAGAAAGGCTTGACAAAGTTTTGGTTTCCTGCTAGTGGATGGACAACAAGTGGATCACCAATTCTGAAATTCTTGACTGGAGGGGCTCGGATCACTGGCTCGTTAAGCTTTCCATCACTTCTTACAGTGCCACCAAGAATCCCTTTTTCAAATTCTAGTTGATGTCGCTTAGAGACTTGTCTTTACCTAATCTTATGGTGGGTTGATGGTATGAGGGGATGCCTGGGCATGGTACAGCCATGTATACTTTCAGTAAGAGGCTTCAACATGTGAAGTACAGACTTAAGAGATGGAATAAACAATGTTTCAGGAATCTACATGTTCAGAAGACTACTGTTCAAACCAAGTTGGATAATATTACCCACCAGATTCGTGACCATGGGTTGAACTTTGAGGTGAGTAAAGTTGAGTCCTTGGCTCTTAAGGATCTAGAAGAATGGGAGCTTCAGGAGGAGATTTTCTGGAAGAAAAAATCTTGTGACAATTGGCTTTAGGAGGGGGATAGGAACACGACTTTCTTTCACAACTCTATTAAGGCATGAAGGAATGGGAACTCTCTCTCCTCTCTTGTCTTAACTAATGGTACTCAAATATTTTCTTGTGAAGATATCTCTAGGGAAGTAGTCAACTAGGTCTCTAATCTCTTTACTCAGGAGGATCTATCTGTTGGGCCTGAGGAGCCAGACATCTTGGATTGTATCCCTCACCTTGTCTCTACAAAAATGAATGGTGCCCTCTTAAGCCCTATCTTGCTTCCTAAGTTGGAGAAAGTTGTGTTTAATATGAAGAAAGGTAAGGCCCCTAGCCCAAATGGCTTTCTGATTGAGTTTTTCCAAGAATTCTGGGAGATAATAAAGTATGATCTTCTAGATGTGGTCCAGGAATCACATCGAAATAAAGAGATGCTAAAGTCTTTGAATTCTACCTTCTTGGCTCTCATACCTAAGAAGGATGGGGCTAATCAGTTGGACCAATGTAGGCCTATAGCATTATGTGATGTTGTCTACAAGATCATCACCAAATTGATAACTGAGAGACTCAAGCTACTCCTTAGTTCTTTGATCTCTGCTGAATAGGGTGGCTTCGTTGATGGAAGACAAATTTTGGATGGGATTGTGATAGCAATGGAGGCAGTCCACTCTATGGCTACTTCTAAGGAGAAAGCTATGTTCATTAAACTAGACATGGCCAAAGCTTATGATCAGGTGAGTTGGGAGTTCTTACAAAAAATTCTTTTGACTTTTGGATTTGCTGAGGAGTGGGTGGAGTGGGTTCTTAGTTGTGTGACCTTGTCCTCCTTCTTAGTTCTTATTAATGGAGAACCTTCAAATTTGTTTGGTGCCTCTTGAGGACTTTGGCAAGGGGACCCTCTATCTCCCTACTTGTTCATTATCATGGTGGAGGGTCTTGGCAGATTTCTAAAAACTCAGGTGTGATAGAGTCTTATCCAAGGTTGGAGATAGAAAAATGATTGTCCTTCTTATTCTCATCTTCAATTTGTGGATGATACCAGATTGATGGGCATGGCTAGAATCAGTGAGGCAGTGAATATCAGGAGAGCTTTAGATATCTATTTGAAAGCCTTAGGTCAAAGAATTAATGATGATAAGTCTTCTACTTATTTCTTTAATACTCCTCGGCTTATTCAGAATAGGATTGCTAGAATTCTTAGATTTCAAATTGGTTCCCTTCCTTTGATGTACCTTGGGGTCCCTTTTTTCTTAGGTGCTCAATGGAGGGACTATTGGTAGGGGATTTTGGATAAATTCAGGAGTAAGGTTAGTCACTAGACTTACAGATGGTTATCTTCTACTGGGAGAGTGGTTCTGCTAAAGACTGTGGTGCAGTCTCTCCCTATTAACAGGTGTTGTGTTTAGGTTCCCCC